>CM059442.1:10894857-11056980 GCA_030390025.1 Squalus acanthias | reverse complement strand
GAGAGGGGGAGAGAGGGAGGCGGAGTTTCAGCATTGGGAAATTTAATCCTGTTCCTGTGAAATATGTATTTTGTTTGTTTTTTTCCCCCTTTTTGTTTAAACCCATATTTTAAACATTAAAAATTTCAATTGGCGTCTTTCAGATGAGACTTTAAACCGAGCCCTCGTCTGCTCTCTCAGGTGAAGGTAAAAGATCCCACGGTACTTTTCAAAGAGGAAAAGAAGGGTCTTGGTCAATATTTATCCCTCAACCAAAATCATTAAAAAAACAGATTATCTGATCATTGTCACATTGCTGTTTGTGGGAGCTTGCTGTGCGCAAATTGGCTGCCACGTTTCCTACATTACAACAGTGACTACACTCCAAAAAGCACTTCATTGGCTGTAAAGCACTTTGGGATGTCCTGAGGTCATGAAAGGTGCTGTAGAAATGCACGTTCTTTCTTTTCAGCAAGGTCAGAGTGAGAATAGGAAGGGGAGTTGATATGGTGATTCAAAGCGAGATCATGAAAACAGCGAGTTGTGGTAAATGGCTGTTTTTCAGACTGGAGGATGGTAGACAGTGATGTTCCCCAAGGGTCAGTGCTGGGCCACTGCTTTTTTTGATATGTATAAATGACCTGGATATTGGAATACAGAGTAGAATTTCTAAATTTGCTGATGACACCAAACTTGGGGGTGTGGCAAACAGTGATGATGATATCAATCAACTGCAACAGGACATAGAAAGGCAAGCAGAATGGGCAGACAAGTGGCAGATGGAATTTAATACAGAGAAGTGTGAGGTGATGCATTTTGGCAGAAGGAACAGGGAGAGGCAATATACACTTAATGGCACAGTTTTAAAGAGTGTGCAGGGACAGAGGGACCTGGGAGGTGGCGGGACATATTGAGAGAGTGGTTAACAAAGCATATGGGATCTTGGGCTTCATAAATAAAGGTATTGAGTACAAAAGTAGAGAAGTTATGCTGAACCTTTATAAAGCGCTGGTTAGACCACAACTGGAGTATTGCGTCCAGTTCTGGTCACCACACTTTAGGAAGGATGTGAAGGCACTTGAGAGGGTGCAGAGGAGATTTACCAGAATGGTTCCGGGGATGGGGGATCTTAGCTACAAGGACAGGTTGGAGAAGCTGGATTTGTTTTCATTAGAGCGAAGGAGGTTGAGGGGTGATTTGATAGAGGTGTACAAGATTATGATGGGTTTGGATAGGCTAGACGGGGAAAGGCTGTTCCCACTAGTTGATGGTACAAGGACTAGGGGACACAGATTTAAGGTTTTGGGCAAGAGATACAGGGGGGATGTGAGGAAAAACTTTTTTACGCAGTGAGTGATGAGGACTGGAACTCGCTGCCGACGGAAGTGGTGGAAGCGGAGACACTCCATGTTTTCAAGGGGAAACTGGATAGGCACTTGAGGGAAATAAACTTGCAGGGCTACGGGGATAGAGTGGGGGAATGGGGCTGACTGGATTGCTCTACAGAGAGCCGGCACGGACTCGATGGGCCGAATGGCCTCTTTCTGTGCTGTTATGACTCTATGACTCTATGTATACAGGCAGAATGGAAATAATGGGCAAAGCAGTGTTTGCCTGTGTTTGGTCTGATTAACAACAACTTGCATTTACATAGCACCTTTAATGTAGTAAAACATCCCAAGACACAGGAACATAAACAGACAAATCCGAAACACACAAGGAGGTTTTAGGACAGGTGACCAAAAGCTTGGTCAAAGAGGTAGGTTTTAAGGAGCGTCTTAAAGGAGGAGAGAGAGGTAGGCCCCAGGCGGCTGAAGGTATGGTTACCAATGGTGGAGCAAAGGAATCGGGGGATGCACAGGTGGCCAGAATTTGAGGAGTGCTGATATCTCAGGGGTTTGTGGAGCTGTAAGAGGTTACAGAGATAGCGAGGAACGAAGCCATGGAGGGATATTGAAAACAAGGATGAGAATTTTAAAATCGAGGCGTTGCTGGACCGGGAGCCAATGTAGGTCAGCGAGCACAGGGCGATGGATCAACGGGACTTGGTGCGAATTAAGCAATAATCAGTGTAGCAATGACACTGGCAGAGGGGTATATTTATAAATCACTGTCTGACATGAAAGAAGTGTGTGGGGCCCCAGACAATATGGAGAGCAGCAAATGAACATCTACCTCACCCCAACCTCTTCCTCCCTCCCATTCTCTTCAGTTTATGAAAGTTTATTTTAACTTTCCCATAGTGGATGAAATCATTGGTTGGCAGTAGCCCAGAGAAGAGATAGCTGCCAAAGGGAGTTGGTGTTGGCACGGTCCCCAGGGGTGAGTATCAGGTAGTAAAAATATCAGTTTACCCAAATATTGGGGGGAGGGGATTCAACTCCCTTTGGTAAGTTCACACTCGTTAGATGACAAGTTACTGGAAGACACAGACCGTCACAGTCAGACAGGATTGCAACAGTGACCGGTGAAGTCAAGGCAGTACGATGGAAGTCGATTTTAAAAATATGTATATATATCGTTTAGAATACTTCCATCAAAGGGCGTGTGCATACCATACTGATATATGTGAACCAAGACTGATGATTCTCCTTCTTCATATTAGTACGGACTACAAAATAAGTCATGAACACTCTTTATCTCAGCACTTCATTACCCTGAACACACACATTATCAGGAATTCGGTTGTAAGGAGGAAATGGATGTTCTATAGCAACGAGCACAAGTCAAGACACCTGACAAAGGAGCATAGCAATGTGCTGAAGCAGAAAGACCATGTGCTCCATATGCCAGTCTCAAACATACTTTTATGCCCATCCCCCAACCGGTTCTCCTGCCAGAAAACTATCCCGCCCCTTCACGAATTTGTTACTATCTGCACTGTCGGAGGTGCCATCTTTCAGATGAGATGTCTCCCCTCCCAGGTGGGCGTGAAAAGTCCCACGGCACTATTTCGAAGAAGAGCAGGGGAGTTCTCCCCGGTGTCCTGGCCAATATTCATTCCTCAACCAACATTGCGAAAACAGATGATCTAGTCATTATCACATTGCTGTTTGTGAGAGCTTGCTGTGCGCAAATTGGCTGCCACGTTTCCTACATTACAACAGTGACCCCACTTCAAAAGTACTTAATTGGCTGTAAAGCACTTTGGGACGTCCTGAGGTCTTGAAAGGCGCGATAGAAATGCAAGTCTTTCTTTTTATTTTCAAAGAATTATTTCTTGGGCATTAAGACCATTTGGGGTCCCCTCGTTCCCCAGGAGTGTGGGACCACAGGAACAGAATAATACATCTCAATGCTCAGCCACAATGCCTTCATTGCAGAGATCCGCTGTATCAGTGCTATTTTGAGGAGCGGACAGACAGCATGGCTGACTGCTACAGGACTAGTGCTATCAACAACTTGCCTTTATACAGCGCTTTTAACGTAGTAAAACGTCCCAAGGCGCTTCACAGGAGTGATTATCAGACACATTTTTACACCAAGCCACATAAGGAGATATTAGGACAGGTGACCAAAAGCTTGGTCAAAGAGGGAGGTATTAAGGAGCATCTTAAAGGAGGAGGAGAGAGAGGTAGAGAGGCGGAGAGGTTTAGGGAGGGAATTCCAGAGCTTAGGGCCGAAGCAGCTGAAGGCACGGCCGCCAATGATGGAGCGATGAAAATCGGGGATGCGCAAGAGGCCAGAATTGGAGGAGCGCAGAGATCTCTGAGGTTTGTAGGGCTGGAGGAGATTACAGAGATAGGGAGGGGCGAGGCCATGGGGGGATTTGAACCCAAGTATCTTAGTTATTAGTACCATTAAGGAACCCTCAAGCACAGCCTGGAGGAAGTACAATGAGACTCATGACTCAACCCAAGTTCTGATGGAATATTCAATTGGGATGTTGAAACAGATATTCCGCTGTCTGGACAGATCAGGGTGGGGTCCCACTCGACAGCTATGACAAGGCATCAAAAATCAAACCTAATAAAGCATGTGTTGTATCCTGTATAACTTTACAACTCAGAGAGAGGATATCCAGAGTACCATGCGGCCCTGGGTGCAGGCTTTGAAGGGGGAGGAGGGAGGGAGGGGAGAGCGAGGAAGAGGAGGAGGGAGAGGAAGAGAGAGCGAGGTGAGAGAGTGGAGGACAGAGAGAGGAGGAGAGAGGGATGAGGAGGGTGAAGGAGGGAGGGAGGAGGGGAGGAGGAGGGAGGGGGAGGAGGGAGAGGGAGGAGTTGGGAGGGGGTGGGGTGGGAGGGGTCAAACGGGGAGGAGGGGAGGAGGGGAAGGAGGGCGGAAGCGGGAGGAGGAGGAGAAAAAATAGAAATGGGTCAGGCTGATCTACATTCAGGCAACCTGTTGCATCATTCATTGGTTGACAGGACTTTCTGAACAATGGTGGGGTGTTCTTAGAATCTTACAGTACAGGAGGCCATTCGGCCCATCATGCCTGTGCCGGCTCTTTGAAAGAGCTCTCCAATTAGTCCCAGGCCCCCGCTCTTTCCCCATAGGCCTGCAAATTTCTCCTCTTCAATTATTTATCCAATTCCCTTTTGAAAGTTACTATTGAATTTGCTTCCACCGCCCTTTCAGGTAGCGCATTCCAGATCACAACAACTCACTGTGTAAAAAAAATTCTCCTCATCTCCCCCCGGTTCTTTTGCCAATTACCTTAAATCTATGTTCTCTGAAGTCTGCTACAATCCTCCTCATTGTTTACTACATTTCCAAGCTTTGTGTCATCTGCAAACTTTGAAATTATGGCCCCTATACCCAAATCCAGGTCATTAATACCTAATTAACATTAGGGTCCTAATACCGACCCCTGGGAGACACCGCTGCACACTTCCCTCCAGTTTGATAAACAACCGTTCACCACTACTCACTGACCAATTTCGTATCCACACAGCCACTGCCTCTTTTATCGCAAATGCTTCAATTTTACTAACAAGTCTATTATGTGTCACTTTATCAAATACCTTCTGATAATCCATGTACACAACATCAACCGCACAACCCTTATCAACCCTTTCTGTTGCTTCATTGAAAAACTCATTGAAGTTGGTCAGACATGATTGTTTTTATTTGTTCTTCATAGAACACTGGCCCCATGAACAATATGCAATTTTCCGTCTGAGCAAATTCCTTTCCCTATGACAGTCTGAACACCGGTAAACTGGAGGGGGAAATTCAAACTCTTGACTTTTCCTTTGGAAGAACATCTGAGGACGGATGTAAACTCCCGAAACACGGGGGTCAGCGGGCACGATCGGTGGCGGGTCAGGTGGGAAAGTGTATTTTCTCCCCAGCGGGTCGGGACCCCGCTGTGAACCTGCCGTCACGCGCCTTTACCAAATGTCGGGTCTGCTAGCGCTGAGCAGACCCGCCATGCAGTGGCGGGGGAGGCAATTAAAATCATTAGTGGCTTGTTTACAGCCACTTATCGATGGCTTTTTCCCAGCTTTTTGGATTTGACAGGTCGCCCACTGGCTTTCCGCTATGCCTAGACCTCGTCTGTGAAGCTGAGGCAGGAGGTCATTTGCCATTGAATCAGCTGATGAGTTGACAGCTTCAAATGTCAACCCAAAGCTCCCAGCTGATTGAGAAATGTTCCTTTAACCACTAGCTTCTCTAAACTGTATTTCCACTGCAGATTCACCATGCTGCTAATCTTTTCACAAGCCTCCATCCAGTCTGACCTCATTACCTCTCCCACAAATGACAGATCGCTTCTGTCATCTCTACTTCACCTGCCATCTATTCCATCAGCATGGGTGCCCTTGAAACTATCTCACCTTGGTCCTCAGAATCCCACCAGCAGCACCAAGTACACCAGCAGCACCAACAATAACACCAACCTTCTCCGCAATCACCTGATGCTGCACAGGACACAGGTCATCAGCACCCGACCACATTGCTGCCCGGGAGGCCAGCGATGGCATCACCATGGCCAGATTAACTTCACTTGACGCTGTACACCCTGGCTGCCACATGATGCGCCGGGTTGGCACCACCTCACACCAACACCATAAAGCATCCCTACAATGCCCAAGCCATTCCTTTCACACTCATGACCATTGCGGGGGTTACTGTTATGTCTCACCATTCACTGCAACTCACTAAGCCACTTCCAAAGGTGCACACAAATCTGTCCAAGAACGCAAAGAGTTGAAAATAAAGGTTTCAATGTTTGACAGCACATTAACAGAAACTTTACATGAACATTGCATAAAACACCCAAGTGCCTACCCTTGTGTGTTGTTAGTTGGTATGATTGCACTAGGATGAGGGTGAGTGTGAGGGGTGGCAAGTGAGATGGGGATGTGATTCTGTAGATAGAGAGGGATGGGTGGAGGTGCAAGGTAAGTTGGTGTGAGTAAGGATGTGCAGGAGTAGGGTAGGGAAGGCAGAGTGATGGGGATGTGATGAGAGGCACAGCAGGATGAGGCTGAGTGTGGCTTTGCAGTAACGTTTCATGATCTACTGAGATCATTGAGAGGTTTGTGCCACTGCACCCAGGTCCTCCTGACGACATCCCTGCTTGTGTCCTCCTCTGCAATGTGCAACCAGGCTGTGTTGATATCCTGGGGAGGTCTCTTCCGCCCATGGGAAGGGAAGAGAACCTCCCTGTGTACTGTGACTCCCTCCATAAGCATTTGGAGGCAGTCATGGGAGAGCCTGGGTGCTGCCGTGCATTTCTGTGCAGTGATGGTCAGTGTTTGCAGCACCTCAGTGCTGTAGAACACTGACAGCACAAATGTCAAAAGAAAGTTGGCCATGGTCCCTTTAAGGAAACCGTCATCAAATGACATCACCAGACCCGCTTCCTCTAATTGGCCGGGAAATACGCAGGGCAGGCTTAACAAGCCCAATCTCCGAAATTAATTTCAGAGGCCGGGCTGGAGCCAGCAGCGGGGTCGGGTCCCGCCACCGACATCGCCTGCCCCGGACCTCACCCACCACCGACATCACCTGCCCCGGACCTCACCCGCCACCGACATCGCCTGCCCCGGACCTCACCCGCCACCGACATCGCCTGCCCCGGACCTCACCTGCCACCGACATCGCCTGCCCCGGACCTCACCCGCGACCGACATCGCCTGCCCCGGACCTCACCCGCGACCGACATCGCCTGCCCCGGACCTCACCCGCGACCAACATCGCCTGCCCCGGACCTCACCCGCCACCGACATCGCCTGCCCCGGACCTCACCTGCCACCGACATCGCCTGCCCCGGACCTCACCCGCCACCGACATCGCCTGCCCCGGACCTCACCCGCCACCGACATCGCCTGCCCCGGACCTCACCCGCCACCGACATCGTCTGCCCCGGACCCGCCGAGGTAAGGAAAATCCAGCCCATTTTTCCTGCATCAATTGAAGTAATTTGATCCCTGCGCTCCTCCAATTCTGGCCTCTTGCAAGTCCCCGTCGTGCCTTCAGCTGCCTGGGCCCTAAGCTCTGGAATTCCCTCTCTAACCCTCTCTGCCTCTCTACCTCTCTCTCCTCCTTTACGACACTCCTTAAAACCTACCTCTTGACCAAGCTTTTGGTCACCTGTCCCAATATCTCCTTATGTGGCTCAACGTCATTTTATTTGATAATCGCTCCTGTGACGAGCCTTGGGTTGTTTTACTACATTAGAGGCGCTGCATAAATAGCAGTTGTTGTTGTTGCTGTTGTTGTTGCAGAGACCGTGTTTCACCCCGGCAGGGGGGCTCTTCATCACCTGTTACATGTGGTGCTATCAGACCGAGGCGATTCCTCGTCCCCCTATACCCCAAGCGGGAGAGAACTCAAGAGCCAATCCAGCTCGGTAAACCGCAATAGCGGCAAAGGCTGAATCTTGAAGGAACTACCAAAAGCCAAATTTCAAATTCTCATTTGTAATTTTTTTTAAATTCCTTTTTTGCAGGTCAGGAATCAGAGGACACTGATTTAAGGTAATTGGCAAAAGAGCCAGAGGCGAGATGAGGAGAATTTTTTTGAATGCAGTGAGTTGTTAGATCTGGAATGCACTGCCAGAATCACCAGGCTGGCAATAGATTGGCAAGTTTCTGTAGGGGGGAAGGTGGGAGGCCGGCCAGGAGAGCGTTGGAATAGTCAAGTCTAGAAGGAACAACGGCATGGATGAGGGTTTGAGCCGCAGGTGGGCTGAGGCAGGGGAGGAGACGGGCGATGTTCCAGAGGTGGAAGCAGGCGGTCATTCCAGATCATAACCCACTGCTGGTCCTTTTGCCAATTCGATAGAAACTTTCAAACGGGAATTGGATATATACTTGAAAAGGAAAAAATTTGCAGGGCTATGGGGAAAGAGCCAGGGAGTGGGACTCAAAGAGCCGACATCGGCACGATGGGCCGAATGGCCTCCTTCGGTGCGGTATCATTTTGTTTGAGGTCTAACATTAGTCATTCTGACTGTGTGGATAGAAGTAAAAGAAAATCCCACACTGTTCCCTCTGGTTCCGCGATGGCATGCAGAGCTAGCTCCTGAAACAGGAGCACGGGTTCCAAATGGATTGCAGTTCTGGCCAGTGCTTACTGAAGTCGGGCATAGGTGGGCCAACCACTGGCTGACCTTTGCCTTAGGATCCCAAATGAAATGGCAGGAAAGTGAAACAGCAAAGGGCTTGTACGTGTCGTTAGCAACGCTGGGAGTTCAACCTTGCTCACTGGCAGATCCAACAGGACAGGGTTTGCACAGGCACGTACGATACAGGGAATTAGCACTGCCAGAAAGATTACTTTCAGCAGATGACAGCTCTTGAACAAAGTGAAGCTTTAAAATGTGGAACATCGGGAGATCAAATTAACTTATTCAGTGACTTCATGGCCAACCCCTATCACTCACTTAAATTATGCCAATCTATTGTGAGTCTGGTGATTCCCCACTGCAAGAAAACGTTGATTAAATCACAGTTGTGACCTGGCATCCTGTGTTCTGGCATATTGTCTTGTACTGTATATAGTACAAGCATTGCAAATTCCCCCTAAGAAACGCATGTGTTTTTTTTGTCTCTGCTTAATTCTTTTATATCCTGGGGATTTTGATATTTGGCTCAGGGTTTCAGAAGAAAGTTCAAACACTCTGCTTGAAATCTCGGTGAAGTTCCTGTCACCAGATATCAATGTCCTTGAGCACATTGTCACAGCTCTTCAGTCAGGCAGAAGCCCGAGATTCTGCGGCACCTCATCCCAATTAATGCAGCAACCCCAACACATTCTGCAACGGGACTATGTCGTCAAACCAAGGCCTAACGAGCAGAAAGATTTTGTGCAATCATAGTAACAAGAGTAGGCCATTCAGCCCCTCGAACCATTGTCTTTGACCCCTGCCACAAACTCCGTTCCCTAGCCACCGATTCCATGTCCCTGCCCTGGCCACTCTCTCAGACTGTTCGCAACCTCGGTGTCCTTGTGGCACTTTGTTCCAGGAGGCAGTCACACCCTTTAGGTTAAGTAGTACTTTAGAGTTCGTCAGTGGTCAGGGACAGGAGGGTGTGACTGCGAGTCAGGAAGGTACGGGGACCCAGGATATAGTGATGGAGGAGCCTCAGCCCTGGACCTTGTCCAACAGGTACGAGGTACTTGCTGCCTGTATGGATGAGGAAAAGGACTGCAAGGAGGATGGGCAAACTGACCATGGTACTGTGGTACAGTGGGCCATCCAAGTGGGGGGGGGAGAAGGAAGGAATGTGGTAGTGGTAGTGGTAGGGGACAGTATAGACAGTATAGATACTGTTCTCTGCAGCTGCGAAAGAGAATCCCGAAGGCTGTGTTGCCTGCCCGGTGCCAGGGTTAAGGATATCTCCTCACGGCTGGAGAAGAACTTGGAGTGGGAGGGGGGGGATCCAGTTGTCGTGGTCCATGTAGCAACCAACGACATAGGTAGAACTAAGAATGAGGTTCTGCTGAGGGAGTTTGAGGAGCTAGGGTCTAAATTAATAAGCAGAATCACAAGGGTAATAATCTCTGGATTACTACCTGAGCCACGCACAAATTGGCACAGGGTCAAGCATATCAGAGAGTTAAATGCATGGCTCAAAGAGTGGTGTGGGAAGAAGGGGTTTCAATTCATGGGGCACTGGCACTTGTACTGGGGAAAGAGAGAGCTGTTCCATCGAGACGGGCTTCACTTAAACCGGGCTGGGACCAGCGTCCTGGCAAATCAAATAACTAGGGTTGTAGATAGGGCTTTAAACTAAAAAAGGGGGGAGGGGTCAGGTGAGGGGAAATTTAGAAATCTAAAGAGAAAGGTCAAGGCAATAGAGCAGTGTAGCAATTTGGGTAAAAATAAGCAGAGTGTGACAAGAAGGGACAGAGAGTTTAACGGTAGCAGTGCAGCAGAGAATAAGGTCAAAACAGGGAATAATCGTAACAAATTTAAATTAAAGGCTCTTTATCTGAATGCACGAAGCATTCATAACAAGATAGACAAACTAGTGGCACAAATAGAGATAAATGGGTTTGATCTAATAGCCATTACAGAGGCATGGTTGCAAAGTGGTCAAGGTTGGGAATTAAATGTTCCAGGGTACTTGACATTTCGAAAAGACAGGCAGAATGGAAAAGGAGGGGGAGTAGCCCTGATAATAAAGGATGACATAAGGACAGTAGTGAGAAAGGATCTCGGCTCGGAAGATCAGGAAGTAGAATCAGTATGGGTGGAGATAAGGAATAACAAGAGGCAGAAAACACTGGTAGGAGTAGTATATAGCCCCCCTAACAGTAGCTATAGAAACATAGAATCTAGGAGCAGGCCATTCGGCCCGTCGAGCCTGCTCCACCATTCAATACGATCATGGCTGATCATCCAAATCCAGTACCCTGTCCCTGCTTTAATCCCCACAGTACACATATCCCACCCTACCCCCATAACCCCACGTATTTAATTCCCCCCTAACACTAAGTGTCAATTTATCATAGCCAAATCAACCTAACCCGCACATTTTTGGACTGTGGGAGGAAACCGGAGCACCCGGAGGAAACCCACGCAGACACGGGGAGAATGTGCAAACTCCACACAGACAGTCACCCGAGGTCAGATTCGAACCCGGGTCCCTGGCGCTGTGAGGCACCAGTGCTAACCACTATGCCACCGTGTTGCCTTGACCGTTGGACAGAATATTAATCAAGAAATAGTATGAGCTTGCAACAAAGGTAATGTAATAATCTTGGGGGACTTTAATCTTCATATAGACTGGACAAATCAAATTGGCAAAGGCAGTCTGGAGGATGAGTTCATGGAATGCACTCGGGACAGTTTCCTAGAACAATACGTCATGGAAACAACCAGGGAACAGGCTATTTTAGATCTTGTATTGTGTAATGAGACAGGGTTAATTAGCAATCTCATAGTAAAGGATCCTCTGGGGCAGAGTGATCATAATATGATAGAATTTCACGTTAATTTTGAGAGTGACTTGCCTAAGTCCGAAACTAGAGTCTTAAACTTAAATAAAGCCATTTACATAGGTATGAGGGGCGAGTTGGCTAAGGCAGATTTGAAAAATAGATTAAAAGGAGGTATGGTGGTAGATAAGCAGTGGCTAGCATTTAAAGAAATATTTCATAATTCTCAACAAAAATACATTCCATTGAGAAACAAAAACTCCATGGTAAAATGATCTAACTGTGGCTACCTAAAGAAGTTAAGGGTAGCATTAGATTGAAAGAAGAAGCTTATAATGTTGCAAAGAATAATAGTAAGCCTGAGGATTGGGAGAGTTTCAGAAACCAGCAAAGGTGGACCAAAAAATTGATAAAAAGGGAAAAAATAGAATGAGAGAAAACTAGCAAGAAATATAAAAGCAGATTGTAAGAGTTTCTTCAAGTATGTAAAAAGGAAAAGAGTAGCAAAAGTTGGTCCCTTAGAGGCTGAGACAGGAGAAATTATTATGGGGAATAAGGAAATGGCAGAAATGTTAAACAAATATTTTGTATCTGTCTTCACAGTAGAAGACACAAAAAGCATATCAAAAATGGTGGGGAACCAAGGGTCTAATGAGGGTGAGGAACTTAATGTAATTAATATAAGTAGAGAAAAAGTACTAGAGAAACTAATGAGACTAAAAGCCGACAAATCCCCTGGACCTGACAGCCTACATCCTAGGGTTCTAAAAGAGGTGGCTGAAGAGATAGTGGATGCATTGGTTTTGATCTTCCAAAATTCCCTAGATTCTGGAATAGTCCCAGTGGATTGGAAGGTCACAAATGTAACACCGCTATTCAAGAAAGGAGGGAGAGAAAAAACAGGGAACTACAGGCCAGTTAGCCTGACATCAGTCGTCGGGAAAAATGCTGGAATCCATTGTTAAGGAAGTGGTATCAAGTCAGTCAGAAAATCATAACATGATTAGGCAGAGTCAACATGGTTTTATGAAAGGGAAATCATGTTTGACAAATTTATTAGAGTTTTTTGAAGATGTAACTAGTAGGGTAGATAAAGGGGAACCATTGGATGTAGTATATTTGGATTTCCAAAAGGCATTCGATAAGGTGCCACATAAAAGGTTATTACACAATAATTAGGACTCATGGGGTTGGGGGTAACATAATAGCATGGACAGAGGATTGGTTAATGGACAGAAAACAGAGAGTAGGGATAAACGGATCTTTTCAGGTTGGCAGGCTGTAACTAGTGGGGTGCCACAAAGATCAGTATTGGGGCCTCAGCTATTTACAATCTATATTAATGACCTCGATGAAGGGACCGAGTGTAATGTATCCAAGTTTGCTGATGATACAAAGCTAGGTGGGACAGTAAGCTGTGAGGAGAACACAAAGAGTCTGCAAAGGGATATAGATAGACTAGACGAGTGGGCAGTAAGGTGGCAGATGGAGTATAATGTAGGGAAGTGTGAGGTTATTCACTTTGGTAGGAAGAATAGAAAAACAGAATATTTTTTAAATGGTGAGAAACTTTCAAATGTTGGTGTTCAGAGAGATTTGGGTTTCCTCGTGCAAGCAACACAGAAAGCTAGCATGCAGGTACAGCAAGCAATAAGAAAGGCAAATGGCATGTTGGCCTTTATTGCAAGAGGGTTGGAGTATAAGAGTAAAGAAGTCTTGCTACAATTGTACAGGGCCTTGGTGAGACCACACCTGGAGTACTGTGCACAGTTCTGGTCTCTTTATCTAAGGAAGGATATACTTGCCTTGGAGGCGGTGCAACGAAGGTTCACTAGATTGATTCCTGGGATGGGAGGGCTGTCCTATGATGAGAGATTGTGTAGAATGGGCCTATACTCTCTCGAGTTTAGAAGAATAAGAGGTGATCTCATTAAAACATACAAGATTCTGAAGGGGATTGGCAGGGTAGATGCTGAGAGATTGTTTCCCCTGGCTGGAGTGTCCAGAACTTGAATGTCTAGTCAAGAGGAAAAAGGAAGCGTATGTAAGGATGAGAAAACAAGGTTCAGTTGGGTCGATTGAGGGGTACAAGGTAGCAAGGAATGAGCTAAAAAAAGAGCTTAGGAGAGCTAGGAGGGGGCATGAGAAGTCCTTGGCGGGTCGGATCAAGAAAAACCCCAAGGCCTTTTACTCTTATGTGAGAAATAAAAGAATGACCAGGGTGAGGGTAGGGCCGGTCAAGGACAGTAGTGGGAACTTGTGCATGGAGTCAGAAGAAATAGGAGAGGTGATGAATGAATACTTTTCGTCAGTGTTCACCGAGGAGAGGGGCCATGTTCTTGAGGATGAGAGTGTGATAAAGGTGGATAGGCTAGAGGTGGTAGATGTTCTGAGGGAAGATGTTTTAGCAATTTTGAAGAACCTGAGGGTCGATAAGTCCCCTGGGCCAGATGGGATATATCCTAGGATTCTTTGGGAGGCAAGGGAGGAGATTGCAGAGCCTCTGGCTTTGATCTTTGGGTCCTCACTGTCCACGGGAATGGTGCCAGAGGACTGGAGAGTGGCGAATGTTGTTCCTCTCTTCAAGAAAGGAAATAGGAATGACCCTGGTAATTATAGACCGGTTAGTCTTACTTCGGTGGTTGGTAAGATAATGGAAAAGGTCCTGAGGGATAGGATTTATGACCATTTGGAAAGGGGCAACTTAATCAGGGATAGTCAACACGGATTCGTGAAGGGTAAGTCTTGCCTAACAAATTTGATTGAATTCTTTGAGGAGGTAACTAAGTGTGTAGATGAAGGTAGAGCAGTTGATGTCGTATACATGGATTTTAGTAAGGCGTTTGATAAGGTTCCCCATGGTCGGCTCATGAAGAAAGTAAGGAGTTGTGGGATAGAGGGAAATTTGGCCGATTGGATAAGTAACTGGCTATCTCATAGAAGGCAGAGGGTGGTGGTGGATGGAACATTTTCGGACTGGAGACCAGTTACCAGCGGTGTGCCACAGGGGTCGGTGCTGGGTCCTCTGCTGTTTGTGATTTTTATCAATGACTTGGAGGAGGGGACTGAAGGGTGGATCAGTAAATTTGCTGATGACACCAAGATTGGTGGAGCAGTGGATGAGGTGGAGGGCTGTTGTCGGCTGCAAAGAGACATTGATAGGATGCAGAGCTGGGCCGAAAAATGGCAGATGGAATTTAACCCTGATAAGTGCGAGGTGATTCATTTTGGTAGGGCAAATTTGAATAAGGATTACAGGGTCAACGGCAGGGTTCTGAGGAACGTGGAGGAGCAGAGGGATCTGGGGGTTCATATCCACAGATCTCTGAAGGTTGCCACTCAAGTGGATAGAGCAGTAAAGAAGGCCTATGGTGTGTTGGCGTTTATTAACAGAGGGTTTGAGTTTAAGAACCGTGAGGTTATGCTGCAACTGTACAGGACCTTGGTGAGACCACATTTGGAATATTGTGTGCAGTTCTGGTCACCTCACTATAGGAAGGACGTGGAAGCATTGGAAAGAGTGCAAAGGAGATTTACCAGGATGCTGCCTGGTTTGGGGGGGAGGTCTTATGAGGAAAGATTGAGGGAGTTGGGGCTTTTCTCTTTAGAGCGGAGGAGGATGAGAGGCGACTTAATAGAGGTTTATAAGATGATGAGGGGGATAGATAGAGTGGATGTTCAGAGACTATTTCCTCGGGTAGAGGCAGCTGTTACAAGGGGGCATAACTATAAGGTGCATGGGGGGAGATATAGAAGGGATGTCCGAGGTAGATTCTTTACTCAGAGAGTGGTTGGGGTGTGGAATGGACTGCCTGCTGTGATAGTGGAGTCGGACACTTTAGGAACTTTCAAGCGGTTATTGGATAAGCACATGGAGCACACCAGAGTGATAGGGAGTGTGATAGCTTGATCTTGGTCTCGGACAATGCTCGGCACAACATCGAGGGCCGAAGGGCCTGTACTGTGCTGTACTGTTCTATGTTTCTATGTTTCTATGTAACTAGGGGCCATAGTCTCACGATAAGGGGTAGGCCATTTAAGACTGAGATGAGGAGGAATTTCTTCACTCAGAGGGTTGTGAATCTTTGGAATTCTCTGCCCCAGAGAGCTGTGAATGCTGAGTCTTTGAGTATATTCAAGGCTGAGATAGATAGATTTTTGGACTCTAGAGGAATCAAGGGATATGGAGATCAGGTGGGAAAGTCATAGTCATAGGGGGAAAAATTCAGTTGGTTGCGCCTCCCGTTAGCGCCTTAAGAGGGCGCTAATGGGGCGCAAAGCAACTAGCGCCCGGGCGCCGGCAGATCGTGACGTCAGTCGAGTGCGCAACGCCACAGTAGCGCCCTGGAGCGGATATTGAGTGGCGCCCCCTGCCTTACCGCCTGCCGCTAGTAACGACAGGTTGAGGGGAGCGTTTTGCAATCAGGAAGGGACTGGGAGAGCGCTATTTAAAGGCGACCGCTTCCTGCCTTTTATTGTTGGTGACATTTTTGAACCACGCATTCTGAAAGAGAGAGAGAGAGACTTCTGGAGAGATTCAACACTGTGTGAAGGAGTTTTGGGTACTGAGCAGCACTTTGCAGGTTCATTTTGATTTGCCCTTCCTTGTATCGATTTAGAAGAGACTGTGGGGCTGCACTCTGAGCTCTTTCCCTGGGCCTCTCCATTGTTCTTTCCAGCAGATTTTATATACAAGTCTCTCCAGGCTGAGATTCAAGGCTGCAATGAGCAGGATGTGGATGGAAAGCAAGATCAACCCTTCCCTTTAAGAACTGGCCGGCGCCATTGTGTGTGTGTGTTCCATTGCTGACTGACATCACATGAGCTTCGCCAGCGCTCTGAGTTAGCGCCTCGCTCCTCGGCCTTTGCGCCTTAAGACAGGTGTGACGCGCCTGATTTAGCGCTCCAATCACCTCCAGTGGGCGATAAAAGTCAAGTTTGCAGTCGGAGGCGATAATTAGCGCCAGGCGCTAATCTTTGCGCTTGGCCGATAATTGCACCCGTAACAGGGCGATACTGAATTTTTCCCCCATAGAGTTATACAGCACAGAAAGAGGTCCTTCGGCCCATCGTGTCCGTGCCAGCCATCAAGCCCTGTCTATTTTAATCCCATTTTCCAGCACTTGGTCCGTAGCCTTGTATGCTATGGCATTTCAAGTACTCATCTAAATGCTTCATGAATGTTGTGAGGGTTCCTGCCTCTACCACCCTCTCAGGCAGTGAGTTCCAGATTCCAACCATCCTCTGGGTGAAAAAGTTTTTCCTCAAATCCCCTCTAAACCTCCTGCCCATTACCTTGAAACTATTCCCCCTGGTTATTGACCCCTCTACTAAGGGGAGAAGTTCCTTTCTATCTACCCTATCTATGCCCCTCATAATTTTGTACACCTCAATCAGGTCCCCCCTCAGCCATCTCTGCTCTAAGGAAAACAACCCCAGCCTGTCCAGTCTCTCTTCATAGCTGAAACGCTCCAGCCCAGGTAACATCCTGGTGAATCTCCTCTGCACCCTCTCCAATGCAATCACATCTTTCCTATAGTGTGGCGACCAGAACTGCACACAGTACTCCAGCTGTGGCCTAACTAGCATTTTGTACAGCTCCATCATAACCTCCCTGCTCTTATATTCTATGCATCGGCTAATGAAGGCAAGTAACCCATATGCCTTTTTAACCACCTTATCTACCTGTCCTGCTGCCTTCAGGGATCTATGTACATGCACACCAAGGTCCCTCTGATCCTCTGTCCTTCCTAGGGTCCTACCATTCATTGTGTATTCCCTTGCCTTGTTGAGGTCGATGATCAGCCATGATCTTATTGAATGGTGGAGCAGGCTCGAGGGGCCGTATGGCCTACTCCTGCTCCTATTTCTTATGTTCTTATGTCCTATTTGACCCCAAGCTGAGATCCCTCTCCATCGCAAAGACCACCTATTTCCACCTCTGTAATATCGCCCATCTCCACCCCTGCCTCAGCTCATCTGCTGCTGAAACCTAATCCATGCTTTTGTTACCTCCAGACGTGACTATTCCAACGCTCTCCTGGCTGGCCTCCCATCCCCCACCTCCATAAACATCAGCTGATCAAAACTCTGCTGCCCGTGTCCGGACTCGCACCAAGTCCCGTTCACCCATCCCCCCTGTGCTCGCTGGCCTACATTGGCTCCTGGTCCACCAACGTCTTGATTTTAAAATTCTCATCCTCGTATTCAAATCCCTCCTTGGCCTCGCCCTCCCTCTCTCTGTAACCTCCTCCAGCCCTACAACCCTCCGAGATATCTGCGTTCCTCCAATTCTGGCGTCTTGTCCATCTCCCCAAATTTCTTTGCCCCACCATTGAAGGCCATGCCTTCAGCTGCCTAGGCCCGAAGCTCTGGAATTCCCTCCCTAAACCTTTCCATCTCTCTCCTCCTTAAAATCTATCGCTTTACCCTCGTTTTTGGTCACCTGTCCTAATATCTCCTCCTTTGTCTTCTGTGTCAATTTTTGTCTGATTTATTTGACACACATTTTTTGAACAACAGAGGGGCAACTAGCCTGACTGGGTAGCATTAAAACACAACCACAAATTGAATGTCACGCGTGCTTGGGAACATGAAAACTACAGCTCTATCTGTAGCGACTGATGTCCTGACCCTCGTCGATGAAACAAACATCGTGTGGCTTTACACAGCACTGTACAGGAGTGAACAGACCACACGCACGCACGCACGCACACTGTACTTAAGTCACTTAGGCCACAGTTCGACACCCTTGTGTGCTATGTAAATTTAAAAAGAAAGGGGGAGAAATTTGTGTTCGCCAGCAAAGTTGCCGTGGAGTTAACGGCCACTGAAAATGGCCACAACACTAACGGGGCAAAATTGGTCTGGGGTTGGAGATTGCTTACCTTCCGTGCAACGCCGTCCTGGTGGCATTGCTGGAGGCATCCGAGACAAAGTTCCTGTCCAGGTGCGGCATTGCAGCTTCCCACAGCCTCTGGGCAATGAAGAGGCGTGAAAATTAAAGGGGCCACACACGCTGAAGCAATACAAATTAAAATGAAGTGAAACAATGCGGTTTTCAGCTCTTTCTGCCTTTTAAAAATATTTAACATTAAAATCAAGTCCCAAATGTGAATATTCAGCTCTTAAAGCTGAATTCCCTTCCTAACCTCAACACATAGGAAAACTGTCTCAGCACTAACACAAATGGCTCAGCAATCCAGGGAAGGGGCACCCAGGGTCTCGCACGCAGCACTCCAGCTTTGTGCAGGGGGTCAACACTGCAAGAGAGGCCCTCTACCCACAGGGGCCAGGAGGCCCTCCAGAAAGAATGATGTGGAACAGCATCACCGAGGCCGTCACTGCCAGCAGTGTCGCCCCCACCACCTGACAGTGGCGATGGCTGCACCTCTTAAAGGGACACACACATCGTTAGGTTAGTTTGAATGTAAGGTTTTGGACTGTTTTTTTTTATTTTATTGAAGTGGTGTCTTGCTGCAATAGATGTGAAAAGTTTTTTAAGTGTGTAGGGAGTGCTGCTGGACACTTACAAGGCCTCGGATGCTAAATGAAGGCCTCTAAGAAGACAGAAAATGCAGCAAATACTCAGCAGGTCAGGCAACATCCGTGGAAAGAAAAACAGAGTTCACGTCTCAGGCTGAGATGCTGCCTGACCAGCTTCGTATTTCCAGCATTTTCTGCTGTCATTTCACATCTACAGCATCTGCTTGCAGGGGGAAGATGAAGACACAGAAGAGGAAGAAGCAGAAGAGGAGGAAGCAGAAGGAAGGATGCATCCCAGACAGCCCCTTTGTGGGCAGGATATCTGGGATGGAATCATCCGCCTGTGGTCCAGTGACCACAACTCCAATTCCCCTTTCAACATTAGTCCCACACCTTACCTTCCCTCTGTTACTGACCATCACAGCGTCCTCTTGGCCACGATGCTGAAATAAAAGCCACCACAAAGCAAACTTTCCAATCCACCTTTATACATCTATCCATCCAATGTGGCATCAAGAAATCAACTAATCACCCATATGCGTTCTCTTAGTGACTGTCTTGTGTGTGCCTTTGCCTATCCTACTGTTGTCACGCAGTGCTACCCCAGTGGCTGCAGCATGGCTGGTGGAAGGCTGCTGACTTTCAGTGGGGGTCACTGCAAATGGACTTGCTAGTTGATTTTGAGGAGCTGGTGGCTGGGAGTGTGAAATCAATCTTCTGTTCTTGTTCTTCTTCAATCTCCTCCCCCTCTTCTTGGTCACCCATTGGCTGGGCAGGCTGCATTTCTTGGGTGTGTGAAATGAGGAAGGCACAAGGGTGGATTATGGTGACGGGATGGCGGAAAGCATGAGGTATATGCCAGAAGGGGGATAACGTGTGAGGATACCAGCATCTTGTATCCTTTCAGCCCCACCGCTGGCCAAGGGCTCAGCCATGCCCCTGCCAAGAATGGCCAGTACCGTCTCCTCCAAGGGGGTGAGGTGAGGCTAGGAATGGGAGATGTGCCTCGTGATTGGTGCAGATTGTTGATAGGTGAGTGATTGGGGGTGGGAGTTGTGCATTGAGCAGTGTGTGAGGCTAGTGGTGTAGTTGGTAGGAGATGGCTTTTGAAGGTGCATTCACTGACCTTGACAGTGGTGTGAGGTCACGAAGTTTCTTTGGGCACTGGTTAACCTGGCGTGCTTAGGACCCAGCGCGAGGGTCGAAGTTCGCGTTGGTGACATTAAGTCAGCATTGCATGCCGATTGACGTCAGCACGCCGCCATTTTTTCTTTCAGGGCACTACCAGTTACCGGCAGCGCAAAGGAGAACTCAAATATGGCGGCCACCGCAGGACCCACCACCAGCTGGCAAAAGAGCGGCGGCCGCCATTTTATCAGCATTTCATGGCGCTATGGATGAATTTCTAGCCCAAAGTTTTTTAACAGGCCAACATCAACCCCAATAATGTACGCAGGAAAAAGCAATCCGAAGATTTGTCTTCAGTTGCTTTGGAGAGAGAAACTAACTCCTCCATATAAGTCCACAAAAGGAGCCGACTCCCTCGCACAAAGCAGCTTATCCCAAATATTTCTCTCCCTATGGCTGAGAGCCGACACTACATCAACTCTGAGGCAACCCAAAAGGCGTTGAAATTCAGTTTACTCTGAATTGATAATTCCGTTCAGAACTCATTCCTAAATACATTTAATTGTCTCTCCGACATTATCCCACCATAAATTATTAATTAAAGCATTAAATAGCTGACAGAGCTTTATCCATGCGATATATCTCGAGCTATCCCCCATTGTTACAATGTGTGGAAACTATTTTTACCAATTTGGCTTGCAGGGGTCAGCTGTTTGCAGTTGCTGTGAAAATATTCCTTTCAAGCAGTGGTTATAAAATTGAACAAACTGGTGATTTTGTTGGGCAAAGCTGAATTTAGCCTCAAGGTTTCTTATCAATAGAATCACTTCAGGGGCCTATGGACTGCTGCGTTTACTCTTAACGGATGAACTGGTCCAAACTGATCCAGACTGGTCCAATTGAAACTATAATAAGACGAGATGCACAACAGGCCCATCAGCTTCTGAACAAAACAATGACACCTCAGTTGGTGACCCTTCATCAGAATCCTTCCTGAAGACTTTCCAACAAAGACGGTGTGTGTGTACGTGTGTGAGTGAGTGGGCGCGTGTACGTGTGTGTGTGTGTGAGTGTGTGCGTGTATATGTGTGTGTGAGTGAGTGGGCGCATGTACATGTGTGTGTGTGTGAGTGTGTGCGTGTATATGTGTGTGTGAATGAGTGTGTGCATGTACATGTGAGTGTGCGCGTCTACATGTGTCTGTGAGTGAGTGTCTGCATGTACATGTGTGTGTGAATGAGTGTGTGCATGTACAAGTGTGTGTGAGTGAGTGTGTGCGTGTACATGTGAGTGTGTGAGTGTGTGTGTGTGTACATGAGTGTGTGAGTGAGTGTGCGCATGAATATGTGTGTGCGTGTACATGTGTGTGTGAGTGAGTGTGCGCGTCAACATGTGCGTGTGAGTGAGTGTGTGCTTGTACATGTGTGTGTAAGTGAGTGTGTGCATGTACATGTGTGTGAGTGTGTGCATGTACATGTGTGTGTGAGTGTGCACGTGTACATGTGTGTGTGTGAGTGCATGTGTGTACATGTGTGTGTGAGTGTGTGCGTGTACGTGTGTGTAAGTGTGTGCGTGTACATGTGTGTATGTGTGCGTGTACATGTGTGTGTGTGTGAGTGTGTGTACATGTGTGTGTGAGTGAGTGTGTGTGTACATGTGTGTATGAGTGAGTGTGTGCATGTACATGTGTGTAAGTGTGTGCATGTACATGTGTGTGTGAATGAGTGTGTGCATGTACATGTGTGTGAGTGTGTGCGTGTACATGTGTGTGAGTGTGTGCATGTACATGTGTCTGTGTCTGAGTGTGTGCATGTACATGTGTGTGAGTGTGTGTGTGTACATGTGTGTGTGAGTGTGTGTGTACACGTGTGTGTGAGTGTGTGCATGTACATGTATGTGAGTGTGTGCATGTACGTGTGTGTGTGTGTACATGTGTGAATGAGTGTGTGCATGTACAAGTGTGTGTGGCTGAATGTGTGTGTGTACGTGTGTGTGTGTGAGTGTGTGTACATGTGTGTGTGAGTGAGTGTGTGCGTGTACATGTGTGTGTGAATGAGTGTGTGCATGTACATGTGTGGGTGAGTGTGTGCGTGTACATGTGTGTGAGTGTGTGCATCTACATGTGTGTGTGACTGTGTGCATGTACGTGTGTGTGTGTGTACGTGTGTGTGTGTGAGTGTGTGCGTGTACATGTGTGTGTGTGTGTGTGAGTGTGTGCATGTACATGTGTCTGTGTGAGTGCGTGCATGTACATGCGTGTGAGTGTGTGCGTGTACATGTGTGTGTGAGTGTGTGTGTGTACACGTGTGTGTGAGTGTGTGCATGTACATGTGTGTGAGTGTGTGCGTGTACGTGTGTGTGTACATGTGTGTGCAAATGTGTGCGTGTACATGTGTGTGTGAGTGTGTGCATGCACATATGTGTGTGACTGTGTGTGTGTACATGTGTGTGTGAGTGTGTGCATGTACATGTGTGTGTGAGTGTGTGTGTATATATGTGTGTGTGAGTGTGTGCATGTACATGTGTGTGTGAGTGTGTGCGTGTACATGTGCGTGAGTATGTGTGTATACATGTGTGTGTGAGTGTGTGCATGTACATGTGTGAGTGAGTGCATGTACATGTGTGTGTGAGTGTGTGTGTCCATGTGTGTGTGAGTGTGTGTGTATATATGTGTGTGTGAGTGTGTGCATGTACATGTGTGTGTGAGTGAGTGTGTGCGTGTACATGTGTGTGTGAGAGTGTGTCTGTGTACATGTGTGTGTGAGTGAGTATGTGCATGTATATGTGTGTGTGATTGTGCATGTGTGTGAGTGAGTGTGTGCGTGTACATGTGTGTGTGAGTGTGTGCATGTACATGCGTGTGTGAGTGTGTGCGTGTACATGTGTGAGTGAGGGTGTGCATGTATGTGTGTGTGAGTGTGTGCGTGTACATGTGTGTGTGAGTGAATGTGTGCGTGAATATGTGTGCGTGAGTGTGTGTGCATGTACATGTGTGTGTGAGTGTTTGTGTGTACGTGTGTGTGTGCGTGTACATGTGTGTGTGAGTGTGTGCGTGTAAATGTGTGTGAGTGAGTGTGTGTATACATGTGTGAGTGAGTGAGTGTGTGTGTGTACATGTGTGTGTGAGTGAATGTGTGCATGTACGTGTGTGTGAGTGTGCGTGTACATGTGTGAGTGAGCGTGTACATGTGTGTGTGTGAGTGTGTGCATGTACATGTGTGAGTGAGTGCGTGTGTGTACATGTGTGTGTGGGTGGGTGTGTACATGTGTGGGTGAGTGAATGTGTGCATGTACATGTGTGTGTGTGTGTGCATGTACATGTGTGTGTGAGTGTGTGCGCGTACATGTGTGTGTGAGTGAATGTGTGTGTGTACATGTGAGTGTGAGTGTGAGTGTGAGCATGTACATGTGTGTGTGAGTGAGTCTATGCATGTACATGTGTGTGTGAGTGTGTGTACATGTGTGAGTGAGTGAATGTGTGAATGTACATGTGTGTGTGAGTGTGTGCATGTACATGTGTGTGTGACTGTGTGCGTGTACATGTGTGAGTGAATGTATGTGTTTCCATGTGTGTGTGAGTGTGTGCATGTACATCTGTGTGTGAGTGAGTGTGTGCATGTACATGAGTATGTGAGTGTGTGTGTGTACGTGTGTGTGAGTATGTGTGCATGTAAATGTGTGTGTGAGTGTTTGTGTGTACATGTGTGTGTGTGCGTGTACATGTGTGTGTGAGTGTGTGCGTGTATATGTGTGTGAGTGAGTGTGTGCGTACATGTGTGAGTGAGTGAGTGTGTGCGTGTACATGTGTGTGTGAGTGAATGTGTGCGTGTACGTGTGTGTGAGCGTGTGCGTGTACATGTGTGAGTGAGGGTGTGCATGGAGGTGTGTGTGTGTGTGTGTACATGTGTGTGTGAGTGAGTGTGTGCATGTACATGTGTGAGAGTGTGTGTGTGTACATGTGTGTGTGAGTG
The DNA here is from genome assembly GCA_030390025.1 of Squalus acanthias. Lineage (NCBI taxonomy): Eukaryota > Metazoa > Chordata > Chondrichthyes > Squaliformes > Squalidae > Squalus > Squalus acanthias. The sequence continues at coordinate 11,033,080 of CM059442.1, read as the reverse complement.
AGTATGTGCATGTATATGTGTGTGTGATTGTGCATGTGTGTGTGATTGTGCATGTGTGCATGTACATGTGTGTGTGTGAGTGTGTGCATGTACATGTGTGAGTGAGTGTGTGCATGTACATGTGTGTGTCAGTGTGTGCATGTACATGTGTGTGTGAGTGTGTGCGTGTATATGTGTGTGAGTGAGTGTGTGTATACATGTGTGAGTGAGTGAGTGTGTGTGTGTACATGTGTGAGTGAGGGTGTGCATGTATGTGTGTGTGAGTGTGTGCGTGTACATGTGTGTGTGAGTGAATGTGTGCGTGAATATGTGTGCGTGAGTGTGTGTGCATGTACATGTGTGTGTGAGTGTTTGTGTGTACGTGTGTGTGTGCGTGTACATGTGTGTGTGAGTGTGTGCGTGTAAATGTGTGTGAGTGAGTGTGTGTATACATGTGTGAGTGAGTGAGTGTTTGTGTGTACGTGTGTGTGTGCGTGTACATGTGTGTGTGAGTGTGTGCGTGTAAATGTGTGTGAGTGAGTGTGTGTATACATGTGTGAGTGAGTGAGTGTGTGTGTGTACATGTGTGTGTGAGTGAATGTGTGCATGTACGTGTGTGTGAGTGTGTGCGTGTACATGTGTGAGTGAGCGTGTACATGTGTGTGTGTGAGTGTGTGCATGTACATGTGTGAGTGAGTGCGTGTGTGTACATGTGTGTGTGGGTGTGTGTGTACATGTGTGGGTGAGTGAATGTGTGCATGTACATGTGTGTGTGAGTGTGTGCATGTACATGTGTGTGTGAGTGTGTGCATGTACATGTGTGTGTGAGTGAATGTGTGTGTGTACATGTGAGTGTGAGTGTGAGTGTGAGCATGTACATGTGTGTGTGAGTGAGTCTATGCATGTACATGTGTGTGTGAGTGTGTGTACATGTGTGAGTGAGTGAATGTGTGAATGTACATGTGTGTGTGAGTGTGTGCATGTACATGTGTGTGTGACTGTGTGCGTGTACATGTGTGAGTGAATGTATGTGTTTCCATGTGTGTGTGAGTGTGTGCATGTACATCTGTGTGTGAGTGAGTGTGTGCATGTACATGAGTATGTGAGTGTGTGTGTGTACATGTGTGTGAGTATGTGTGCATGTAAATGTGTGTGTGAGTGTTTGTGTGTACATGTGTGTGTGTGCGTGTACATGTGTGTGTGAGTGTGTGCGTGTATATGTGTGTGAGTGAGTGTGTGCGTACATGTGTGAGTGAGTGAATGTGTGAATGTACATGTGTGGGTGAGTGTGTGCATGTACATGTGTGTGTGACTGTGTGCGTGTACATGTGTGTGTGAGTGAATGTGTGCGTTTACATGTGTGTGTGAGTGTGTGCATGTACATCTGTGTGTGAGTGAGTGTGTGCATATACATGAGTATGTGAGTGTGTGTGCGTACGTGTGTGTGAGTGTGTGTGCATGTACATGTGTGTGTGAGTGTTTGTGTGTACATGTGTGTGTGCGTGTACATGTGTGTGTGAGTGTGTGTGTGTATATGTGTGTGAGTGTGTGCGTACATGTGTGAGTGAGTGAGTGAGTGTGTGCGTGTCCATGTGTGTGTGAGTGAATGTGTGCGTGTACATGTGTGTGAGTGTGTGCGTGTACATGTGTGAGTGAGGGTGTGCATGTATGTGTGTGTGAGTGTGTGTGTGTACATGTGTGTGTGACTGAGTGTGTGCATGTACATGTGTGCGAGTGTGTGCGTGTATATGTGTCTGTGTGAGTGTGTGCATGTACAGGTGTGTGTGAGTGTGTGCGTGTACATGTGTGAGTGTGTGCATGTACATGTGTGTGTGACTGTGTGCATGTACATGTGTGTGTGAGTGTGTGTGTACATGTGTGTGTGTGCGTGTACATGTGTGTGTGAGTCTGTGCATGTACATGTGTGTGAGTGTGAGCGTGTACATGTGTTTGAGTGTGTGTGTGTGTGTACATGTGTGTGTGAGTTTGTGTGTGTACATGTGTGCGTGCGTGTGTGCATGTACATGTGTGTGTGAGTGTGTGCGTGTACATGTGAGTGTGAGTGTGTGCGTGTACATGTGTGTGAGTGTGTGCATGTACATGTGTGTGTGAGTGTGTGTGCGTGTACATGTGTGTGTGTGTGTGAGTGTATTCGTGTACATGTGTGTGTGAGTGTGTGCATGTACATGTGTGTGTGAGTGAGTGTGTGCGTGTACATGTGTGTGAGAGTGTGCATGTGTGTGTGAGTGAATGTGTGTGTGTACATGTGTGTGTGTGAGTGTGTGCATGTACATGTGTGAGTGAGTGTGTGCGTGTACATGTGTGTGTAGGTGTGTATGTACATGTGTGGGTGAGTGAATGTGTGCATGTACATGTGTGTGTGAGTGTGTGCATGTACATGTGTGTGTGAGTGTGAGCATGCACGTGTGTGTGAGTGAATGTGTGCGTGCACATGCGTGTGTGAGTGTGTGCATGTACATGTGTGTGTGAGTGAATGTGTGCATGTACATGTGTGTGTGAGTGTGTGTACATGTGTCAGTGAGTGAATGTGTGCATGTACATGTGTGTGTGTGCATGTACATGTGTGTGTGAGTGTGTGTACATGTGTGAGTGAGTGAATGTGTGCATGTACATGTGTGTGAATGTGTGCGTGTACATGTGTGTGTGAGTGAATGTGTGTGTATACATGTGTGTGTGAGTGTGTGCATGTACATCTGTGTGTGAGTGAGTGTGTGCTTGTACATTTGTGTGTGAGTGTGTGTGTGTACGTGTGTGTGCATGTACATGTGTGTGTGAGTGTTTGTGTGCACATGTGTGTGTGTGCGTGTACATGTGTGTGTGAGTGTGTGCATGTATATGTGTGTGTGTGAGTGTGTGCATGTACATGTGTCTGTGTGTGTGTGTGTGCATGTACATGTGTGTGAGTTTGTCCGTGTACATGTGTGTGTGAGTGTGTGCGTGTGTGTGAGTGTGTGCATGTACATGCGTGTGAGTGTGTGTGTGTACGTGTGTGTGAGTGTGTGCGTGTACATGTGTGTGTGAGTGTGTGTACATGTGTGAGTGAGTGAATGTGTGAATGTACATGTGTGTGTGAGTGTGTGCATGGACATGTGTGTGTGACTGTGTGCATGTACATGTGTGTGTGAGTGAATGTATGTGTTTACATGTGTGTGTGAGTGTGTGCATGTACATCTGTGTGTGAGTGAGTGTGTGCATGTACATGAGTATGTGAGTGTGTGTGTGTACGTGTGTGTGAGTGTGTGTGCATGTACATGTGTGTGTGAGTGTTTGTGTGTACATGTGTGTGTGTGCGTGTACATGTGTGTGTGAGTGTGTGCGTGTATATGTGTGTGAGTGAGTGTGTGCGTACATGTGTGAGTGAGTGACTGTGTGCGTGTACATGTGTGTGTGAGTGAATGTGTGCGTGTACGTGTGTGTGAGCGTGTGCGTGTACATGTGTGAGTGAGGGTGTGCATGGAGGTGTGTGTGTGTGTACATGTGTGAGTGAGTAAGTGTGTGCATGTACATGTGTGAGAGTGTGTGTGTACATGTGTGTGTGAGTGAGTATGTGCATGTATATGTGTGTGTGATTGTGCATGTGTGTGTGAGTGAATGTGTGCATGTACATGTGTGTGTGTGAGTGTGTGCATGTACATGTGTGAGTGAGTGTGTGCATGTACATGTGTGTGTCAGTGAGTGCATGTACATGTGTGTGTCAGTGTGTGCGTGTATATGTGTGTGAGTGAGTGTGTGTATACATGTGTGTGTGAGTGAGTGTGTGTGGTAACACAATACAGCTTTCTGTGACTCGAACTTTATTGCATCACTTCCTGTGATTAGTCCAGGATAAATACTGGACTGAGCAGTTGGATCCTGGAGAGGCATAGAGTAAGACCTCTTTTGTATGTAGCACCTTTTTAGTTGATTAAAGCTTACTTTAAGTTCACCACGCGTAAGGCTCATTCTTACGACAATTTAATCAACTTTGAAAAACTTCGCACTCAAACTTTTTGGACGAACTCGGAACTAAGGATCCAGGGAATCACCCATCATGGAAAACATCCTTAAACCATCGCGTCTTGACTTGGACCCAAACACCCCAGCAGCCGGTAAGGTGTGGAAACACTGGTATCGCACGTTTGACAATTTTCTCGAATATTGCAAGGCTGATGATGACACAAAGTTGCGGATACTCATCAACTGTGTCACTCCGAATGTATTTCAGTATGTTGAGGAATGGGGCAGTTACGAGGAGGCAATTCGGACGCTTAAAAGACTATATACTAAGACACCGAATGAGGTCTATGCCAGACATCTACTAGCTACAGCCCAACAAGGGCCGGAGGAATCCATTGATAAATTCCTCCAAGAGCTTCGCAGACTTAGTATGGACTGTAACTTTCAGGCGGCCTCAGCTGAGCTGTACCGTGAAGAAATGATCCGTGATGCTTTCATCTGCGGGCTTGCCTCTCCATTTATACGCCAGCGTCTACTGGAAAGTAAGACACTTGAGCTTCAGAGAGCTTATGACATGGCTTGCTCTCTAGATCTGGCAAAAAGAAATGCAGACCTTTATACAGTGCCCAGACCTCGGTCTGCTGCCTTAACTACAGTCAGGCAATTTAAGAGGCCACAGGTGAACTCTATTAGGGAGGACTTTATCCCTGACGATCAATCTGATGACTTCACTGATGAAGAGGATGATGACCCCACTGTGGCAGCCTCTTGGCAATCTAAGAAATGCTTCTTTTGTGGTGATGAGTTTCACCCTCGGAAATTCTGCCCTGCTCGCAATGCGTTTTGCAGTCATTGCAACAAAAACGGTCATTTTGCAAAGGTTTGCCTATCAAGAGCCTCTACGAGGGCTTATCAAGCTAAGTCCTACCGAACTGCCCCGGTAAGGGCCTATCAAGATGTTCCGGCTAAAATCTATCGTGCTTCCTCTCGGGTTTTCTCTCGAAGAAACACACCTAGAGTTTCAGCCACTCTTTGTGCAACGACACCAATTACAGCTGCTTGTCCTCAGAACCTATTCCATGCAGCTACAAAAGCATCAATTAATGGACATACTTTAGATGCCTTAATTGACTCAGGTAGCACTGATAGTTTCATTAGGGAACAGATTCTTGCAGAGTTAAAGCTACATGTTTTCCCATCGGACCAGGCAATTGCGATGGCTCAGTCATCACTTAATACCAGAATTTCTGGCTTTTGTATGGTTGAAATAACACTGAATGGTGTCAGGTATCCCTCCACCCGGCTTTCGGTGCTCAAGGACTTATGTAGTGATCTTATCTTAGGGCTGGATTTTCAAAAGCAGCATAAGAAGCTCACCATTGAGTTCGGCGGATCCAAACCTGAACTCACTATTTCTAATATACGACCTCGATTACCATTCTGTGCATTGTCAGCAGCTTCACTGGATGAACCCTCACTGTTTACCAGTATCCCTCCTCGATGCAAACCGATTATAACAAAGTCACGACGTTTCAGTCAGGAAGACCAGTCTTTTATTGCGGCTGAGATTTCTCGGCTTTTAGCAGAGGATATCATCGAGCCTTGTTCGTCGCCATGGCGCGCCCAGGTCGTTATTGTTAAGAACCCTCTACAACCTCACAAGAAACGGCTGTGCATTGACTATTCACAGACCATCAATCAATATACGGACTTGGACGCATACCCATTGCCGCGCATCGATGATATGGTTAATAAACTGGCTGAGTACACGGTGTTCTCAACATATGATCTGAAAAGTGCCTATCATCAGGTACCCTTGAAGGTCTCAGACAAGCAGTATACGGCCTTTGAAGCCAATGGACGGCTGTATCAATTTCGTCGCCTCCCCTTTGGGGTCACTAATGGAGTGGCTGTCTTCCAGCGAGCAATGGATGACCTGGTCAAACAGGAAGACTTGAAGGATACGTTTCCTTATCTGGACAATATTACTGTCGCAGGTCGCAATCAGCGGGAACATGACGCCAATCTCCAACGATTTTGGGATGCACTCCAGCACCGTAATTTGACATTAAATGCGGCTAAATCCATTGAGTCACAACCAACCATCAACATCCTTGGCTATTGTGTGGGCAATGGCATCATTAAACCTGACCCTGAAAGGCTTCGCCCACTCCAAGAGCTCCCGCCACCTAAGAATCCGGCCTCCTTGCGCCGGGCCCTCGGCCTGTTTGCATACTATGCTAAATGGATTCCTAACTTCTCGGACCGAATCCAACCTCTACTGAAGGCCAGCACATTCCCACTAGACACAGCGGCTGTTGCAGCCTTTAACCTCCTGAAAAAACAGTTGGAGAAAGCGGCTCTTCACTCCATCGATGAGAGTCTTCCTTTTGTTGTTGAGTGTGATGCCTCGGAGGTGGCGATCTCGGCCACTCTGAATCAGGAAGGTCGTCCGGTGGCATTTTTGTCCAGGACTTTTCAAGGGGCTGAGCTACATTATCCTCCAGTCGAGAAAGAAGCTACAGCCATCATAGAGGCAGTACGGAAGTGGACTCATCTCCTAGCTCGCCAGCACTTTACCTTAATCACGGACCAGCGATCGGTCGCCTTCATGCTCGATAATCGAAAACGGACCAAAATTAAAAATAATAAAATCCAGCTTTGGCGGCTGGAATTGGCCTCTTTTGGTTACACCATCCACTATCGACCTGGCAAGGAGAATGTGGCTCCGGATACCCTCACACGAGCATTCTGCTCCGCCATGGCACCCTCTACGCTCGTAGACATCCATGATGGGTTGTGTCATCCGGGCGTTACTCGCATGCTACACTTCGTGCGGTCCCGAAATCTCCCTTTCTCTACCGGGGATGTAAAGAAGATGTGCTCGGACTGCAGAGTCTGTGCGGAATTGAAACCTCAGTTTTTCCGCCCCTCGGGTGATATACTCATACATGCGACCCAGCCAATGCAACGGCTTAGCATCGATTTTAAGGGGCCGTTGCCCTCTTCAACTCGCAACACTTATCTATTGACCATGGTCGATGAGTATTCCCGTTTTCCGTTTGCCTTTCCCTGCCCCAATATGCTGACGACCACGGTTATCAGCTGCCTTGAGCAGGTATTTGCTTTCTGTGGCATGGCATCCTATGTTCATTCGGATCGGGGCCCTTCTTTTATGTCAGGAGAACTCAAGGCCTATCTCTCGGAACGGGGTATTGCTGCCAGCAGAACGACGCCTTATCATCCGGTCGGGAATGGGCAAGTCGAGCGTTTTAACGCTATCATCTGGAATGCGGTCCGTCTGGCTTTGAGATCTCGGGGCCTACCCAACCAGCAATGGGAAGCAGTACTTCCAGACGCATTACACTCCACACGGTCCCTCCTTTCGACCGCCACAAATACGACGCCTCATGAACGGTTCTTCCGATTTCAGCGTCGCTCATCCTATGGGATATCTCTCCCGTCGTGGCTGACTGCACCGGGACCAGTGCTACTCCGAAGATATGTTCGGGCGTCTAAGAATGACCCCCTGGTAGATGAGGTTGAGCTCACTGACGTCAACCCTACCTACGCCGATATTCGGTATCCTGACGGTCGGGAATCTACCGTGTCATTGCGGGATCTGGCTCCCTGCCCGCCGAAACATAGAGGGACACCAGGGGATGATATTGTACCAGGCACATCTCTGGGCTCGCCAGGTGCCTCTCATCACGATCTGGATCTGACGCCGGCTGGTACCTCACTCCAGCGTGCCGACCTGGGGCAGACTGACTATGAGCCCGTCGGGGCTCGCACGCGCAGCCACGATCCACCCCGTACCATACGCTCGGAAACGGATCTGCCACAGCCCTGCCCGACACCCGTTCAGGCACCAGTACACAGTCAGGATCGTCCTGACCCCTCACAGAGCGGGCTGGATCACTCGGACTCTGGTCCACGGCCCGCGGCGGGTAAACGGGCTAGGGGCCCTCTACCACTACGAGAACCCAAACGGGTGCGGCTCTCCCTCGTCCGGCGGCTACGAAATGGAGGGAGCATCCCGGCCTCCTAATCTTTTGGGGGGGGAGAATGTGGTAACACAATACAGCTTCCTGTGACTCGAACTTTATTGCATCACTTCCTGTGATTAGTCCAGGATAAATACTGGACTGAGCAGTTGGATCCTGGAGAGGCATAGAGTAAGACCTCTTTTGTATGTAGCACCTTTTTAGTTGATTAAAGCTTACTTTAAGTTCACCACGCGTAAGGCTCATTCTTACGACAGTGTGTGTGTGTACATGTGTGTGTGAGTGAATGTGTGCGTGTATGTGTGTGTGAGTGTGTGCGTGTACATTTGTGAGTGAGCGTGTACATGTGTGTGTGTGTGTGGGTGTGTGCATGTAGATGTGTGAGAGAGTGTGTGTGTGTACATGTGTGTGTGGGTGTGTGTGTACATGTGTGGGCGAGTGAATGTGTGCATGTACATGTGTGTGTGAGTGTGTGCATGTACATGTGTGTGTGAGTGTGTGCGTGTACATGTGTGTGTGAGTTAATGTGTGCGTGTACATGTGAGTGTGAGTGTGTGCATGTACATGTGTGTGTGAGTGAGTCTATGCATGTACATGTGTGTGTGAGTGTGTGTACAGTGTGAGTGAGTGAATGTGTGAATGTACATGTGTGTGTGAGTGTGTGCATGTACATGTGTGTGTGACTGTGAGCGTGTACATGTGTGTGTGAGTGAATGTGTGCGTTTACATGTGTGTGTGAGTGTGTGCATGTACATCTGTGTGTGAGTGAGTGTGTGCATGTACATGAGTATGTGAGTGTGTGTGTGTACGTGTGTGTGAGTGTGTGTGCATGTACATGTGTGTGTGAGTGTTTGTGTGTACATGTGTGTGTGTGTACATGTGTGTGTGAGTGTGTGCGTGTATATGTGTGTGAGTGAGTGTGTGCGTACATGTGTGAGTGACTGTGTGCGTGTACATGTGTGTGTGAGTGAATGTGTGCGTGTACATGTGTGTGAGTGTGTGCGTGTACATGTGTGAGTGAGGGTGTGCATGTATGTGTGTGTGAGTACATGTGTGTGTGAGTGAGTGTGTACATGTGTGCGAGTGTGTGCGTGTACATGTGTCTGTGTGAGTGTGTGCATGTACATGTGTGTGTGAGTGTGTGCGTGTACATGTGTGAGTGTGTGCATGTACATGTGTGTGTGACTGTGTGCATGAAAACATGTGTGTGTGAGCGTGTGTGTACATGTGTGTGTGTGCGTGTACATGTGTGTGTGAGTCTGTGCATGTACATGTGTCTGTGTGAGTCTGTGCATGAACATGTGTGTGAGTGTGTGCGTGTACATGTGTGTGTGAGTGTGTGTGTACGTGTGAGTGAGTGTGTGCGTGTACATGTGTTTGAGTGTGTGTGTGTACATGTGTGCGTGAGTTTGTGTGTGTACATGTGTGCGTGAGTGTGTGTATGTACATGTGAGTGTGAGTGTGTGCGTGTACATGTGTGTGAGTGTGTGCATGTACATGTGTGTGTGAATGGGTTTGTGCATGTACATGTGTGTGTGAGTGTGTGCTTGTACATCTGTGAGGGAGTGTGTGCATGTACATGTGTGTGTGTGAGTGTGTGTGTGTGTACATGTGTGTGAGTGTGAGCGTGTACATGTGTGTGAGTGTGTGCATGTACATGTGTGTGTGAGTGTGTGTGCGTGTACATGTGTGTGTGTGAGTGTGTTCGTGTACATGTGTGTGTGAGTGTGTGCGTGTACATGTGTGTGTGAGTGAGTGTGTGCGTGTACATGTGTGAGTGAGTGTGTGTGTGTACATGTGTGTGTAGGTGTGTATGTACATGTGTGGGTGAGTGAATGTGTGCATATACATGTGTGTGTGAGTGTGTGCATGTACATGTGTGTGTGAGTGTGAGCGTGTACGTGTGTGAGTGAATGAGTGCGTGCACATGTGTGTGTGAGTGTGTGCATGTACATGTGTGTGTGAGTGAATGTGGGCATGTACATGTGTGTGTGAGTGTGTGAACATGTGTGAGTGAGTGAGTGAATGTGTGCATGTACATGTGTGTGTGTGTGCATGTACATGTGTGTGTGAATGGGTGTGTGTACATGTGTGTGTGAGTGAATGTGTGTGTTTACATGTGTGTGTGAGTGTGTGCATGTACATCTGTGTGTGAGTGAGTGTGTGCTTGTACATTTCTGTGTGAGTGTGTGTGTGTACGTGTGTGTGCATGTACATGTGTGTGTGAGTGTTTGTGTGTACATGTGTGTGTGTGCGTGTACATGTGTGTGTGAGTGTGTGCGTGTATATGTGTGTGTGTGAGTGTGTGTGTACATGTGTGTGTGAGTGTGTGCATGTACATGTGTGTGTGTGAGTGTGTGCATGTACGTGTGTCTGTGTGTGTGTGCATGTACATGTGTGAGTTTGTCCGTGTACATGTGTGTGTGAGTGTGTGCGTGTGTGTGAGTGTGTGCATGTACATGTGTGTGTGAGTGTGTGTGTGTGTACGTGTGTGTGTGAGTGTGTGCGTGTACATGTGTGTGAGTGTGTGCATGTACATATGTGTGTGAGTGTGCGCGTGTACATGTGTGTGTAAGTGTGTGCGTGTACATATGTGTGTGTGTGAGTGTGTGCATGTACATGTGTCTGTGTGTGTGCATCTACATGTGTGTGAGTGTGTGCGGGTACATGTGTGTGTGAGTGTGTGTGTACATGCGTGTGTGAGTGTGTACATGTACATGTGTGTCAGTGTGTGCGTGTACATGTGTGTGTGAGTTTGTGCGTGTACATGTGCGTGTGAGTGTGTGCATGTACATGTGTGTGTGAGTGTGTGCGTGTACATGTGTGTGCGTGTACATGTGTGTGTGCATGTACATGTGTGACTGAGTATGTGCATGTATGTGTGTGTGAGTGTGTGCGTGTACATGTGTGTTTGAGTGAGTGTGTGCATGTACATGTGTGTGAGTGTGTGAGTGTACATGTGTGTGTGAATGAGTGTGTGCATGTACATGTGTGTGAGTGTGTGCGTGTACATGTGTGTGTGAATGGGTGTGTGCATGTACATGTGTGTGAGTGTGTGCCTTTACATGTGTGTGAGTGTGTGCATGTACATGTGTGTGTGACTGTGTGCATGTACATGTGTGTGTGAGTGTGTGCCTGTACATGTGTGTGTGTGTGTGTACATGTGTGTGTGAGTGTGTGCATGTACATTTGAGTGTGTGCATGTACATGTGAGTGTGTGTGTGCGTGTACATGTGTGTGTGAGTGTGTGTGTACATGTGTGTGTGTACATGTGTGTGAGTGTGTGCATGTACATGTGTCTGTGTGAGTGTGTGCATGTACATGTGTGTGAGTGTGTGCATGTACATGTGTGTGAGTGTGTGCATGTACATGTGTGTGTGTGTGCATGTACATGTGTCTGTGTGAGTGTGTGCATGTACATGTATGTGAGTGTGTGCGTGTAAATGTGTGTGTGAGTGTGTGTGTAAATGTGTGTGTGAGTGTGTGCGTGTTCATGTGTGTGAGTGTGCGTGTGTACATGTGTGTGTGATTGTGTGCGTGTACATGTGTGTGTGAGTGTGTGCGTGTACATGTGTGTGTGAGTGTGTGCGTGTACATGTGTGTGTGAGTGTGTGCATGTGCATGTGTGTGTGAATGAGTGTGTGCGTGTACATGTGTCTGTGAGTGTATGCATGTATGTGTGTGAGTGTGTGTGTGTACATGTGTATGTGTGTGTACATGTGTGTGTGAGTGTGTGCGTGTACATGTGTGTGTGAATGTGCGCGTGTACATGTGTGTGTGACTGTGTGCATGTGTGTGTGAGTGTGTGTGCGTACATGTGTGTGTGTGAGTGTGTGCGTGTACGTGTGCGTGTGTGAGTGTGTGCATGTACATGTGTCTGTGTGTGAGTGCGTGCATGTACATGTGTGAGTGTGTGCGTGTACATGTGTGTGTGAGTGTGTGTGTACACGTGTGTGTGAGTGTGTGCATGTACATGTGTGTGTGAGTGTGTGCATGTACATATGTCTGTGACTGTGTGCGTTTACATGTGTGTGTGAGTGGGTGCATGTACATGTGTGTGTGAGTGTGTGCATGTACATGTGTGAGTGAATGAGTGTCTGCGTGTGCATGTGTGTGTGAGTGAATGTGTGTGTACATATGTGTGTGTGAGTGTGTGCATGTACATGTGTGAGTGAGAGTGTGCGTGTACATGTGTGTAGGTGTGTGTGCACATGTGTGGGTGAGTGAATGTGTGCATGTACATGTGTGTGTGAGTGTGTGCATGTACATGTGTGTGTGAGTGTGTGCGTGTACATGTGTGTGTGAGTGAATGTGTGCGTGCACATGTGTGTGTTAGTGTGTGCATGTACATGTGTGTGTGACTGAGTGTGTGTACATGTGTGTGTGAGTGTGTGTTTGTACATTTGTGTGTGAGTGTGTGTGTGCGTGTACGTGTGTGTGAGTGTGTGTGCATGTACATGTGTGAGTGAGTGTTTGTGTGTACATGTGTGTGTGCGTGTACATCTGTGTGTGAGTGTGTGCGTGTATATGTGTGTGAGTGAGTGTGTGTGTACATGTGTGTGTGTGAGTGTGTGCGTGTACATGTGTGTGTGTGTGAGTGTGTGCATGTACATGTGTTTGTGAGTGTGTGCGTGTACATGTGTGTGTGAGTGTGTGTGTACATGTGTGTGAGTGTGTGCATGTACATGTGTGTGAGAGAGTGTGTGTACATGTGTGTGTGAGTGTGTGCATGTACATGGGTCTGTGTGAGTGAGTGCATGTACATGTGTGTGAGTGTGTGCGGGTACATGTGTGTGAATGTGTGCATGTACATGTGTGTGTGCGTGTACATGTGTGTGTGAGTGTGTGCTTGTACATGTGTGTGTGATTTTGTGCATGTCCATGTGTGTGTGACTGTGTGCATGTACATGTGTGTGAGTGTGTGTGTACATGTGTGTGTGCGTGTACATGTGTGTGTGAGTCTGTGCATGTACATGTGTCTGTGTGAGTGTGTGCATGTACATGTGTGTGAGTGTGTGCGTGTACATGTGTGTGTGAGTGTGTGTGTACATGTGTGTGTGAGTGTGTGCATGTACATGTGTGTGAGTATGTGCGTGTACATGTGTGTGTGAGTGTGTGTGTACATGTGTGTGTGAGTGTGTGCGTGTAAATGTGTGTGAGTGTGTGTGTACATGTGTGTGTGATTGTTTGTGTGTACATGTGTGTGTGAGTGTGTGCATGTAAATGTGTGTGTGAGTGTGTGCATGTACATGTGAGGGTGAGTGTGTGCGTGTACATGTGTGTTTGAGTGTGTGATTGTACATGTGTGTGTGAATGAGTGTGTGCGTGTACATGTGTGTGTGAGTGTGTGCATGTACATGTGTGTGAGTGTGTGTGTGTACGTGTGTGTGAGTGTGTGCGTGTACATGTGTGTGAGTGTGTGCATGTACATGTGTGTGTGACTGTGTGCATGTACATGTGTGTGTGAGTGTGTGCCTGTACATGTGTGTGTGTGTGTACATGTGTATGTGAGTGTGTGCATGTACATTTGAGTGTGTACATGTACATGTGTGTGAGTGTGTGTGTGTATATGTGTGTGTGAGTGTGTGTGTACATGTGTGTGTACATGTGTGTGAGTGTGTGCATGTACATGTGTCTGTGTGAGCGTGTGCATGTACATGTGTGTGAGTGTGTGCATGTACATGTGCGTGTGAGTGTGTGCATGTATATGTGAGTGTGAGTGTGTGCATGTACATGTGTGTGTGAGTGTCTGTGTGTACATGTGTGTGAGTGTGTGCATGTACATGTGTGTGTGACTGTGTGCATGTACATGTGTGTGTGAGTGTGTGTGTGCACATGTGTGTGTGTGCGTGTACATGTGTGTGTGAGTGTGTGCATGTACATGTGTCTGTGTGAGTGTGTGCAAGTACATGTGTGTGAGTGTGTGCGTGTAAATGTGTGTGTGAGTGTGTGTGTACATGTGTGTGTGAGTGTGTGCATGTACATGTGTGTGAGTGTGTGTGTGTACATGTGTGTGTGAGTGTTTGCGTGTACATGTGTGTGTGAGTGTGTGCATGTAAATGTGTGTGTGAGTGTGTGCGTGTACATGTGAGGGTGAGTGTGTGCATGTACATGTGTGTGTGAGTGTGTGCATGTACATGTGTGTGTGAATGAGTGTGTGCGTATACATGTGTGTGTGAGTGTTTGCATGTACATGTGTGTGAGTGTGTGTGTGTACATGTGTGTGTGAGTGTGTGTGTGTACATGTGTGCATGTACATATGTGTGTGAGTGTGCGCGTGTACATGTGTGTGTGAGTGTGTGCGTGTACATATGTGTGTGTGTGAGTGTGTGCATGTACATGTGTCTGTGTGTGTGTGCATCTACATGTGTGTGAGTGTGTGCGGGTACATGTGTGTGTGAGTGTGTGTGAACATGCGTGTGTGAGTGTGTACATGTACATGTGTGTCAGTGTGTGCGTGTACATGTGTGTGTGAGTTTGTGCGTGTACATGTGCGTGTGAGTGTGTGCATGTACATGTGTGTGTGAGTGTGTGCGTGTACATGTGTGTGCGTGTACATGTGTGTGTGCATGTACATGTGTGACTGAGTATGTGCATGTATGTGTGTGTGAGTGTGTGCGTTTACATGTGTGTGTGAGTGAGTGTGTGCATGTACATGTGTGTGAGTGTGTGAGTGTACATGTGTGTGTGAATGAGTGTGTGCATGTACATGTGTGTGAGTGTGTGCGTGTACATGTGTGTGTGAATGGGTGTGTGCATGTACATGTGTGTGAGTGTGTGCGTTTACGTGTGTGAGTGTGTGCATGTACATGTGTGTGTGACTGTGTGCATGTACATGTGTGTGTGAGTGTGTGCCTGTACATGTGTGTGTGTGTGTGTACATGTGTGTGTGAGTGTGTGCATGTACATTTGAGTGTGTGCATGTACATGTGAGTGTGTGTGTGCGTGTACATGTGTGTGTGAGTGTGTGTGTACATGTGTGTGTGTACATGTGTGTGAGTGTGTGCATGTACATGTGTCTGTGTGAGTGTGTGCTTGTACATGTGTGTGAGTGTGTGCATGTACATGTGTGTGAGTGTGTGCATGTACATGTGTGTGTGTGTGCATGTACATGTGTCTGTGTGAGTGTGTGCATGTACATGTATGTGAGTGTGTGCGTGTAAATGTGTGTGTGAGTGTGTGTGTAAATGTGTGTGTGAGTGTGTGCGTGTTCATGTGTGTGAGTGTGCGTGTGTACATGTGTGTGTGATTGTGTGCGTGTACATGTGTGTGTGAGTGTGTGCGTGTACATGTGTGTGTGAGTGTGTGCGTGTACATGTGTGTGTGAGTGTGTGCATGTGCATGTGTGTGTGAATGAGTGTGTGCGTGTACATGTGTCTGTGAGTGTATGCATGTATGTGTGTGAGTGTGTGTGTGTACATGTGTATGTGTGTGTACATGTGTGTGTGAGTGTGTGCGTGTACATGTGTGTGTGAATGTGCGCGTGTACATGTGTGTGTGACTGTGTGCATGTGTGTGTGAGTGTGTGCGTACATGTGTGTGTGTGAGTGTGTGCGTGTACGTGTGCGTGTGTGAGTGTGTGCATGTACATGTGTCTGTGTGTGAGTGCGTGCATGTACATGTGTGAGTGTGTGCGTGTACATGTGTGTGTGAGTGTGTGTGTACACGTGTGTGTGAGTGTGTGCATGTACATGTGTGTGAGTGTGTGCGTGTACGACTGTGTGTGTACCTGTGTGTGTGAGTGTGTGCATGTACATGTGTGTGTGAGTGTGTGCATGTACATATGTCTGTGACTGTGTGCGTTTACATGTGTGTGTGAGTGGGTGCATGTACATGTGTGTGTGAGTGTGTGCATGTACATGTGTGAGTGAATGAGTGTCTGCGTGTGCATGTGTGTGTGAGTGAATGTGTGTGTACATATGTGTGTGTGAGTGTGTGCATGTACATGTGTGAGTGAGAGTGTGCGTGTACATGTGTGTAGGTGTGTGTGCACATGTGTGGGTGAGTGAATGTGTGCATGTACATGTGTGTGTGAGTGTGTGCATGTACATGTGTGTGTGAGTGTGTGCGTGTACATGTGTGTGTGAGTGAATGTGTGCGTGCACATGTGTGTGTTAGTGTGTGCATGTACATGTGTGTGTGACTGAGTGTGTGTACATGTGTGTGTGAGTGTGTGTTTGTACATTTGTGTGTGAGTGTGTGTGTGCGTGTACGTGTGTGTGAGTGTGTGTGCATGTACATGTGTGAGTGAGTGTTTGTGTGTACATGTGTGTGTGCGTGTACATCTGTGTGTGAGTGTGTGCGTGTATATGTGTGTGAGTGAGTGTGTGTGTACATGTGTGTGTGTGAGTGTGTGCGTGTACATGTGTGTGTGTGTGAGTGTGTGCATGTACATGTGTTTGTGAGTGTGTGCGTGTACATGTGTTTGTGAGTGTGTGCGTGTACATGTGTGTGTGAGTGTGTGTGTGTACATGTGTGTGAGTGTGTGCATGTACATGTGTGTGAGAGAGTGTGTGTACATGTGTGTGTGAGTGTGTGCATGTACATGGAACTGTGTGAGTGAGTGCATGTACATGTGTGTGAGTGTGTGCGGGTACATGTGTGTGAATGTGTGCATGTACATGTGTGTGTGCGTGTACATGTGTGTGTGAGTGTGTGCTTGTACATGTGTGTGTGATTTTGTGCATGTCCATGTGTGTGTGACTGTGTGCATGTACATGTGTGTGAGTGTGTGTGTACATGTGTGTGTGCGTGTACATGTGTGTGTGAGTCTGTGCATGTACATGTGTCTGTGTGAGTGTGTGCATGTACATGTGTGTGAGTGTGTGCGTGTACATGTGTGTGTGAGTGTGTGTGTACATGTGTGTGTGAGTGTGTGCATGTACATGTGTGTGAGTGTGTGCGTGTACATGTGTGTGTGAGTGTGTGTGTACATGTGTGTGTGAGTGTGTGCGTGTAAATGTGTGTGTGAGTGTGTGCTATGTACATGTGTGAGTGAATGAGTGTCTGTGTGTACATGTGTGTGAGTGAGTGTGTGCATGTACATGTGTGTGTGCGTGTGCATGTGTGTGTGAGTGAATGTGTGTGTGTACATGTGTGTGTGAGTGTGTGTATGTACATGTGTGAGTGAGTGGGTGCGTGTACATGTGTGTGTAGGCGTGTGTGTACATGTGTGGGTGAGTGAATGTGTGCATGTACATGTGTGTGTGAGTGTGTGCATGTACATGTGTGTGAGTATGTGTGTGTACATGTGTGTGTGAGTGAATGTGTGCGTGCACATGTGTGTGAGTGTGTGCATGTACGTGTGTGTGTGAGTGTGTGTGTGTACATGTGTGTGTGAATGTGTGTGTTTACATGTGTGTGTGAGTGTGTGCATGTAAATCTGTGTGTGAGTGAATGTGTGCTTGTACATTAGTGTGTGAGTGTGTGTGTGCATGTGTGTGAGTGTGATTGCATGTATGTGTGTGAGTGTGTGCGTGTACATCTGTGTGTGAGTGTGTGCATGTACATGTGTGTGTGCGTGTACATGTGTGTGTGAGTGAATGTGTGCGTGCACATGTGTGTGTTAGTGTGTGCATGTACATGTGTGAGTGAGTGTGTGCATGTACATGTGTGTAGGTGTGTGTGCACATGTGTGGGTGTGTGAATGTGTGCATGTACATGTGTGTGTGAGTGTGTGCATGTACATGTGTGTGTGAGTGTGTGCGTGTACATGTGTGTGTGAGTGAATGTGTGCGTGCACATGTGTGTGTTAGTGTGTGCATGTACATGTGTGTGTGACTGAGTGTGCGTGTACATGTGTGTGTGAGTGTGTGTACATGTGTGAGTGAGTGAATGTGTGCATGTACATGTTTGTGTGAGTGTGTGCATGTACATGTGTGTGTGAATGTGTGCGTGTACATGTGTGTGTGAGTGTGTGCATGTAAATGTGTGTGTGAGTGTGTGCGTGTACATGTGAGTGTGAGTGTGTGCGTGTACATGTGTGTGTGAGTGTGTGCATGTACATGTGTGTGTGAATGAGTGTGTGTGTGTACATGTGTGTGTGAGTGTGTGCATGTACATGTGTGTGAGTGTGTTTGTGTACATGTGTGTGTGAGTGTCTGTGTGTAATGTGTGTGTGAGTGTGTGCGTGTACATGTGTGTGAGTGTGCATGTACATGTGTGTGTGAGTGTGTGCATGTACATGTGTGTGTGAGTATGTGCGTGTACATGTGTGTGTGAGTGTGTGCGTGTACATGTGTGTGTGAGTGTGTGCTATGTACATGTGTGAGTGAATGAGTGTCTGTGTGTACATGTGTTTGAGTGAGTGTGTGCATGTACATGTGTGTGTGCGTGTGCATGTGTGTGTGAGTGAATGTGTGTGTGTACATGTGTGTGTGAGTGTGTGTATGTACATGTGTGAGTGAGTGGGTGCGTGTACATGTGTGTGTAGGCGTGTGTGTACATGTGTGGGTGAGTGAATGTGTGCATGTACATGTGTGTGTGAGTGTGTGCATGTACATGTGTGTGAGTGTGTGTGTGTACATGTGTGTGTGAGTGAATGTGTGCGTGCACATGTGTGTGAGTGTGTGCATGTACGTGTGTGTGTGAGTGTGTGTGTGTGTACATGTGTGTGTGAGTGTGTGTACATGTGTGAGTGAGTGATTGTATGCATGTTCATGTGTGTGTGTGAGTGTGTGCATGTACATGTGTGTGTGAATGTGTGTGTTTACATGTGTGTGTGAGTGTGTGCATGTAAATCTGTGTGTGAGTGAATGTGTGCTTGTACATTAGTGTGTGAGTGTGTGTGTGCATGTGTGTGAGTGTGATTGCATGTACGTGTGTGAGTGTGTGCGTGTACATCTGTGTGTGAGTGTGTGTGTACACGTGTGTGTGAGTGTGTGCATGTACCTGTGTGTGAGTGTGTGCGTGTACGAGTGTGTGTGTAACTGTGTGTGTGAGTGTGTGCATGTACATGTGTGTGTGAGTGTGTGCATGTACATATGTCTGTGACTGTGTGCGTGTACATGTGTGTGTGAGTGGGTGCATGTACATGTGTGTGTGAGTGTGTGCATGTACATGTGTGAGTGAATGAGTGTCTGCGTGTACATGTGTGTGTGAGTGAGTGTGTGCATGTACATGTGTGTGTGCGTGTGTGTGTGAGTGAATGTGTGTGTACATATGTGTGTGTGAGTGTGTGCGTGTACATGTGTGTGAGTGTGCATGTACATGTGTGTGTGAGTGTGTGCATATACATGTGTGTGTGAGTATGTGCGTGTACATGTGTGTGAGTGTGTGTGTGTACATGTGTGTGTGAGTGTGTGCATGTACATGTGTGAGTGAGTGTGTGCGTGTACATGTGTGTGTAGGCGTGTGTGTACATGTGTGGGTGAGTGAATGTGAGCATGTACATGTGTGTGTGAGTGTGTGCATGTACATGTGTGTGAGTGTGTGTGTGTACATGTGTGTGTGAGTGAATGTGTGCGTGCACATGTGTGTGAGTGTGTGCATGTACGTGTGTGTGTGAGTGTGTGTGTACATGTGTGTGTGAGTGTGTGTACATGTGTGAGTGAGTGATTGTGTGCATGTTCATGTGTGTGTGTGAGTGTGTGCATGTACATGTGTGTGTGAATGTGTGCGTGTACATGTGTGTGTGAGTGAATGTGTGTGTTTACATGTGTGTGTGAGTGTGTGCATGTAAATCTGTGTGTGAGTGAATGTGTGCTTGTACATTAGTGTGTGAGTGTGTGTGTGCGTGTGTGTGAGTGTGATTGCATGTACGTGTGTGAGTGTGTGCGTGTACATCTGTGTGTGAGTGTGTGTGTACATGTGTGTGTGAGTGTGTGCATGTACCTGTGTGTGAGTGTGTGCGTGTACGAGTGTGTGTGTAACTGTGTGTGTGAGTGTGTGCATGTACATGTGTGTGTGAGTGTGTGCATGTACATATGTCTGTGACTGTGTGCGTGTACATGTGTGTGTGAGTGGGTGCATGTACATGTGTGTGTGAGTGTGTGCATGTACATGTGTGAGTGAATGAGTGTCTGCGTGTACATGTGTGTGTGAGTGAGTGTGTGCATGTACATGTGTGTGTGCGTGTGCATGTGTGTGTGAGTGAATGTGTGCATGTACATGTGTGTGTGAGTGTGTGCATGTACATGTGTGTGAGTATGTGTGTGTACATGTGTGTGTGAGTGAATGTGTGCGTGCACATGTGTGTGAGTGTGTGCATGTACGTGTGTGTGTGAGTGTGTGTGTGTAACTGTGTGTGTGAGTGTGTGCATGTACATGTGTGTGTGAGTGTGTGCATGTACATATGTCTGTGACTGTGTGCGTGTACATGTGTGTGTGAGTGGGTGCATGTACATGTGTGTGTGAGTGTGTGCATGTACATGTGTGAGTGAATGAGTGTCTGCGTGTACATGTGTGTGTGAGTGAGTGTGTGCATGTACATGTGTGTGTGCGTGTGCATGTGTGTGTGAGTGAATGTGTGCATGTACATGTGTGTGTGAGTGTGTGCATGTACATGTGTGTGAGTGTGTGCGTGTACATGTGTGTGTGAGTGTGTGTGTACATGTGTGTGTGAGTGTGTGCGTGTAAATGTGTGTGTGAGTGTGTGCTATGTACATGTGTGAGTGAATGAGTGTCTGTGTGTACATGTGTGTGAGTGAGTGTGTGCATGTACATGTGTGTGTGCGTGTGCATGTGTGTGTGAGTGAATGTGTGTGTGTACATGTGTGTGTGAGTGTGTGTATGTACATGTGTGAGTGAGTGGGTGCGTGTACATGTGTGTGTAGGCGTGTGTGTACATGTGTGGGTGAGTGAATGTGTGCATGTACATGTGTGTGTGAGTGTGTGCATGTACATGTGTGTGAGTATGTGTGTGTACATGTGTGTGTGAGTGAATGTGTGCGTGCACATGTGTGTGAGTGTGTGCATGTACGTGTGTGTGTGAGTGTGTGTGTGTACATGTGTGTGTGAATGTGTGTGTTTACATGTGTGTGTGAGTGTGTGCATGTAAATCTGTGTGTGAGTGAATGTGTGCTTGTACATTAGTGTGTGAGTGTGTGTGTGCATGTGTGTGAGTGTGATTGCATGTATGTGTGTGAGTGTGTGCGTGTACATCTGTGTGTGAGTGTGTGCATGTACATGTGTGTGTGCGTGTACATGTGTGTGTGAGTGAATGTGTGCGTGCACATGTGTGTGTTAGTGTGTGCATGTACATGTGTGAGTGAGTGTGTGCATGTACATGTGTGTAGGTGTGTGTGCACATGTGTGGGTGTGTGAATGTGTGCATGTACATGTGTGTGTGAGTGTGTGCATGTACATGTGTGTGTGAGTGTGTGCGTGTACATGTGTGTGTGAGTGAATGTGTGCGTGCACATGTGTGTGTTAGTGTGTGCATGTACATGTGTGTGTGACTGAGTGTGCGTGTACATGTGTGTGTGAGTGTGTGTACATGTGTGAGTGAGTGAATGTGTGCATGTACATGTTTGTGTGAGTGTGTGCATGTACATGTGTGTGTGAATGTGTGCGTGTACATGTGTGTGTGAGTGTGTGCATGTAAATGTGTGTGTGAGTGTGTGCGTGTACATGTGAGTGTGAGTGTGTGCGTGTACATGTGTGTGTGAGTGTGTGCATGTACATGTGTGTGTGAATGAGTGTGTGTGTGTACATGTGTGTGTGAGTGTGTGCATGTACATGTGTGTGAGTGTGTTTGTGTACATGTGTGTGTGAGTGTCTGTGTGTAATGTGTGTGTGAGTGTGTGCGTGTACATGTGTGTGAGTGTGCATGTACATGTGTGTGTGAGTGTGTGCATGTACATGTGTGTGTGAGTATGTGCGTGTACATGTGTGTGTGAGTGTGTGCGTGTACATGTGTGTGTGAGTGTGTGCTATGTACATGTGTGAGTGAATGAGTGTCTGTGTGTACATGTGTTTGAGTGAGTGTGTGCATGTACATGTGTGTGTGCGTGTGCATGTGTGTGTGAGTGAATGTGTGTGTGTACATGTGTGTGTGAGTGTGTGTATGTACATGTGTGAGTGAGTGGGTGCGTGTACATGTGTGTGTAGGCGTGTGTGTACATGTGTGGGTGAGTGAATGTGTGCATGTACATGTGTGTGTGAGTGTGTGCATGTACATGTGTGTGAGTGTGTGTGTGTACATGTGTGTGTGAGTGAATGTGTGCGTGCACATGTGTGTGAGTGTGTGCATGTACGTGTGTGTGTGAGTGTGTGTGTGTGTACATGTGTGTGTGAGTGTGTGTACATGTGTGAGTGAGTGATTGTATGCATGTTCATGTGTGTGTGTGAGTGTGTGCATGTACATGTGTGTGTGAATGTGTGTGTTTACATGTGTGTGTGAGTGTGTGCATGTAAATCTGTGTGTGAGTGAATGTGTGCTTGTACATTAGTGTGTGAGTGTGTGTGTGCATGTGTGTGAGTGTGATTGCATGTACGTGTGTGAGTGTGTGCGTGTACATCTGTGTGTGAGTGTGTGTGTACACGTGTGTGTGAGTGTGTGCATGTACCTGTGTGTGAGTGTGTGCGTGTACGAGTGTGTGTGTAACTGTGTGTGTGAGTGTGTGCATGTACATGTGTGTGTGAGTGTGTGCATGTACATATGTCTGTGACTGTGTGCGTGTACATGTGTGTGTGAGTGGGTGCATGTACATGTGTGTGTGAGTGTGTGCATGTACATGTGTGAGTGAATGAGTGTCTGCGTGTACATGTGTGTGTGAGTGAGTGTGTGCATGTACATGTGTGTGTGCGTGTGTGTGTGAGTGAATGTGTGTGTACATATGTGTGTGTGAGTGTGTGCGTGTACATGTGTGTGAGTGTGCATGTACATGTGTGTGTGAGTGTGTGCATATACATGTGTGTGTGAGTATGTGCGTGTACATGTGTGTGAGTGTGTGTGTGTACATGTGTGTGTGAGTGTGTGCATGTACATGTGTGAGTGAGTGTGTGCGTGTACATGTGTGTGTAGGCGTGTGTGTACATGTGTGGGTGAGTGAATGTGAGCATGTACATGTGTGTGTGAGTGTGTGCATGTACATGTGTGTGAGTGTGTGTGTGTACATGTGTGTGTGAGTGAATGTGTGCGTGCACATGTGTGTGAGTGTGTGCATGTACGTGTGTGTGTGAGTGTGTGTGTACATGTGTGTGTGAGTGTGTGTACATGTGTGAGTGAGTGATTGTGTGCATGTTCATGTGTGTGTGTGAGTGTGTGCATGTACATGTGTGTGTGAATGTGTGCGTGTACATGTGTGTGTGAGTGAATGTGTGTGTTTACATGTGTGTGTGAGTGTGTGCATGTAAATCTGTGTGTGAGTGAATGTGTGCTTGTACATTAGTGTGTGAGTGTGTGTGTGCGTGTGTGTGAGTGTGATTGCATGTACGTGTGTGAGTGTGTGCGTGTACATCTGTGTGTGAGTGTGTGTGTACATGTGTGTGTGAGTGTGTGCATGTACCTGTGTGTGAGTGTGTGCGTGTACGAGTGTGTGTGTAACTGTGTGTGTGAGTGTGTGCATGTACATGTGTGTGTGAGTGTGTGCATGTACATATGTCTGTGACTGTGTGCGTGTACATGTGTGTGTGAGTGGGTGCATGTACATGTGTGTGTGAGTGTGTGCATGTACATGTGTGAGTGAATGAGTGTCTGCGTGTACATGTGTGTGTGAGTGAGTGTGTGCATGTACATGTGTGTGTGCGTGTGCATGTGTGTGTGAGTGAATGTGTGCATGTACATGTGTGTGTGAGTGTGTGCATGTACATGTGTGTGAGTATGTGTGTGTACATGTGTGTGTGAGTGAATGTGTGCGTGCACATGTGTGTGAGTGTGTGCATGTACGTGTGTGTGTGAGTGTGTGTGTGTAACTGTGTGTGTGAGTGTGTGCATGTACATGTGTGTGTGAGTGTGTGCATGTACATATGTCTGTGACTGTGTGCGTGTACATGTGTGTGTGAGTGGGTGCATGTACATGTGTGTGTGAGTGTGTGCATGTACATGTGTGAGTGAATGAGTGTCTGCGTGTACATGTGTGTGTGAGTGAGTGTGTGCATGTACATGTGTGTGTGCGTGTGCATGTGTGTGTGAGTGAATGTGTGCATGTACATGTGTGTGTGAGTGTGTGCATGTACATGTGTGTGAGTATGTGTGTGTACATGTGTGTGTGAGTGAATGTGTGCGTGCACATGTGTGTGAGTGTGTGCATGTACGTGTGTGTGTGAGTGTGTGTGTGTACATGTGTGTGTGAATGTGTGTGTTTACATGTGTGTGTGAGTGTGTGCATGTAAATCTGTGTGTGAGTGAATGTGTGCTTGTACATTAGTGTGTGAGTGTGTGTGTGCATGTGTGTGAGTGTGATTGCATGTATGTGTGTGAGTGTGTGCGTGTACATCTGTGTGTGAGTGTGTGCATGTACATGTGTGTGTGCGTGTACATGTGTGTGTGAGTGAATGTGTGCGTGCACATGTGTGTGTTAGTGTGTGCATGTACATGTGTGAGTGAGTGTGTGCATGTACATGTGTGTAGGTGTGTGTGCACATGTGTGGGTGTGTGAATGTGTGCATGTACATGTGTGTGTGAGTGTGTGCATGTACATGTGTGTGTGAGTGTGTGCGTGTACATGTGTGTGTGAGTGAATGTGTGCGTGCACATGTGTGTGTTAGTGTGTGCATGTACATGTGTGTGTGACTGAGTGTGCGTGTACATGTGTGTGTGAGTGTGTGTACATGTGTGAGTGAGTGAATGTGTGCATGTACATGTGTGTGTGAATGTGTGCGTGTACATGTGTGTGTGAGTGTGTGCATGTAAATGTGTGTGTGAGTGTGTGCGTGTACATGTGAGTGTGAGTGTGTGCGTGTACATGTGTGTGTGAGTGTGTGCATGTACATGTGTGTGTGAATGAGTGTGTGTGTGTACATGTGTGTGTGAGTGTGTGCATGTACATGTGTGTGAGTGTGTTTGTGTACATGTGTGTGTGAGTGTCTGTGTGTAATGTGTGTGTGAGTGTGTGCGTGTACATGTGTGTGAGTGTGCATGTACATGTGTGTGTGAGTGTGTGCATGTACATGTGTGTGTGAGTATGTGCGTGTACATGTGTGTGTGAGTGTGTGCGTGTACATGTGTGTGTGAGTGTGTGCTATGTACATGTGTGAGTGAATGAGTGTCTGTGTGTACATGTGTTTGAGTGAGTGTGTGCATGTACATGTGTGTGTGCGTGTGCATGTGTGTGTGAGTGAATGTGTGTGTGTACATGTGTGTGTGAGTGTGTGTATGTACATGTGTGAGTGAGTGGGTGCGTGTACATGTGTGTGTAGGCGTGTGTGTACATGTGTGGGTGAGTGAATGTGTGCATGTACATGTGTGTGTGAGTGTGTGCATGTACATGTGTGTGAGTATGTGTGTGTACATGTGTGTGTGAGTGAATGTGTGCGTGCACATGTGTGTGAGTGTGTGCATGTACGTGTGTGTGTGAGTGTGTGTGTGTACATGTGTGTGTGAATGTGTGTGTTTACATGTGTGTGTGAGTGTGTGCATGTAAATCTGTGTGTGAGTGAATGTGTGCTTGTACATTAGTGTGTGAGTGTGTGTGTGCATGTGTGTGAGTGTGATTTCATGTATGTGTGTGAGTGTGTGCGTGTACATCTGTGTGTGAGTGTGTGCATGTACATGTGTGTGTGCGTGTACATGTGTGTGTGAGTGAATGTGTGCGTGCACATGTGTGTGTTAGTGTGTGCATGTACATGTGTGAGTGACTGTGTGCATGTACATGTGTGTAGGTGTGTGTGCACATGTGTGGGTGTGTGAATGTGTGCATGTACATGTGTGTGTGAGTGTGTGCATGTACATGTGTGTGTGAGTGTGTGCGTGTACATGTGTGTGTGAGTGAATGTGTGCGTGCACATGTGTGTGTTAGTGTGTGCATGTACATGTGTGTGTGACTGAGTGTGCGTGTACATGTGTGTGTGAGTGTGTGTACATGTGTGAGTGAGTGAATGTGTGCATGTACATGTTTGTGTGAGTGTGTGCATGTACATGTGTGTGTGAATGTGTGCGTGTACATGTGTGTGTGAGTGTGTGCATGTAAATGTGTGTGTGAGTGTGTGCGTGTACATGTGAGTGTGAGTGTGTGCGTGTACATGTGTGTGTGAGTGTGTGCATGTACATGTGTGTGTGAATGAGTGTGTGTGTGTACATGTGTGTGTGAGTGTGTGCATGTACATGTGTGTGAGTGTGTTTGTGTACATGTGTGTGTGAGTGTCTGTGTGTAATGTGTGTGTGAGTGTGTGCGTGTACATGTGTGTGAGTGTGCATGTACATGTGTGTGTGAGTGTGTGCATGTACATGTGTGTGTGAGTATGTGCGTGTACATGTGTGTGTGAGTGTGTGCGTGTACATGTGTGTGTGAGTGTGTGCTATGTACATGTGTGAGTGAATGAGTGTCTGTGTGTACATGTGTTTGAGTGAGTGTGTGCATGTACATGTGTGTGTGCGTGTGCATGTGTGTGTGAGTGAATGTGTGTGTGTACATGTGTGTGTGAGTGTGTGTATGTACATGTGTGAGTGAGTGGGTGCGTGTACATGTGTGTGTAGGCGTGTGTGTACATGTGTGGGTGAGTGAATGTGTGCATGTACATGTGTGTGTGAGTGTGTGCATGTACATGTGTGTGAGTGTGTGTGTGTACATGTGTGTGTGAGTGAATGTGTGCGTGCACATGTGTGTGAGTGTGTGCATGTACGTGTGTGTGTGAGTGTGTGTGTGTGTACATGTGTGTGTGAGTGTGTGTACATGTGTGAGTGAGTGATTGTATGCATGTTCATGTGTGTGTGTGAGTGTGTGCATGTACATGTGTGTGTGAATGTGTGTGTTTACATGTGTGTGTGAGTGTGTGCATGTAAATCTGTGTGTGAGTGAATGTGTGCTTGTACATTAGTGTGTGAGTGTGTGTGTGCATGTGTGTGAGTGTGATTGCATGTACGTGTGTGAGTGTGTGCGTGTACATCTGTGTGTGAGTGTGTGTGTACACGTGTGTGTGAGTGTGTGCATGTACCTGTGTGTGAGTGTGTGCGTGTACGAGTGTGTGTGTAACTGTGTGTGTGAGTGTGTGCATGTACATGTGTGTGTGAGTGTGTGCATGTACATATGTCTGTGACTGTGTGCATGTACATGTGTGTGTGAGTGGGTGCATGTACATGTGTGTGTGAGTGTGTGCATGTACATGTGTGAGTGAATGAGTGTCTGCATGTACATGTGTGTGTGAGTGAGTGTGTGCATGTACATGTGTGTGTGCGTGTGTGTGTGAGTGAATGTGTGTGTACATATGTGTGTGTGAGTGTGTGCGTGTACATGTGTGTGAGTGTGCATGTACATGTGTGTGTGAGTGTGTGCATATACATGTGTGTGTGAGTATGTGCGTGTACATGTGTGTGAGTGTGTACATGTGTGTGTGAGTGTGTGCATGTACATGTGTGAGTGAGTGTGTGCGTGTACATGTGTGTGTAGGCGTGTGTGTACATGTGTGGGTGAGTGAATGTGAGCATGTACATGTGTGTGTGAGTGTGTGCATGTACATGTGTGTGAGTGTGTGTGTGTACATGTGTGTGTGAGTGAATGTGTGCGTGCACATGTGTGTGAGTGTGTGCATGTACGTGTGTGTGTGAGTGTGTGTGTACATGTGTGTGTGAGTGTGTGTACATGTGTGAGTGAGTGATTGTGTGCATGTTCATGTATGTGTGTGAGTGTGTGCATGTACATGTGTGTGTGAATGTGTGCGTGTACATGTGTGTGTGAGTGAATGTGTGTGTTTACATGTGTGTGTGAGTGTGTGCATGTAAATCTGTGTGTGAGTGAATGTGTGCTTGTACATTAGTGTGTGAGTGTGTGTGTGCGTGTGTGTGAGTGTGATTGCATGTACGTGTGTGAGTGTGTGCGTGTACATCTGTGTGTGACTGTGTGTGTACATGTGTGTGTGAGTGTGTGCATGTACCTGTGTGTGTGCGTGTGCATGTGTGTGTGAGTGAATGTGTGTGTACATGTGTGTGTGTGAGTGTGTGCATGTACATGTGTGAGTGAGTGTGTGCGTGTACATGTGTGTAGGTGTGTGTGCACATGTGTGGGTGAGTGAATGTGTGCATGTACATGTGTGTGTGAGTGTGTGCATGTACATGTGTGTGTGAGTGTGTGCGTGTACATGTGTGTGTGAGTGAATGTTTGCGTGCACATGTGTGTGTTAGTGTGTGCATGTACATGTGTGTGTGACTGAGTGTGTGTGTGTACATGTGTGTGTGAGTGTGTGTACATGTGTGAGTGAGTGAATGTGTGCATGTACATGTGTGTGTGAGTGTGTGCATGTACATGTGTGTGTGAATGTGTGCGTGTACATGTGTGTGTGAGTGTGTGCATGTAAATGTGTGTGTGAGTGTGTGCGTGTACATGTGAGTGTGAGTGTGTGCATGTACATGTGTGTGTGAATGAGTGTGTATGTGTACATGTGTGTGTGAGTGTGTGCATGTACATGTGTGTGAGTGTGTGTGTGTACATGTGTGTGTGAGTGTCTGTGTGTAATGTGTGTGAGTGTGTGCGTGTACATGTGTGTGAGTGTGCATGTACATGTGTGTGTGAGTGTGTGCATGTACATGTGTGTGTGAGTATGTGCGTGTACATGTGTGTGAGTGTGTGTGTGTACATGTGTGTGTGAGTGTGTGCATGTACATGTGTGAGTGAATGAGTGTCTGTGTGTACATGTGTGTGAGTGAGTGTGTGCATGTACATGTGTGTGTGCGTGTGCATGTGTGTGTGAGTGAATGTGTGTGTGTACATGTGTGTGTGAGTGTGTGCATGTACATGTGTGAGTGAGTGTGTGCGTGTACATGTGTGTGTAGGCGTGTGTGTACATGTGTGGGTGAGTGAATGTGTGCATGTACATGTGTGTGAGTGTGTGCATGTACATGTGTGTGAGTATGTGTGTGTACATGTGTGTGAGAGTGAATGTGTGCGTGCACATGTGTGTGAGTGTGTGCATGTACGTGTGTGTGTGAGTGTGTGTGTGTACATGTGTGTGTGAGTGTGTGTACATGTGTGAGTGAGTGATTGTGTGCATGTTCATGTGTGTGTGTGAGTGTGTGCATGTACATGTGTGTGTGAATGTGTGCGTGTACATGTGTGTGTGAGTGAATGTGTGTGTTTACATGTGTGTGTGAGTGTGTGCATGTAAATCTGTGTGTGAGTGAATGTGTGCTTGTACATTAGTGTGTGAGTGTGTGTGTGCGTGTGTGTGAGTGTGATTGCATGTACGTGTGTGAGTGTGTGCGTGTACATCTGTGTGTGAGTGTGTGTGTACACGTGTGTGTGAGTGTGTGCATGTACATGTGTGTGAGTGTGTGCGTGTACGAGTGTGTGTGTAACTGTGTGTGTGAGTGTGTGCATGTACATGTGTGTGTGAGTGTGTGCATGTACATATTTCTGTGACTGTGTGCGTGTACATGTGTGTGTGAGTGGGTGCATGTACATGTGTGTGTGAGTGTGTGCATGTACATGTGTGAGTGAATGAGTGTCTGCGTGTACATGTGTGTGTGAGTGAGTGTGTGCATGTACATGTGTGTGTGCGTGTGCATGTGTGTGTGATTGAATGTGTGTGTATGTGTGTGTGTGAGTGTGTGCATGTACATGTGTGAGTGAGTGTGTGCGTGTACATGTGTGTAGGTGTGTGTGCACATGTGTGGGTGAGTGAATGTGTGCATGTACATGTGTGTGTGAGTGTGTGCATGTACATGTGTGTGTGAATGTGTGCGTGTACATGTGTGTGTGAGTGTGTGCATGTAAATGTGTGTGTGAGTGTGTGCGTGTACATGTGAGTGTGAGTGTGTGCATGTACATGTGTGTGTGAGTGTGTGTGTACACGTGTGTGTGAGTGTGTGCATGTACATGTGTGTGAGTGTGTGCGTGTACGAGTGTGTGTGTAACTGTGTGTGTGAGTGTGTGCATGTACATGTGTGTGTGAATGTGTGCGTGTACATGTGTGTGTGAGTGTGTGCATGTAAATGTGTGTGTGAGTGTGTGCATGTACATCTGAGTGTGAGTGTGTGCGTGTACATGTGTGTGTGAGTGTGTGTGTACACGTGTGTGTGAGTGTGTGCATGTACATGTGTGTGAGTGTGTGCGTGTACGAGTGTGTGTGTAACTGTGTGTGTGAGTGTGTGCATGTACATGTGTGTGTGAGTGTGTGCATGTACATATGTCTGTGACTGTGTGCGTGTACATGTGTGTGTGAGTGGGTGCATGTACATGTGTGTGTGAGTGTGTGCATGTACATGTGTGAGTGAATGAGTGTCTGCGTGTACATGTGAGTGTGTGCATGTACATGTGTGTGTGCGTGTACATGTGTGTGTGAGTGAATGTGTGCGTGCACATGTGTGTGTTAGTGTGTGCATGTACATGTGTGAGTGAGTGCATGCATGTACATGTGTGTAGGTGTGTGTGCACATGTGTGGGTGTGTGAATGTGTGCATGTACATGTGTGTGTGAGGGTGTGCATGTACATGTGTGTGTGAGTGTGTGCGTGTACATGTGTGTGTGAGTGAATGTGTGCGTGCACATGTGTGTGTTAGTGTGTGCATGTACATGTGTTTGTGACTGAGTGTGTGCGTGTACATGTGTGTGTGAGTGTGTGTACATGTGTGAGTGAGTGAATGTGTGCATGTACATGTTTGTGTGAGTGTGCGCATGTACATGTGTGTGTGAATGTGTGCGTGTACATGTGTGTGTGAGTGTGTGCATGTAAATGTGTGTGTGAGTGTGTGCGTGTACATGTGAGTGTGAGTGTGTGCATGTACATGTGTGTGTGAGTGTGTGCATGTACATGTGTGTGTGAATGAGTGTGTGTGTGTACATGTGTGTGTGAGTGTGTGCATGTACATGTGTGTGAGTGTGTGTGTGTACATGTGTGTGTGAGTGTCTGTGTGTAATGTGTGTGTGAGTGTGTGCGTGTACATGTGTGTGAGTGTGCATGTACATGTGTGTGTGCATGTACATGTGTGTGTGAGTATGTGCGTGTACATGTGTGTGTGAGTGTGTGCGTGTACATGTGTGTGTGAGTGTGTGCTATGTACATGTGTGAGTGAATGAGTGTCTGTGTGTACATGTGTGTGAGTGAGTGTGTGCATGTACATGTGTGTGTGCATGTGTGTGTGAGTGAATGTGTGTGTGTACATGTGTGTGTGAGTGTGTGTATGTACATGTGTGAGTGAGTGGGTGCATGTACATGTGTGTGTAGGCGTGTGTGTACATGTGTGGGTGAGTGAATGTGTGCATGTACATGTGTGTGTGAGTGTGTGCATGTACATGTGTGTGAGTGTGTGTGTGTACATGTGTGTGTGAGTGAATGTGTGCGTGCACATGTGTGTGAGTGTGTGCATGTACGTGTGTGTGTGAGTGTGTGTGTGTACATGTGTGTGTGAGTGTGTGTACATGTGTGAGTGAGTGATTGTGTGCATGTTCATGTGTGTGTGTGAGTGTGTGCATGTACATGTGTGTGTGAATATGTGTGTTTACATGTGTGTGTGAGTGTGTGCATGTAAATCTGTGTGTGAGTGAATGTGTGCTTGTACATTAGTGTGTGAGTGTGTGTGTGCATGTGTGTGAGTGTGATTGCATGTATGTGTGTGAGTGTGTGAGTGTACATCTGTGTGTGAGTGTGTGCATGTACATGTGTGTGTGCGTGTACATGTGTGTGTGAGTGAATGTGTGCGTGCACATGTGTGTGTTAGTGTGTGCATGTACATGTGTGAGTGAGTGTGTGCATGTACATGTGTGTAGGTGTGTGTGCACATGTGTGGGTGTGTGAATGTGTGCATGTACATGTGTGTGTGAGTGTGTGCATGTACATGTGTGTATGAGTGTGTGTGTGTACATGTGTGTGTGAGTGAATGTGTGCGTGCACATGTGTGTGTTAGTGTGTGCATGTACATGTGTGTGTGACTGAGTGTGTGCGTGTACATGTGTGTGTGAGTGTGTGTACATGTGTGAGTGAGTGAATGTGTGCATGTACATGTTTGTGTGAGTGTGTGCATGTACATGTGTGTGTGAATGTGTGCGTGTACATGTGTGTGTGAGTGTGTGCATGTAAATGTGTGTGTGAGTGTGTGCGTGTACATGTGTGTGTGAGTGTGTGCATGTACATGTGTGTGTGAATGAGTGTGTGTGTGTACATGTGTGTGTGAGTGTGTGCATGTACATGTGTGTGAGTGTGTGTGTGTACATGTGTGTGTGAGTGTCTGTGTGTAATGTGTGTGTGAGTGTGTGCGTGTACATGTGTGTGAGTGTGCATGTACATGTGTGTGTGAGTGTGTGCATGTACATGTGTGTGTGAGTATGTGCGTGTACATGTGTGTGTGAGTGTGTGCGTGTACATGTGTGTGTGAGTGTGTACTATGTACATGTGTGAGTGAATGAGTGTCTGTGTGTACATGTGTTTGAGTGAGTGTGTGCATGTACATGTGTGTGTGCGTGCGCATGTGTGTGTGAGTGAATGTGTGTGTGTACATGTGTGTGTGAGTGTGTGTATGTACATGTGTGAGTGAGTGGGTGCGTGTACATGTGTGTGTAGGCGTGTGTGTACATGTGTGGGTGAGTGAATGTGTGCATGTACATGTGTGTGTGAGTGTGTGCATGTACATGTGTGTGAGTGTGTGTGTGTACATGTGTGTATGAGTGAATGTGTGCGTGCACATGTGTGTGAGTGTGTGCATGTACGTGTGTGTGTGAGTGTGTGTGTGTACATGTGTGTGTGAGTGTGTGTACATGTGTGAGTGAGTGATTGTGTGCATGTTCATGTGTGTGTGTGAGTGTGTGCATGTACATGTGTGTGTGAATGTGTGTGTTTACATGTGTGTGTGAGTGTGTGCATGTAAATCTGTGTGTGAGTGAATGTGTGCTTGTACATTAGTGTGTGAGTGTGTGTGTGCATGTGTGTGAGTGTGATTGCATGTACGTGTGTGAGTGTGTGCGTGTACATCTGTGTGTGAGTGTGTGTGTACACGTGTGTGTGAGTGTGTGCATGTACCTGTGTGTGAGTGTGTGCGTGTACGAGTGTGTGTGTAACTGTGTGTGTGAGTGTGTGCATGTACATGTGTGTGTGAGTGTGTGCATGTACATATGTCTGTGACTGTGTGCGTGTACATGTGTGTGTGAGTGGGTGCATGTACATGTGTGTGTGAGTGTGTGCATGTACATGTGTGAGTGAATGAGTGTCTGCGTGTACATGTGTGTGTGAGTGAGTGTGTGCATGTACATGTGTGTGTGCGTGTGCATGTGTGTGTGAGTGAATGTGTGTGTACATATGTGTGTGTGAGTGTGTGCGTGTACATGTGTGTGAGTGTGCATGTACATGTGTGTGTGAGTGTGTGCATGTACATGTGTGTGTGAGTATGTGCGTGTACATGTGTGTGAGTGTGTGTGTGTACATGTGTGTGTGAGTGTGTGCATGTACATGTGTGAGTGAATGAGTGTCTGTGTGTACATGTGTGTGAGTGAGTGTGTGCATGTACATGTGTGTGTGCGTGTGCATGTGTGTGTGAGTGAATGTGTGTGTGTACATGTGTGTGTGAGTGTGTGCATGTACATGTGTGAGTGAGTGTGTGCGTGTACATGTGTGTGTAGGCGTGTGTGTACATGTGTGGGTGAGTGAATGTGTGCATGTACATGTGTGTGTGAGTGTGTGCATGTACATGTGTGTGAGTGTGTGTGTGTACATGTGTGTGTGAGTGAATGTGTGCGTGCACATGTGTGTGAGTGTGTGCATGTACGTGTGTGTGTGAGTGTGTGTGTGTACATGTGTGTGTGAGTGTGTGTACATGTGTGAGTGAGTGATTGTGTGCATGTTCATGTGTGTGTGTGAGTGTGTGCATGTACATGTGTGTGTGAATGTGTGCGTGTACCTGTGTGTGTGAGTGAATGTGTGTGTTTACATGTGTGTGTGAGTGTGTGCATGTAAATCTGTGTGTGAGTGAATGTGTGCTTGTACATTAGTGTGTCAGTGTGTGTGTGCGTGTGTGTGAGTGTGATTGCATGTACGTGTGTGAGTGTGTGCGTGTACATCTGTGTGTGAGTGTGTGTGTACACGTGTGTGTGAGTGTGTGCATGTACATGTGTGTGAGTGTGTGCGTGTACGAGTGTGTGTGTAACTGTGTGTGTGACTGTGTGCGTGTACATGTGTGTGTGAGTGGGTGCATGTACATGTGTGTGTGAGTGTGTGCATGTACATGTGTGAGTGAATGAGTGTGTGCATGTACATATGTGTGTGCGTGTGCATGTGTGTGTGAGTGAATGTGTGTGTACATGGGTGTGTGTGAGTGTGTGCGTGTACATGTGTGTAGGTGTGTGTGCACATGTGTGGGTGAGTGAATGTGTGCATGTACATGTGTGTGTGTGAGTGTGTGCATGTGCATGTGTGTGTGAGTGTGTGCGTGTACATGTGTGTGTTAGTGTGTGCATGTACATGTGTGTGTGACTGAGTGTGTGCGTGTACATGTGTGTGTGAGTGTGTGTACATGTGTGAGTGAGTGAATGTGTGCATGTACATGTGTGTGTGAGTGTGTGCATGTACATGTGTGTGTGAATGTGTGCGTGTACATGTGTGTGTGAGTGTGTGCATGTAAATGTGTGTGTGAGTGTGTGCGTGTACATGTGAGTGTGAGTGTGAGTGTGTGCGTGTACATGTGTGTGTGAGTGTGTGTGTACACGTGTGTGTGAGTGTGTGCATGTACATGTGTGTGAGTGTGTGCGTGTACGAGTGTGTGTGTAACTGTGTGTGTGAGTGTGTGCATGTACATGTGTGTGTGAATGTGTGCGTGTACATGTGTGTGTGAGTGTGTGCATGTAAATGTGTGTGTGAGTGTGTGCGTGTACATCTGAGTGTGAGTGTGTGCGTGTACATGTGTGTGTGAGTGTGTGTGTACACATGTGTGTGAGTGTGTGCATGTACATGTGTGTGAGTGTGTGCGTGTACGAGTGTGTGTGTAACTGTGTGTGTGAGTGTGTGCATGTACATGTGTGTGTGAGTGTGTGCATGTACATATGTCTGTGACTGTGTGCGTGTACATGTGTGTGTAGGCGTGTGTGTACATGTGTGGGTGAGTGAATGTGTGCATGTACATGTGTGTGTGAGTGTGTGCATGTACATGTGTGTGAGTGTGTGTGTGTACATGTGTGTGTGAGTGAATGTGTGCATGCACATGTGTGTGAGTGTGTGCATGTACGTGTGTGTGTGAGTGTGTGTGTGTACATGTGTGTGTGAGTGTGTGTACATGTGTGAGTGAGTGATTGTGTGCATGTTCATGTGTGTGTGTGAGTGTGTGCATGTACATGTGTGTGTGAATGTGTGCGTGTACATGTGTGTGTGAGTGAATGTGTGTGTTTACATGTGTGTGTGAGTGTGTGCATGTAAATCTGTGTGTGAGTGAATGTGTGCTTGTACATTAGTGTGTGAGTGTGTGTGTGCGTGTGTGTGAGTGTGATTGCATGTACGTGTGTGAGTGTGTGCGTGTACATCTGTGTGTGAGTGTGTGTGTACACGTGTGTGTGAGTGTGTGCATGTACATGTGTGTGAGTGTGTGCGTGTACGAGTGTGTGTGTAACTGTGTGTGTGAGTGTGTGCATGTACATGTGTGTGTGAGTGTGTGCATGTACATATGTCTGTGACTGTGTGCGTGTACATGTGTGTGTGAGTGGGTGCATGTACATGTGTGTGTGAGTGTGTGCATGTACATGTGTGAGTGAATGAGTGTCTGCGTGTACATGTGTGTGTGAGTGAGTGTGTGCATGTACATGTGTGTGTGCGTGTGCATGTGTGTGTGAGTGAATGTGTGTGTACATGTGTGTGTGTGAGTGTGTGCATGTACATGTGTGAGTGAGTGTGTGCGTGTACATGTGTGTGTGAGTGTGTGCATGTACATGTGTGTGTGAATGTGTGCGTGTACATGTGTGTGTGAGTGTGTGCATGTAAATGTGTGTGTGAGTGTGTGTGTGTACATGTGAGTGTGAGTGTGTGCATGTACATGTGTGTGTGAGTGTGTGTGTACACGTGTGTGTGAGTGTGTGCATGTACATGTGTGTGAGTGTGTGCGTGTACAAGTGTGTGTGTAACTGTGTGTGTGAGTGTGTGCATGTACATGTGTGTGTGAATGTGTGCGTGTACATGTGTGTGTGAGTGTGTGCATGTAAATGTGTGTGTGAGTGTGTGCGTGTACATCTGAGTGTGAGTGTGTGCGTGTACATGTGTGTGTGAGTGTGTGTGTACACATGTGTGTGAGTGTGTGCATGTACATGTGTGTGAGTGTGTGCGTGTACGAGTGTGTGTGTAACTGTGTGTGTGAGTGTGTGCATGTACATGTGTGTGTGAGTGTGTGCATGTACATATGTCTGTGACTGTGTGCGTGTACATGTGTGTGTGAGTGGGTGCATGTACATGTGTGTGTGAGTGTGTGCATGTACATGTGTGAGTGAATGAGTGTCTGCGTGTACATGTGAGTGTGTGCATGTACATGTGTGTGTGCGTGTACATGTGTGTGTGAGTGAATGTGTGCGTGCACATGTGTGAGTGAGTGTGTGCATGTACATGTGTGTAGGTGTGTGTGCACATGTGTGGGTGTGTGAATGTGTGCATGTACATGTGTGTGTGAGTGTGTGCGTGTACATGTGTGTGTGAGTGTGTGCGTGTACATGTGTGTGTGAGTGAATGTGTGCGTGCACATGTGTGTGTTAGTGTGTGCATGTACATGTGTGTGTGACTGAGTGTGTGCGTGTACATGTGTGTGTGAGTGTGTGTACATGTGTGAGTGAGTGAATGTGTGCATGTACATGTTTGTGTGAGTGTGTGCATGTACATGTGTGTATGAATGTGTGCGTGTACATGTGTGTGTGAGTGTGTGCATGTAAATGTGTGTGTGAGTGTGTGCGTGTACATGTGAGTGTGAGTGTGTGCGTGTACATGTGTGTGTGAGTGTGTGCATGTACATGTGTGTGTGAATGAGTGTGTGTGTGTACATGTGTGTGTGAGTGTGTGCATGTACATGTGTGTGAGTGTGTGTGTGTACATGTGTGTGTGAGTGTCTGTGTGTAATGTGTGTGTGAGTGTGTGCATGTACATGTGTGTGAGTGTGCATGTACATGTGTGTGTGAGTGTGTGCATGTACATGTGTGTGTGAGTATGTGCATGTACATGTGTGTGTGAGTGTGTGCGTGTACATGTGTGTGTGAGTGTGTGCTATGTACATGTGTGAGTGAATGAGTGTCTGTGTGTACATGTGTGTGAGTGAGTGTGTGCATGTACATGTGTGTGTGCGTGTGCATGTGTGTGTGAGTGAATGTGTGTGTGTACATGTGTGTGTGAGTGTGTGTATGTACATGTGTGAGTGAGTGGGTGTGTGTACATGTGTGTGTAGGCGTGTGTGTGTACATGTGTGGGTGAGTGAATGTGTGCATGTACATGTGTGTGTGAGTGTGTGCATGTACATGTGTGTGAGTGTGTGTGTGTACATGTGTGTGTGAGTGAATGTGGGCGTGCACATGTGTGTGAGTGTGTGCATGTACGTGTGTGTGTGAGTGTGTGTGTGTACATGTGTGTGTGAGTGTGTGTACATGTGTGAGTGAGTGATTGTGTGCATGTTCATGTGTGTGTGTGAGTGTGTGCATGTACATGTGTGTGTGAATGTGTGCGTGTACATGTGTGTGTGAGTGAATGTGTGTGTTTACATGTGTGTGTGAGTGTGTGCATGTAAATCTGTGTGTGAGTGAATGTGTGCTTGTACATGTGTGTGAGTGTGTGTGTGCATGTGTGTGAGTGTGATTGCATGTACGTGTGTGAGTGTGTGCGTGTACATCTGTGTGTGAGTGTGTGTGTACACGTGTGTGTGAGTGTGTGCATGTACCTGTGTGTGAGTGTGTGCGTGTACGAGTGTGTGTGTAACTGTGTGTGTGAATGTGTGCATGTACATGTGTGTGTGAGTGTGTGCATGTACATATGTCTGTGACTGTGTGCGTGTACATGTGTGTGTGAGTGGGTGCATGTACATGTGTGTGTGAGTGTGTGCATGTACATGTGTGAGTGAATGAGTGTCTGCGTGTACATGTGTGTGTGAGTGAGTGTGTGCATGTACATGTGTGTGTGCGTGTGCATGTGTGTGTGAGTGAATGTGTGTGTACATATGTGTGTGTGAGTGTGTGTGTGTACATGTGTGTGAGTGTGCATGTACATGTGTGTAGGTGTGTGTGCACATGTGTGGGTGAGTGAATGTGTGCATGTACATGTGTGTGTGAGTGTGTGCATGTACATGTGTGTATGAGTGTGTGCATGTACATGTGTGTGTTAGTGTGTGCATGTACATGTGTGTGTGACTGAGTGTGTGCGTGTACATGTGTGTGTGAGTGTGTGTACATGTGTGAGTGCGTGAATGTGTGCATGTACATGTGTGTGTGAGTGTGTGCATGTACATGTGTGTGTGAATGTGTGCGTGTACATGTGTGTGTGAGTGTGTGCATGTAAATGTGTGTGTGAGTGTGTGCGTGTACATGTGAGTATGCGTGTACATGTGTGTGTGAGTGTGTGCATGTAAATGTGTGTGTGAGTGGGTGCATGTACATCTGAGTGTGAGTGTGTGCGTGTACATGTGTGTGTGAGTGTGTGTGTACACATGTGTGTGAGTGTGTGCATGTACATGTGTGTGAGTGTGTGCGTGTACGAGTGTGTGTGTAACTGTGTGTGTGAGTGTGTGCATGTACATGTGTGTGTGAGTGTGTGCATGTACATATGTCTGTGACTGTGTGCGTGTACATGTGTGTGTGAGTGGGTGCATGTACATGTGTGTGTGAGTGTGTGCATGTACATGTGTGAGTGAATGAGTGTCTGCATGTACATGTGAGTATGTGCATGTACATGTGTGTGTGCGTGTGCATGTGTGTGTGAGTGAATGTGTGTGTACATGTGTGTGTGTGAGTGTGTGCATGTACATGTGTGAGTGAGTGTGTGCATGTACATGTGTGTAGGTGTGTGTGCACATGTGTGGGTGTGTGAATGTGTGCATGTACATGTGTGTGTGAGTGTGTGCATGTACATGTGTGTGTGAGTGTGTGCGTGTACATGTGTGTGTGAGTGAATGTGTGCGTGCACATGTGTGTGTTAGTGTGTGCATGTACATGTGTGTGTGACTGAGTGTGTGCGTGTACATGTGTGTGTGAGTGTGTGTACATGTGTGAGTGAGTGAATGTGTGCATGTACATGTTTGTGTGAGTGTGTGCATGTACATGTGTGTGTGAATGTGTGCGTGTACATGTGTGTGTGAGTGTGTGCATGTAAATGTGTGTGTGAGTGTGTGCGTGTACATGTGAGTGTGAGTGTGTGCATGTACATGTGTGTGTGAGTGTGTGCATGTACATGTGTGTGTGAATGAGTGTGTGCGTGTACATGTGTGTGTGAGTGTGTGCATGTACATGTGTGTGAGTGTGTGTGTGTACATGTGTGTGTGAGTGTCTGTGTGTAATGTGTGTGTGAGTGTGTGCGTGTACATGTGTGTGAGTGTGCATGTACATGTGTGTGTGAGTGTGTGCATGTACATGTGTGTGTGAGTATGTGCATCTACATGTGTGTGTGAGTGTGTGCGTGTACATGTATGTGTGAGTGTGTGCATGTACATGTGTGAGTGAATGAGTGTCTGTGTGTACATGTGTGTGAGTGAGTGTGTGCATGTACATGTGTGTGTGCGTGTGCATGTGTGTGTGAGTGAATGTGTGCGTGCACATGTGTGTGAGTGTGTGCATGTACGTGTGTGTGAGTGAGTGTGTGTGTGTACATGTGTGTGTGAGTGTGTGTACATGTGTGAGTGAGTGATTGTGTGCATGTTCATGTGTGTGTGAGTGTGTGGATGTACATGTGTGTGAATGTGTGCGTGTACATGTGTGTGTGAGTGAATGTGTGTGTTTACATGTGTGTGTGAGTGTGTGCATGTAAATCTGTGTGTGAGTGTGTGCTTGTACATTTGTGTGTGAGTGTGTGTGTGCGTGTACATGTGTGAGTGTTTGTGTGTACATGTGTGTGTGTGTGTACATGTGTGTGTGAGTGTGTGCGTGTATATGTGTGTGAGTGAGTGCATGTACATGTGTGTGTGAGTGTGTGCGTGTACATGTGGGTGTGTGTGAGTGTGTGCATGTACATGTGTCTGTGTGTGTGTGTGTATGAACGTGTGTGAGTGTGTGCGTGTACATGTGTGTGTGAGTGTGTGTGTGTACATATCTGTGTGAGTGTGTGCGTGTACATGTGTGTGTGAGTGTGTGTGTGTACATGTGTGTGTAAGTATGTGCGTGTACATGTGTGTGTGAGTGTGTGCATGTACATGTGTGTGAGTGTGTGCATGTACATGTGTGTGTGAGTGTGTGCATGTACATATGTGTGTGACTGTGTGCATGTACATGTGTGTGTGAGTGTGTGCATGTACATGTGTGTGTGCGTGTGCATATGTGTGTGAGTGAATGTGTGTGTGTACATGTGTGTGTGTGAGTGTGTGCAGGTACATGCGTGACTGAGTGTGTGCCTTTACATGTGTGTGTAGGTGTGTGTGCACATGTGTGGGTGAGTGAATGTGTGCATGTACATGTGTGTGTGAGTGTGTGCATTTACATGTGTGTGTGAGTGAATGTGTGCGTGCACATGTGTGTGAGTGTGTGCATGTACATGTGTGTGTGAGTGTGTACATGTACATATGTGTGTGACTGTGTGCATGTACATGTGTGTGTGAGTGTGTGCATGTACATGTGTGTGTGCGTGTGCATGTGTGTGTGAGTGAATGTGTGCGTGCACATGTGTGTGAGTGTGTGCATGTACATGTGTGAGTGTGTGCATGTACATGTGTGTGTGAGTGTGTACATGTACATATGTGTGTGACTGTGTGCATGTACATGTGTGTGTGAGTGTGTGCATGTACATGTGTGTGTGCGTGTGCATGTGTGTGTGAGTGAATGTGTGTGTGTACATGTGTGTGTGTGAGTGTGTGCATGTACATGCGTGACTGAGTGTGTGCCTTTACATGTGTGTGTAGGTGTGCGTGCACATGTGTGGGTGAGTGAATGTGTGCATGTACATGTGTGTGTGAGTGTGTGCATGTACATGTGTGAGTGAATGAGTGTCTGCATGTACATGTGAGTATGTGCATGTACATGTGTGTGTGCGTGTGCATGTGTGTGTGAGTGAATGTGTGTGTACATGTGTGTGTGTGAGTGTGTGCATGTACATGTGTGAGTGAGTGTGTGCATGTACATGTGTGTAGGTGTGTGTGCACATGTGTGGGTGTGTGAATGTGTGCATGTACATGTGTGTGTGAGTGTGTGCATGTACATGTGTGTGTGAGTGTGTGCGTGTACATGTGTGTGTGAGTGAATGTGTGCGTGCACATGTGTGTGTTAGTGTGTGCATGTACATGTGTGTGTGACTGAGTGTGTGCGTGTACATGTGTGTGTGAGTGTGTGTACATGTGTGAGTGAGTGAATGTGTGCATGTACATGTTTGTGTGAGTGTGTGCATGTACATGTGTGTGTGAATGTGTGCGTGTACATGTGTGTGTGAGTGTGTGCATGTAAATGTGTGTGTGAGTGTGTGCGTGTACATGTGAGTGTGAGTGTGTGCATGTACATGTGTGTGTGAGTGTGTGCATGTACATGTGTGTGTGAATGAGTGTGTGCGTGTACATGTGTGTGTGAGTGTGTGCATGTACATGTGTGTGAGTGTGTGTGTGTACATGTGTGTGTGAGTGTCTGTGTGTAATGTGTGTGTGAGTGTGTGCGTGTACATGTGTGTGAGTGTGCATGTACATGTGTGTGTGAGTGTGTGCATGTACATGTGTGTGTGAGTATGTGCATCTACATGTGTGTGTGAGTGTGTGCGTGTACATGTATGTGTGAGTGTGTGCATGTACATGTGTGAGTGAATGAGTGTCTGTGTGTACATGTGTGTGAGTGAGTGTGTGCATGTACATGTGTGTGTGCGTGTGCATGTGTGTGTGAGTGAATGTGTGCGTGCACATGTGTGTGAGTGTGTGCATGTACGTGTGTGTGAGTGAGTGTGTGTGTGTACATGTGTGTGTGAGTGTGTGTACATGTGTGAGTGAGTGATTGTGTGCATGTTCATGTGTGTGTGAGTGTGTGGATGTACATGTGTGTGAATGTGTGCGTGTACATGTGTGTGTGAGTGAATGTGTGTGTTTACATGTGTGTGTGAGTGTGTGCATGTAAATCTGTGTGTGAGTGTGTGCTTGTACATTTGTGTGTGAGTGTGTGTGTGCGTGTACATGTGTGAGTGTTTGTGTGTACATGTGTGTGTGTGTGTACATGTGTGTGTGAGTGTGTGCGTGTATATGTGTGTGAGTGAGTGCATGTACATGTGTGTGTGAGTGTGTGCGTGTACATGTGGGTGTGTGTGAGTGTGTGCATGTACATGTGTCTGTGTGTGTGTGTGTATGAACGTGTGTGAGTGTGTGCGTGTACATGTGTGTGTGAGTGTGTGTGTGTACATATCTGTGTGAGTGTGTGCGTGTACATGTGTGTGTGAGTGTGTGTGTGTACATGTGTGTGTAAGTATGTGCGTGTACATGTGTGTGTGAGTGTGTGCATGTACATGTGTGTGAGTGTGTGCATGTACATGTGTGTGTGAGTGTGTGCATGTACATATGTGTGTGACTGTGTGCATGTACATGTGTGTGTGAGTGTGTGCATGTACATGTGTGTGTGCGTGTGCATATGTGTGTGAGTGAATGTGTGTGTGTACATGTGTGTGTGTGAGTGTGTGCAGGTACATGCGTGACTGAGTGTGTGCCTTTACATGTGTGTGTAGGTGTGTGTGCACATGTGTGGGTGAGTGAATGTGTGCATGTACATGTGTGTGTGAGTGTGTGCATTTACATGTGTGTGTGAGTGAATGTGTGCGTGCACATGTGTGTGAGTGTGTGCATGTACATGTGTGTGTGAGTGTGTACATGTACATATGTGTGTGACTGTGTGCATGTACATGTGTGTGTGAGTGTGTGCATGTACATGTGTGTGTGCGTGTGCATGTGTGTGTGAGTGAATGTGTGCGTGCACATGTGTGTGAGTGTGTGCATGTACATGTGTGAGTGTGTGCATGTACATGTGTGTGTGAGTGTGTACATGTACATATGTGTGTGACTGTGTGCATGTACATGTGTGTGTGAGTGTGTGCATGTACATGTGTGTGTGCGTGTGCATGTGTGTGTGAGTGAATGTGTGTGTGTACATGTGTGTGTGTGAGTGTGTGCATGTACATGCGTGACTGAGTGTGTGCCTTTACATGTGTGTGTAGGTGTGCGTGCACATGTGTGGGTGAGTGAATGTGTGCATGTACATGTGTGTGTGAGTGTGTGCGTGTACATGTGTGTGTGAGTGAATGTGTGCGTGCACATGTGTGTGAGTGTGTGCATGTACATGTGTGTGTACACGTGTGTGTGTGCATGTACATGTGTGTGAGTGTGTGCGTGTACGAGTGTGTGTGTAACTGTGTGTGTGAGTGTGTGCATGTACATGTGTGTGTGAGTGTGTGCATGTACATATGTCTGTGACTGTGTGCGTGTACATGTGTGTGTGAGTGGGTGCATGTACATGTGTGTGTGAGTGTGTGCATGTACATGTGTGAGTGAATGAGTGTCTGCGTGTAGATGTGTGTGTGAGTGAGTGTGTGCATGTACATGTGTGTGTGTGTGCATGTGTGTGTGAGTGAATGTGTGTGTACATGTGTGTGTGTGAGTGTGTGCATGTACATGTGTGAGTGAGTGTGTGCGTGTACATGTGTGTAGGTGTGTGTGCACATGCGTGGGTGAGTGAATGTGTACATGTACATGTGTGTGTGAGTGTGTGCATGTACATGTGTGTGTGAGTGTGTGCGTGTACATGTGTGTGTGAGTGAATGTGTGCGTGAACATGTGTGTGTTAGTGTGTGCATATAC
Source organism: Squalus acanthias (assembly GCA_030390025.1). Lineage (NCBI taxonomy): Eukaryota > Metazoa > Chordata > Chondrichthyes > Squaliformes > Squalidae > Squalus > Squalus acanthias. The sequence continues at coordinate 10,989,157 of CM059442.1, read as the reverse complement.
ATGTGTGTGTGACTGAGTGTGTGCGTGTACATGTGTGTGTGAGTGTGTGTACATGTGTGAGTGAGTGAATGTGTGCATGTACATGTGTGTGTGAGTATGTGCATGTACATGTGTGTGTGAATGTGTGCGTGTACATGTGTTTGTGAGTATGTGCATGTAAATGTGTGTGTGTGTGCGTGTACATGTGTGTGAGTGAGTGTGTGCGTGTACATGTGTGTGTGAGTGTGTGTACATGTGTGAGTGAGTGATTGTGTGCATGTTCATGTGTGTGTGTGAGTGTGTGCATGTACATGTGTGTGTGAATGTGTGCGTGTACATGTGTGTGTGAGTGAATGTGTGTGTTTACATGTGTGTGTGAGTGTGCATGTAAATCTGTGTGTGAGTGAGTGTGTGCTTATACATTTGTGTGTGAGTGTGTGTGTGAGTGTGTGTGAGTGTGTGTGCATGTACATGTGTGAGTGTTTGTGTGTACATGTGTGTGTGCGTGTACATGTGTGTGTGAGTGTGTGCGTGTATATGTGTGTGAGTGAGTGTGTGTACATGTGTGTGTGAGTGTGTGCTTGTACATTTGTGTGTGAGTGTGTGTGTGAGTGTGTGTGAGTGTGTGTGCATGTACATGTGTGAGTGTTTGTGTGTACATGTGTGTGTGCGTGTACATGTGTGTGTGAGTGTGTGCGTGTATATGTGTGTGAGTGAGTGTGTGTACAAGTGTGTGTGAGTGTGTGCGTGTACATGTGGGTGTGTGTGAGTGTGTGCATGTACATGTGTCTGTGCGTGTGTGTGTGTATGAACGTGTGTGAGTGTGTGCGTGTACATGTGTGTGTGAGTGTGTGTGTGTACATGTGCATGTGAGTGTGTGCGTGTACATGTTTGTGTGTGTGTACATGTGTGTGTGAGTGTGTGCATGTAAATGTGTGTGTGAGTGTGTGCGTGTACATGTGAGTGTGAGTGTGTGCATGTACATGTGTGTGTGAGTGTGTGTGTACACGTGTGTGTGAGTGTGTGCATGTACATGTGTGTGAGTGTGTGCGTGTACGAGTGTGTGTGTAACTGTGTGTGTGAGTGTGTGCATGTACATGTGTGTGTGAATGTGTGCGTGTACATGTGTGTGTGAGTGTGTGCATGTAAATGTGTGTGTGAGTGTGTGCGTGTACATCTGAGTGTGAGTGTGTGCGTGTACATGTGCGTGTGAGTGTGTGTGTACACGTGTGTGTGAGTGTGTGCATGTACATGTGTGTGAGTGTGTGCGTGTACGAGTGTGTGTGTAACTGTGTGTGTGAGTGTGTGCATGTACATGTGTGTGTGAGTGTGTGCATGTACATATGTCTGTGACTGTGTGCGTGTACATGTGTGTGTGAGTGGGTGCATGTACATGTGTGTGTGAGTGTGTGCATGTACATGTGTGAGTGAATGAGTGTCTGCGTGTACATGTGTGTAGGTGTGTGTGCACATGTGTGGGTGTGTGAATGTGTGCATGTACATGTGTGTGTGAGTGTGTGCATGTACATGTGTGTGTGAGTGTGTGCGTGTACATGTGTGTGTGAGTGAATGTGTGCGTGCACATGTGTGTGTTAGTGTGTGCATGTACATGTGTGTGTGACTGAGTGTGTGCGTGTACATGTGTGTGTGAGTGTGTGTACATGTGTGAGTGAGTGAATGTGTGCATGTACATGTTTGTGTGAGTGTGTGCATGTACATGTGTGTGTGAATGTGTGCGTGTACATGTGTGTGTTAGTGTGTGCATGTACATGTGTGAGTGAGTGTGTGCATGTACATGTGTGTAGGTGTGTGTGCACATGTGTGGGTGTGTGAATGTGTGCATGTACATGTGTGTGTGAGTGTGTGCATGTACATGTGTGTGTGAGTGTGTGCGTGTACATGTGTGTGTGAGTGAATGTGTGCGTGCACATGTGTGTGTTAGTGTGTGCATGTACATGTGTGTGTGACTGAGTGTGTGCGTGTACATGTGTGTGTGAGTGTGTGTACATGTGTGAGTGAGTGAATGTGTGCATGTACATGTTTGTGTGAGTGTGTGCATGTACATGTGTGTGTGAATGTGTGCGTGTACATGTGTGTGTGAGTGTGTGCATGTAAATGTGTGTGTGAGTGTGTGCGTGTACATGTGAGTGTGAGTGTGTGCGTGTGCATGTGTGTGTGAGTGAATGTGTGTGTGTACATGTGTGTGTGAGTGTGTGCATGTACATGTGTGAGTGAGTGTGTGCGTGTACATGTGTGTGTAGGCGTGTGTGTACATGTGTGGGTGAGTGAATGTGTGCATGTACATGTGTGTGTGAGTGTGTGCATGTACATGTGTGTGAGTGTGTGTGTGTACATGTGTGTGTGAGTGAATGTGTGCGTGCACATGTGTGTGAGTGTGTGCATGTACGTGTGTGTGTGAGTGTGTGTGTGTACATGTGTGTGTGAGTGTGTGTACATGTGTGAGTGAGTGATTGTGTGCATGTTCATGTGTGTGTGTGAGTGTGTGCATGTACATGTGTGTGTGAATGTGTGCGTGTACCTGTGTGTGTGAGTGAATGTGTGTGTTTACATGTGTGTGTGAGTGTGTGCATGTAAATCTGTGTGTGAGTGAATGTGTGCTTGTACATTAGTGTGTCAGTGTGTGTGTGCGTGTGTGTGAGTGTGATTGCATGTACGTGTGTGAGTGTGTGCGTGTACATCTGTGTGTGAGTGTGTGTGTACACGTGTGTGTGAGTGTGTGCATGTACATGTGTGTGAGTGTGTGCGTGTACGAGTGTGTGTGTAACTGTGTGTGTGACTGTGTGCGTGTACATGTGTGTGTGAGTGGGTGCATGTACATGTGTGTGTGAGTGTGTGCATGTACATGTGTGAGTGAATGAGTGTGTGCATGTACATATGTGTGTGCGTGTGCATGTGTGTGTGAGTGAATGTGTGTGTACATGGGTGTGTGTGAGTGTGTGCGTGTACATGTGTGTAGGTGTGTGTGCACATGTGTGGGTGAGTGAATGTGTGCATGTACATGTGTGTGTGTGAGTGTGTGCATGTGCATGTGTGTGTGAGTGTGTGCGTGTACATGTGTGTGTTAGTGTTTGCATGTACATGTGTGTGTGACTGAGTGTGTGCGTGTACATGTGTGTGTGAGTGTGTGTACATGTGTGAGTGAGTGAATGTGTGCATGTACATGTGTGTGTGAGTGTGTGCATGTACATGTGTGTGTGAATGTGTGCGTGTACATGTGTGTGTGAGTGTGTGCATGTAAATGTGTGTGTGAGTGTGTGCGTGTACATGTGAGTGTGAGTGTGAGTGTGTGCGTGTACATGTGTGTGTGAGTGTGTGTGTACACGTGTGTGTGAGTGTGTGCATGTACATGTGTGTGAGTGTGTGCGTGTACGAGTGTGTGTGTAACTGTGTGTGTGAGTGTGTGCATGTACATGTGTGTGTGAATGTGTGCGTGTACATGTGTGTGTGAGTGTGTGCATGTAAATGTGTGTGTGAGTGTGTGCGTGTACATCTGAGTGTGAGTGTGTGCGTGTACATGTGTGTGTGAGTGTGTGTGTACACATGTGTGTGAGTGTGTGCATGTACATGTGTGTGAGTGTGTGCGTGTACGAGTGTGTGTGTAACTGTGTGTGTGAGTGTGTGCATGTACATGTGTGTGTGAGTGTGTGCATGTACATATGTCTGTGACTGTGTGCGTGTACATGTGTGTGTGAGTGGGTGCATGTACATGTGTGTGTGAGTGTGTGCATGTACATGTGTGAGTGAATGAGTGTCTGCGTGTACATGTGAGTGTGTGCATGTACATGTGTGTGTGCGTGTGCATGTGTGTGTGAGTGAATGTGTGTGTACATGTGTGTGTGTGAGTGTGTGCATGTACATGTGTGAGTGAGTGTGTGTACATGTGTGAGTGAGTGAATGTGTGCATGTACATGTGTGTGTGAGTATGTGCATGTACATGTGTGTGTGAATGTGTGCGTGTACATGTGTTTGTGAGTATGTGCATGTAAATGTGTGTGTGTGCGTGTACATGTGTGTGAGTGAGTGTGTGCGTGTACATGTGTGTGTGAGTGTGTGTACATGTGTGAGTGAGTGATTGTGTGCATGTTCATGTGTGTGTGTGAGTGTGTGCATGTACATGTGTGTGTGAATGTGTGCGTGTACATGTGTGTGTGAGTGAATGTGTGTGTTTACATGTGTGTGTGAGTGTGCATGTAAATCTGTGTGTGAGTGAGTGTGTGCTTATACATTGGTGTGTGAGTGTGTGTGTGAGTGTGTGTGAGTGTGTGTGCATGTACATGTGTGAGTGTTTGTGTGTACATGTGTGTGTGCGTGTACATGTGTGTGTGAGTGTGTGCGTGTATATGTGTGTGAGTGAGTGTGTGTACATGTGTGTGTGAGTGTGTGCTTGTACATTTGTGTGTGAGTGTGTGTGTGAGTGTGTGTGAGTGTGTGTGCATGTACATGTGTGAGTGTTTGTGTGTACATGTGTGTGTGCGTGTACATGTGTGTGTGAGTGTGTGCGTGTATATGTGTGTGAGTGAGTGTGTGTACAAGTGTGTGTGAGTGTGTGCGTGTACATGTGGGTGTGTGTGAGTGTGTGCATGTACATGTGTCTGTGCGTGTGTGTGTGTATGAACGTGTGTGAGTGTGTGCGTGTACATGTGTGTGTGAGTGTGTGTGTGTACATGTGCATGTGAGTGTGTGCGTGTACATGTTTGTGTGTGTGTACATGTGTGTGTGAGTGTGTGCATGTAAATGTGTGTGTGAGTGTGTGCGTGTACATGTGAGTGTGAGTGTGTGCATGTACATGTGTGTGTGAGTGTGTGTGTACACATGTGTGTGAGTGTGTGCATGTACATGTGTGTGAGTGTGTGCGTGTACGAGTGTGTGTGTAACTGTGTGTGTGAGTGTGTGCATGTACATGTGTGTGTGAATGTGTGCGTGTACATGTGTGTGTGAGTGTGTGCATGTAAATGTGTGTGTGAGTGTGTGCGTGTACATCTGAGTGTGAGTGTGTGCGTGTACATGTGCGTGTGAGTGTGTGTGTACACGTGTGTGTGAGTGTGTGCATGTACATGTGTGTGAGTGTGTGCGTGTACGAGTGTGTGTGTAACTGTGTGTGTGAGTGTGTGCATGTACATGTGTGTGTGAGTGTGTGCATGTACATATGTCTGTGACTGTGTGCGTGTACATGTGTGTGTGAGTGGGTGCATGTACATGTGTGTGTGAGTGTGTGCATGTACATGTGTGAGTGAATGAGTGTCTGCGTGTACATGTGTGTAGGTGTGTGTGCACATGTGTGGGTGTGTGAATGTGTGCATGTACATGTGTGTGTGAGTGTGTGCATGTACATGTGTGTGTGAGTGTGTGCGTGTACATGTGTGTGTGAGTGAATGTGTGCGTGCACATGTGTGTGTTAGTGTGTGCATGTACATGTGTGTGTGACTGAGTGTGTGCGTGTACATGTGTGTGTGAGTGTGTGTACATGTGTGAGTGAGTGAATGTGTGCATGTACATGTTTGTGTGAGTGTGTGCATGTACATGTGTGTGTGAATGTGTGCGTGTACATGTGTGTGTTAGTGTGTGCATGTACATGTGTGAGTGAGTGTGTGCATGTACATGTGTGTAGGTGTGTGTGCACATGTGTGGGTGTGTGAATGTGTGCATGTACATGTGTGTGTGAGTGTGTGCATGTACATGTGTGTGTGAGTGTGTGCGTGTACATGTGTGTGTGAGTGAATGTGTGCGTGCACATGTGTGTGTTAGTGTGTGCATGTACATGTGTGTGTGACTGAGTGTGTGCGTGTACATGTGTGTGTGAGTGTGTGTACATGTGTGAGTGAGTGAATGTGTGCATGTACATGTTTGTGTGAGTGTGTGCATGTACATGTGTGTGTGAATGTGTGCGTGTACATGTGTGTGTGAGTGTGTGCATGTAAATGTGTGTGTGAGTGTGTGCGTGTACATGTGAGTGTGAGTGTGTGCGTGTGCATGTGTGTGTGAGTGAATGTGTGTGTGTACATGTGTGTGTGAGTGTGTGCATGTACATGTGTGAGTGAGTGTGTGCGTGTACATGTGTGTGTAGGCGTGTGTGTACATCTGTGGGTGAGTGAATGTGTGCATGTACATGTGTGTGTGAGTGTGTGCATGTACATGTGTGTGAGTGTGTGTGTGTACATGTGTGTGTGAGTGAATGTGTGCGTGCACATGTGTGTGAGTGTGTGCATGTACGTGTGTGTGTGAGTGTGTGTGTGTACATGTGTGTGTGAGTGTGTGTACATGTGTGAGTGAGTGATTGTGTGCATGTTCATGTGTGTGTGTGAGTGTGTGCATGTACATGTGTGTGTGAATGTGTGCGTGTACCTGTGTGTGTGAGTGAATGTGTGTGTTTACATGTGTGTGTGAGTGTGTGCATGTAAATCTGTGTGTGAGTGAATGTGTGCTTGTACATTAGTGTGTCAGTGTGTGTGTGCGTGTGTGTGAGTGTGATTGCATGTACGTGTGTGAGTGTGTGCGTGTACATCTGTGTGTGAGTGTGTGTGTACACGTGTGTGTGAGTGTGTGCATGTACATGTGTGTGAGTGTGTGCGTGTACGAGTGTGTGTGTAACTGTGTGTGTGAGTGTGTGCATGTACATGTGTGTGTGAGTGTGTGCATGTACATATGTCTGTGACTGTGTGCGTGTACATGTGTGTGTGAGTGGGTGCATGTACATGTGTGTGTGAGTGTGTGCATGTACATGTGTGAGTGAATGAGTGTGTGCATGTACATATGTGTGTGCGTGTGCATGTGTGTGTGAGTGAATGTGTGTGTACATGGGTGTGTGTGAGTGTGTGCGTGTACATGTGTGTAGGTGTGTGCACATGTGTGGGTGAGTGAATGTGTGCATGTACATGTGTGTGTGTGAGTGTGTGCATGTGCATGTGTGTGTGAGTGTGTGCGTGTACATGTGTGTGTTAGTGTGTGCATGTACATGTGTGTGTGACTGAGTGTGTGCGTGTACATGTGTGTGTGAGTGTGTGTACATGTGTGAGTGAGTGAATGTGTGCATGTACATGTGTGTGTGAGTGTGTGCATGTACATGTGTGTGTGAATGTGTGCGTGTACATGTGTGTGTGAGTGTGTGCATGTAAATGTGTGTGTGAGTGTGTGCGTGTACATGTGAGTGTGAGTGTGAGTGTGTGCGTGTACATGTGTGTGTGAGTGTGTGTGTACACGTGTGTGTGAGTGTGTGCATGTACATGTGTGTGAGTGTGTGCGTGTACGAGTGTGTGTGTAACTGTGTGTGTGAGTGTGTGCATGTACATGTGTGTGTGAATGTGTGCGTGTACATGTGTGTGTGAGTGTGTGCATGTAAATGTGTGTGTGAGTGTGTGCGTGTACATCTGAGTGTGAGTGTGTGCGTGTACATGTGTGTGTGAGTGTGTGTGTACACATGTGTGTGAGTGTGTGCATGTACATGTGTGTGAGTGTGTGCGTGTACGAGTGTGTGTGTAACTGTGTGTGTGAGTGTGTGCATGTACATGTGTGTGTGAGTGTGTGCATGTACATATGTCTGTGACTGTGTGCGTGTACATGTGTGTGTGAGTGGGTGCATGTACATGTGTGTGTGAGTGTGTGCATGTACATGTGTGAGTGAATGAGTGTCTGCGTGTACATGTGAGTGTGTGCATGTACATGTGTGTGTGCGTGTGCATGTGTGTGTGAGTGAATGTGTGTGTACATGTGTGTGTGTGAGTGTGTGCATGTACATGTGTGAGTGAGTGTGTGCATGTACATGTGTGTAGGTGTGTGTGCACATGTGTGGGTGTGTGAATGTGTGAATGTACATGTGTGTGTGAGTGTGTGCATGTACATGTGTGTGTGAGTGTGTGCGTGTACATGTGTGAGTGAGTGAATGTGTGCATGTACATGTTTGTGTGAGTGGGTGCATGTACATGTGTGTGTGAATGTGTGCGTGTACATGTGTGTGTGTGTGTGCATGTAAATGTGTGTGTGAGTGTGTGCGTGTACATGTGAGTGTGAGTGTGTGCATGTACATGTGTGTGTGAGTGTGTGCATGTGCATGTGTGTGTGAATGAGTGTGTGCGTGTACATGTGTGTGTGAGTGTGTGCATGTACATGTGTGTGAGTGTGTGTGTGTACATGTGTGTGTGAGTGAATGTGTGCGTGCACATGTGTGTGAGTGTGTGCATGTACGTGTGTGTGAGTGAGTGTGTGTGTGTACATGTGTGTGTGAGTGTGTGTACATGTGTGAGTGAGTGATTGTGGGCATGTTCATGTGTGTGTGAGTGTGTGCATGTACATGTGTGTGAATGTGTGCGTGTACATGTGTGTGTGAGTGAATGTGTGTGTTTACATGTGTGTGTGAGTGTGTGCATGTAAATCTGTGTGTGAGTGTGTGCTTGTACATTTGTGTGTGAGTGTGTGTGTGCGTGTGTGTGAGTGTGTGTGCATGTACATGTGTGAGTGTTTGTGTGTACATGTGTGTGTGTGTGTACATGTGTGTGTGAGTGTGTGCGTGTATATGTGTGTGAGTGAGTGCATGTACATGTGTGTGTGAGTGTGTGCGTGTACATGTGGGTGTGTGTGAGTGTGTGCATGTACATGTGTCTGTGTGTGTGTGTGTATGAACGTGTGTGAGTGTGTGCGTGTACATGTGTGTGTGAGTGTGTGTGTGTACATATGTGTGTGAGTGTGTGCGTGTACATGTGTGTGTGAGTGTGTGCATGTACATGTGTGTGTGAGTGTGTGCATGTACATATGTCTGTGACTGTGTGCGTGTACATGTGTGTGTGAGTGGGTGCATGTACATGTGTGTGTGAGTGTGTGCATGTACATATGTCTGTGACTGTGTGCGTGTACATGTTTGTGTGAGTGTGTGCATGTACATGTGTGTGTGAATGTGTGCGTGTACATGTGTGTGTGAGTGTGTGCATGTAAATGTGTGTGTGAGTGTGTGCGTGTACATGTGAGTGTGAGTGTGTGCGTGTGCATGTGTGTGTGAGTGAATGTGTGTGTGTACATGTGTGTGTGAGTGTGTGCATGTACATGTGTGAGTGAGTGTGTGCGTGTACATGTGTGTGTAGGCGTGTGTGTACATGTGTGGGTGAGTGAATGTGTGCATGTACATGTGTGTGTGAGTGTGTGCATGTACATGTGTGTGAGTGTGTGTGTGTACATGTGTGTGTGAGTGAATGTGTGCGTGCACATGTGTGTGAGTGTGTGCATGTACGTGTGTGTGTGAGTGTGTGTGTGTACATGTGTGTGTGAGTGTGTGTACATGTGTGAGTGAGTGATTGTGTGCATGTTCATGTGTGTGTGTGAGTGTGTGCATGTACATGTGTGTGTGAATGTGTGCGTGTACCTGTGTGTGTGAGTGAATGTGTGTGTTTACATGTGTGTGTGAGTGTGTGCATGTAAATCTGTGTGTGAGTGAATGTGTGCTTGTACATTAGTGTGTCAGTGTGTGTGTGCGTGTGTGTGAGTGTGATTGCATGTACGTGTGTGAGTGTGTGCGTGTACATCTGTGTGTGAGTGTGTGTGTACACGTGTGTGTGAGTGTGTGCATGTACATGTGTGTGAGTGTGTGCGTGTACGAGTGTGTGTGTAACTGTGTGTGTGACTGTGTGCGTGTACATGTGTGTGTGAGTGGGTGCATGTACATGTGTGTGTGAGTGTGTGCATGTACATGTGTGAGTGAATGAGTGTGTGCATGTACATATGTGTGTGCGTGTGCATGTGTGTGTGAGTGAATGTGTGTGTACATGGGTGTGTGTGAGTGTGTGCGTGTACATGTGTGTAGGTGTGTGTGCACATGTGTGGGTGAGTGAATGTGTGCATGTACATGTGTGTGTGTGAGTGTGTGCATGTGCATGTGTGTGTGAGTGTGTGCGTGTACATGTGTGTGTTAGTGTGTGCATGTACATGTGTGTGTGACTGAGTGTGTGCGTGTACATGTGTGTGTGAGTGTGTGTACATGTGTGAGTGAGTGAATGTGTGCATGTACATGTGTGTGTGAGTGTGTGCATGTACATGTGTGTGTGAATGTGTGCGTGTACATGTGTGTGTGAGTGTGTGCATGTAAATGTGTGTGTGAGTGTGTGCGTGTACATGTGAGTGTGAGTGTGAGTGTGTGCGTGTACATGTGTGTGTGAGTGTGTGTGTACACGTGTGTGTGAGTGTGTGCATGTACATGTGTGTGAGTGTGTGCGTGTACGAGTGTGTGTGTAACTGTGTGTGTGAGTGTGTGCATGTACATGTGTGTGTGAATGTGTGCGTGTACATGTGTGTGTGAGTGTGTGCATGTAAATGTGTGTGTGAGTGTGTGCGTGTACATCTGAGTGTGAGTGTGTGCGTGTACATGTGTGTGTGAGTGTGTGTGTACACATGTGTGTGAGTGTGTGCATGTACATGTGTGTGAGTGTGTGCGTGTACGAGTGTGTGTGTAACTGTGTGTGTGAGTGTGTGCATGTACATGTGTGTGTGAGTGTGTGCATGTACATATGTCTGTGACTGTGTGCGTGTACATGTGTGTGTGAGTGGGTGCATGTACATGTGTGTGTGAGTGTGTGCATGTACATGTGTGAGTGAATGAGTGTCTGCGTGTACATGTGAGTGTGTGCATGTACATGTGTGTGTGCGTGTGCATGTGTGTGTGAGTGAATGTGTGTGTACATGTGTGTGTGTGAGTGTGTGCATGTACATGTGTGAGTGAGTGTGTGTACATGTGTGAGTGAGTGAATGTGTGCATGTACATGTGTGTGTGAGTATGTGCATGTACATGTGTGTGTGAATGTGTGCGTGTACATGTGTTTGTGAGTATGTGCATGTAAATGTGTGTGTGTGTGCGTGTACATGTGTGTGAGTGAGTGTGTGCGTGTACATGTGTGTGTGAGTGTGTGTACATGTGTGAGTGAGTGATTGTGTGCATGTTCATGTGTGTGTGTGAGTGTGTGCATGTACATGTGTGTGTGAATGTGTGCGTGTACATGTGTGTGTGAGTGAATGTGTGTGTTTACATGTGTGTGTGAGTGTGCATGTAAATCTGTGTGTGAGTGAGTGTGTGCTTATACATTGGTGTGTGAGTGTGTGTGTGAGTGTGTGTGAGTGTGTGTGCATGTACATGTGTGAGTGTTTGTGTGTACATGTGTGTGTGCGTGTACATGTGTGTGTGAGTGTGTGCGTGTATATGTGTGTGAGTGAGTGTGTGTACATGTGTGTGTGAGTGTGTGCTTGTACATTTGTGTGTGAGTGTGTGTGTGAGTGTGTGTGAGTGTGTGTGCATGTACATGTGTGAGTGTTTGTGTGTACATGTGTGTGTGCGTGTACATGTGTGTGTGAGTGTGTGCGTGTATATGTGTGTGAGTGAGTGTGTGTACAAGTGTGTGTGAGTGTGTGCGTGTACATGTGGGTGTGTGTGAGTGTGTGCATGTACATGTGTCTGTGCGTGTGTGTGTGTATGAACGTGTGTGAGTGTGTGCGTGTACATGTGTGTGTGAGTGTGTGTGTGTACATGTGCATGTGAGTGTGTGCGTGTACATGTTTGTGTGTGTGTACATGTGTGTGTGAGTGTGTGCATGTAAATGTGTGTGTGAGTGTGTGCGTGTACATGTGAGTGTGAGTGTGTGCATGTACATGTGTGTGTGAGTGTGTGTGTACACATGTGTGTGAGTGTGTGCATGTACATGTGTGTGAGTGTGTGCGTGTACGAGTGTGTGTGTAACTGTGTGTGTGAGTGTGTGCATGTACATGTGTGTGTGAATGTGTGCGTGTACATGTGTGTGTGAGTGTGTGCATGTAAATGTGTGTGTGAGTGTGTGCGTGTACATCTGAGTGTGAGTGTGTGCGTGTACATGTGCGTGTGAGTGTGTGTGTACACGTGTGTGTGAGTGTGTGCATGTACATGTGTGTGAGTGTGTGCGTGTACGAGTGTGTGTGTAACTGTGTGTGTGAGTGTGTGCATGTACATGTGTGTGTGAGTGTGTGCATGTACATATGTCTGTGACTGTGTGCGTGTACATGTGTGTGTGAGTGGGTGCATGTACATGTGTGTGTGAGTGTGTGCATGTACATGTGTGAGTGAATGAGTGTCTGCGTGTACATGTGTGTAGGTGTGTGTGCACATGTGTGGGTGTGTGAATGTGTGCATGTACATGTGTGTGTGAGTGTGTGCATGTACATGTGTGTGTGAGTGTGTGCGTGTACATGTGTGTGTGAGTGAATGTGTGCGTGCACATGTGTGTGTTAGTGTGTGCATGTACATGTGTGTGTGACTGAGTGTGTGCGTGTACATGTGTGTGTGAGTGTGTGTACATGTGTGAGTGAGTGAATGTGTGCATGTACATGTTTGTGTGAGTGTGTGCATGTACATGTGTGTGTGAATGTGTGCGTGTACATGTGTGTGTTAGTGTGTGCATGTACATGTGTGAGTGAGTGTGTGCATGTACATGTGTGTAGGTGTGTGTGCACATGTGTGGGTGTGTGAATGTGTGCATGTACATGTGTGTGTGAGTGTGTGCATGTACATGTGTGTGTGAGTGTGTGCGTGTACATGTGTGTGTGAGTGAATGTGTGCGTGCACATGTGTGTGTTAGTGTGTGCATGTACATGTGTGTGTGACTGAGTGTGTGCGTGTACATGTGTGTGTGAGTGTGTGTACATGTGTGAGTGAGTGAATGTGTGCATGTACATGTTTGTGTGAGTGTGTGCATGTACATGTGTGTGTGAATGTGTGCGTGTACATGTGTGTGTGAGTGTGTGCATGTAAATGTGTGTGTGAGTGTGTGCGTGTACATGTGAGTGTGAGTGTGTGCGTGTGCATGTGTGTGTGAGTGAATGTGTGTGTGTACATGTGTGTGTGAGTGTGTGCATGTACATGTGTGAGTGAGTGTGTGCGTGTACATGTGTGTGTAGGCGTGTGTGTACATCTGTGGGTGAGTGAATGTGTGCATGTACATGTGTGTGTGAGTGTGTGCATGTACATGTGTGTGAGTGTGTGTGTGTACATGTGTGTGTGAGTGAATGTGTGCGTGCACATGTGTGTGAGTGTGTGCATGTACGTGTGTGTGTGAGTGTGTGTACATGTGTGTGTGAGTGTGTGTACATGTGTGAGTGAGTGATTGTGTGCATGTTCATGTGTGTGTGTGAGTGTGTGCATGTACATGTGTGTGTGAATGTGTGCGTGTACCTGTGTGTGTGAGTGAATGTGTGTGTTTACATGTGTGTGTGAGTGTGTGCATGTAAATCTGTGTGTGAGTGAATGTGTGCTTGTACATTAGTGTGTCAGTGTGTGTGTGCGTGTGTGTGAGTGTGATTGCATGTACGTGTGTGAGTGTGTGCGTGTACATCTGTGTGTGAGTGTGTGTGTACACGTGTGTGTGAGTGTGTGCATGTACATGTGTGTGAGTGTGTGCGTGTACGAGTGTGTGTGTAACTGTGTGTGTGAGTGTGTGCATGTACATGTGTGTGTGAGTGTGTGCATGTACATATGTCTGTGACTGTGTGCGTGTACATGTGTGTGTGAGTGGGTGCATGTACATGTGTGTGTGAGTGTGTGCATGTACATGTGTGAGTGAATGAGTGTGTGCATGTACATATGTGTGTGCGTGTGCATGTGTGTGTGAGTGAATGTGTGTGTACATGGGTGTGTGTGAGTGTGTGCGTGTACATGTGTGTAGGTGTGTGCACATGTGTGGGTGAGTGAATGTGTGCATGTACATGTGTGTGTGTGAGTGTGTGCATGTGCATGTGTGTGTGAGTGTGTGCGTGTACATGTGTGTGTTAGTGTGTGCATGTACATGTGTGTGTGACTGAGTGTGTGCGTGTACATGTGTGTGTGAGTGTGTGTACATGTGTGAGTGAGTGAATGTGTGCATGTACATGTGTGTGTGAGTGTGTGCATGTACATGTGTGTGTGAATGTGTGCGTGTACATGTGTGTGTGAGTGTGTGCATGTAAATGTGTGTGTGAGTGTGTGCGTGTACATGTGAGTGTGAGTGTGAGTGTGTGCGTGTACATGTGTGTGTGAGTGTGTGTGTACACGTGTGTGTGAGTGTGTGCATGTACATGTGTGTGAGTGTGTGCGTGTACGAGTGTGTGTGTAACTGTGTGTGTGAGTGTGTGCATGTACATGTGTGTGTGAATGTGTGCGTGTACATGTGTGTGTGAGTGTGTGCATGTAAATGTGTGTGTGAGTGTGTGCGTGTACATCTGAGTGTGAGTGTGTGCGTGTACATGTGTGTGTGAGTGTGTGTGTACACATGTGTGTGAGTGTGTGCATGTACATGTGTGTGAGTGTGTGCGTGTACGAGTGTGTGTGTAACTGTGTGTGTGAGTGTGTGCATGTACATGTGTGTGTGAGTGTGTGCATGTACATATGTCTGTGACTGTGTGCGTGTACATGTGTGTGTGAGTGGGTGCATGTACATGTGTGTGTGAGTGTGTGCATGTACATGTGTGAGTGAATGAGTGTCTGCGTGTACATGTGAGTGTGTGCATGTACATGTGTGTGTGCGTGTGCATGTGTGTGTGAGTGAATGTGTGTGTACATGTGTGTGTGTGAGTGTGTGCATGTACATGTGTGAGTGAGTGTGTGCATGTACATGTGTGTAGGTGTGTGTGCACATGTGTGGGTGTGTGAATGTGTGAATGTACATGTGTGTGTGAGTGTGTGCATGTACATGTGTGTGTGAGTGTGTGCGTGTACATGTGTGAGTGAGTGAATGTGTGCATGTACATGTTTGTGTGAGTGGGTGCATGTACATGTGTGTGTGAATGTGTGCGTGTACATGTGTGTGTGTGTGTGCATGTAAATGTGTGTGTGAGTGTGTGCGTGTACATGTGAGTGTGAGTGTGTGCATGTACATGTGTGTGTGAGTGTGTGCATGTGCATGTGTGTGTGAATGAGTGTGTGCGTGTACATGTGTGTGTGAGTGTGTGCATGTACATGTGTGTGAGTGTGTGTGTGTACATGTGTGTGTGAGTGAATGTGTGCGTGCACATGTGTGTGAGTGTGTGCATGTACGTGTGTGTGAGTGAGTGTGTGTGTGTACATGTGTGTGTGAGTGTGTGTACATGTGTGAGTGAGTGATTGTGGGCATGTTCATGTGTGTGTGAGTGTGTGCATGTACATGTGTGTGAATGTGTGCGTGTACATGTGTGTGTGAGTGAATGTGTGTGTTTACATGTGTGTGTGAGTGTGTGCATGTAAATCTGTGTGTGAGTGTGTGCTTGTACATTTGTGTGTGAGTGTGTGTGTGCGTGTGTGTGAGTGTGTGTGCATGTACATGTGTGAGTGTTTGTGTGTACATGTGTGTGTGTGTGTACATGTGTGTGTGAGTGTGTGCGTGTATATGTGTGTGAGTGAGTGCATGTACATGTGTGTGTGAGTGTGTGCGTGTACATGTGGGTGTGTGTGAGTGTGTGCATGTACATGTGTCTGTGTGTGTGTATGAACGTGTGTGAGTGTGTGTGTGAGTGTGTGTGTGTACATATGTGTGTGAGTGTGTGCGTGTACATGTGTGTGTGAGTGTGTGCATGTACATGTGTGTGTGAGTGTGTGCATGTACATATGTCTGTGACTGTGTGCGTGTACATGTGTGTGTGAGTGGGTGCATGTACATGTGTGTGTGAGTGTGTGCATGTACATGTGTGAGTGAATGAGTGTCTGCGTGTACATGTGAGTGTGTGCATGTACATGTGTGTGTGCGTGTGCATGTGTGTGTGTGAGTGAATGTGTGTGTACATGTGTGTGTGTGAGTGTGTGCATGTACATGTGTGAGTGAGTGTGTGCATGTACATGTGTGTAGGTGTGTGTGCACATGTGTGGGTGTGTGAATGTGTGAATGTACATGTGTGTGTGAGTGTGTGCATGTACATGTGTGTGTGAGTGTGTGCGTGTACATGTGTGTGTGAGTGAATGTGTGCGTGCACATGTGTGTGTTAGTGTGTGCATGTACATGTGTGTGTGACTGAGTGTGTGCGTGTACATGTGTGTGTGAGTGTGTGTACATGTGTGAGTGAGTGAATGTGTGCATGTACATGTTTGTGTGAGTGTGTGCATGTACATGTGTGTGTGAATGTGTGCGTGTACATGTGTGTGTGTGTGCATGTAAATGTGTGTGTGAGTGTGTGCGTGTACATGTGAGTGTGAGTGTGTGCATGTACATGTGTGTGTGAGTGTGTGCATGTGCATGTGTGTGTGAATGAGTGTGTGCGTGTACATGTGTGTGTGAGTGTGTGCATGTACATGTGTGTGAGTGTGTGTGTGTACATGTGTGTGTGAGTGAATGTGTGCGTGCACATGTGTGTGAGTGTGTGCATGTACGTGTGTGTGAGTGAGTGTGTGTGTGTACATGTGTGTGTGAGTGTGTGTACATGTGTGAGTGAGTGATTGTGTGCATGTTCATGTGTGTGTGAGTGTGTGCATGTACATGTGTGTGAATGTGTGCGTGTACATGTGTGTGTGAGTGAATGTGTGTGTTTACATGTGTGTGTGAGTGTGTGCATGTAAATCTGTGTGTGAGTGTGTGCTTGTACATTTGTGTGTGAGTGTGTGTGTGCGTGTGTGTGAGTGTGTGTGCATGTACATGTGTGAGTGTTTGTGTGTACATGTGTGTGTGTGTACATGTGTGTGTGAGTGTGTGCGTGTATATGTGTGTGAGTGAGTGCATGTACATGTGTGTGTGAGTGTGTGCGTGTACATGTGGGTGTGTGTGAGTGTGTGCATGTACATGTGTCTGTGTGTGTGTGTGTATGAACGTGTGTGAGTGTGTGCGTGTACATGTGTGTGTGAGTGTGTGTGTGTACATATGTGTGTGAGTGTGTGCATGTACATGTGTGTGTGAGTGTGTGTGTGTACATGTGTGTGTAAGTATGTGCGTGTACATGTGTGTGTGAGTGTGTGCATGTACATGTGTGTGAGTGTGTGCATGTACATGTGTGTGTGAGTGTGTACATGTACATATGTGTGTGACTGTGTGCATGTACATGTGTGTGTGAGTGTGTGCATGTACATGTGTGTGTGCGTGTGCATGTGTGTGTGAGTGAATGTGTGTGTACATGTGTGTGTGTGAGTGTGTGCATGTACATGTGTGAGTGAGTGTGTGCATGTACATGTGTGTAGGTGTGTGTGCACATGTGTGGGTGTGTGAATGTGTGAATGTACATGTGTGTGTGAGTGTGTGCATGTACATGTGTGTGTGAGTGTGTGCGTGTACATGTGTGAGTGAGTGAATGTGTGCATGTACATGTTTGTGTGAGTGTGTGCATGTACATGTGTGTGTGAATGTGTGCGTGTACATGTGTGTGTGTGTGTGCATGTAAATGTGTGTGTGAGTGTGTGCGTGTACATGTGAGTGTGAGTGTGTGCATGTACATGTGTGTGTGAGTGTGTGCATGTGCATGTGTGTGTGAATGAGTGTGTGCGTGTACATGTGTGTGTGAGTGTGTGCATGTACATGTGTGTGAGTGTGTGTGTGTACATGTGTGTGTGAGTGAATGAGTGCGTGCACATGTGTGTGAGTGTGTGCATGTACGTGTGTGTGAGTGAGTGTGTGTGTGTACATGTGTGTGTGAGTGTGTGTACATGTGTGAGTGAGTGATTGTGGGCATGTTCATGTGTGTGTGAGTGTGTGCATGTACATGTGTGTGAATGTGTGCGTGTACATGTGTGTGTGAGTGAATGTGTGTGTTTACATGTGTGTGTGAGTGTGTGCATGTAAATCTGTGTGTGAGTGTGTGCTTGTACATTTGTGTGTGAGTGTGTGTGTGCGTGTGTGTGAGTGTGTGTGCATGTACATGTGTGAGTGTTTGTGTGTACATGTGTGTGTGTGTGTACATGTGTGTGTGTGTGTACATGTGTGTGTGAGTGTGTGCGTGTATATGTGTGTGAGTGAGTGCATGTACATGTGTGTGTGAGTGTGTGCGTGTACATGTGGGTGTGTGTGAGTGTGTGCATGTACATGTGTCTGTGTGTGTGTGTGTATGAACGTGTGTGAGTGTGTGCGTGTACATGTGTGTGTGAGTGTGTGTGTGTACATATGTGTGTGAGTGTGTGCGTGTACATGTGTGTGTGAGTGTGTGCATGTACATGTGTGTGTGAGTGTGTGCATGTACATATGTCTGTGACTGTGTGCGTGTACATGTGTGTGTGAGTGGGTGCATGTACATGTGTGTGTGAGTGTGTGCATGTACATGTGTGAGTGAATGAGTGTCTGCGTGTACATGTGAGTGTGTGCATGTACATGTGTGTGTGCGTGTGCATGTGTGTGTGTGTGAGTGAATGTGTGTGTACATGTGTGTGTGTGAGTGTGTGCATGTACATGTGTGAGTGAGTGTGTGCATGTACATGTGTGTAGGTGTGTGTGCACATGTGTGGGTGTGTGAATGTGTGAATGTACATGTGTGTGTGAGTGTGTGCATGTACATGTGTGCGTGAGTGTGTGCGTGTACATGTGTGTGTGAGTGAATGTGTGCGTGCACATGTGTGTGTTAGTGTGTGCATGTACATGTGTGTGTGACTGAGTGTGTGCGTGTACATGTGTGTGTGAGTGTGTGTACATGTGTGAGTGAGTGAATGTGTGCATGTACATGTTTGTGTGAGTGTGTGCATGTACATGTGTGTGTGAATGTGTGCGTGTACATGTGTGTGTGTGTGCATGTAAATGTGTGTGTGAGTGTGTGCGTGTACATGTGAGTGTGAGTGTGTGCATGTACATGTGTGTGTGAGTGTGTGCATGTGTGTGTGAATGAGTGTGTGCGTGTACATGTGTGTGTGAGTGTGTGCATGTACATGTGTGTGAGTGTGTGTGTGTACATGTGTGTGTGAGTGAATGTGTGCGTGCACATGTGTGTGAGTGTGTGCATGTACGTGTGTGTGAGTGAGTGTGTGTGTGTACATGTGTGTGAGTGTGTGTACATGTGTGAGTGAGTGATTGTGTGCATGTTCATGTGTGTCTGAGTGTGTGCATGTACATGTGTGTGAATGTGTGCATGTACATGTGTGTGTGAGTGAATGTGTGTGTTTACATGTGTGTGTGAGTGTGTGCATGTAAATCTGTGTGTGAGTGTGTGCTTGTACATTTGTGTGTGAGTGTGTGTGTGCGTGTGTGTGAGTGTGTGTGCATGTACATGTGTGAGTGTTTGTGTGTACATGTGTGTGTGTGTGTACATGTGTGTGTGAGTGTGTGCGTGTATATGTGTGTGAGTGAGTGCATGTACATGTGTGTGTGAGTGTGTGCGTGTACATGTGGGTGTGTGTGAGTGTGTGCATGTACATGTGTCTGTGTGTGTGTGTGTATGAACGTGTGTGAGTGTGTGCGTGTACATGTGTGTGTGAGTGTGTGTGTGTACATATGTGTGTGAGTGTGTGCGTGTACATGTGTGTGTAAGTATGTGCGTGTACATGTGTGTGTGAGTGTGTGCGTGTACATGTGTGTGTGAGTGTGTGCATGTACATGTGTGTGAGTGTGTGCATGTACATGTGTGTGTGAGTGTGTACATGTACATATGTGTGTGACTGTGTGCATGTACATGTGTGTGTGAGTGTGTGCATGTACATGTGTGTGTGCGTGTGCATGTGTGTGTGAGTGAATGTGTGTGTGTACATGTGTGTGTGTGAGTGTGTGCATGTACATGCGTGACTGAGTGTGTGCCTTTACATGTGTGTGTAGGTGTGTGTGCACATGTGTGGGTGAGTGAATGTGTGCATGTACATGTGTGTGTGAGTGTGTGCATTTACATGTGTGTGTGTGAGTGTGTGCGTGTACATGTGTGTGTGAGTGAATGTGTGCGTGCACATGTGTTTGAGTGTGTGCATGTGAATGTGTGTGTACACGTGTGTGTGTGCATGTACATGTGTGTGAGTGTGTGCGTGTACGAGTGTGTGTGTAACTGTGTGTGTGAGTGTGTGCATGTACATGTGTGTGTGAGTGTGTGCATGTACATATGTCTGTGACTGTGTGCGTGTACATGTGTGTGTGAGTGGGTGCATGTACATGTGTGTGTGAGTGTGTGCATGTACATGTGTGAGTGAATGAGTGTCTGCGTGTACATGTGTGTGTGAGTGAGTGTGTGCATGTACATGTGTGTGTGTGTGCATGTGTGTGTGAGTGAATGTGTGTGTACATGTGTGTGTGTGAGTGTGTGCGTGTACATGTGTGTAGGTGTGTGTGCACATGTGTGGGTGAGTGAATGTGTGCATGTACATGTGTGTGTGAGTGTGTGCATGTACATGTGTGTGTGAGTGTGTGCGTGTACATGTGTGTGTGGGTGAATGTGTGCGTGAACATGTGTGTGTTAGTGTGTGCATGTACATGTGTGTGTGACTGAGTGTGTGCGTGTACATGTGTGTGTGAGTGTGTGTACATGTGTGAGTGAGTGAATGTGTGCATGTACATGTGTGTGTGAGTATGTGCATGTATATGTGTGTGTGAATGTGTGCGTGTACATGTGTGTGTGAGTATGTGCATGTAAATGTGTGTGTGTGTGCGTGTACATGTGTGTGAGTGAGTGTGTGCGTGTACATGTGTGTGTGAGTGTGTGTACATGTGTGAGTGAGTGATTGTGTGCATGTTCATGTGTGTGTGTGAGTGTGTGCATGTACATGTGTGTGTGAATGTGTGCGTGTACATGTGTGTGTGAGTGAATGTGTGTGTTTACATGTGTGTGTGAGTGTGCATGTAAATCTGTGT
This sequence comes from Squalus acanthias, assembly GCA_030390025.1. NCBI lineage: Eukaryota > Metazoa > Chordata > Chondrichthyes > Squaliformes > Squalidae > Squalus > Squalus acanthias. Next base: position 10,968,485 of record CM059442.1, on the reverse strand, counting down.
GTGAGTGAGTGTGTGCTTGTACATTTGTGTGTGAGTGTGTGTGTGAGTGTGTGTGAGTGTGTGTGCATGTACATGTGTGAGTGTTTGTGTGTACATGTGTGTGTGCGTGTACATGTGTGTGTGAGTGTGTGCGTGTATATGTGTGTGAGTGAGTGTGTGTACATGTGTGTGTGAGTGTGTGCGTGTACATGTGGGTGTGTGTGAGTGTGTGCATGTACATGTGTCTGTGCGTGTGTGTGTATGAACGTGTGTGAGTGTGTGCATGTACATGTGTGTGTGAGTGTGTGTGTGTACATGTGCATGTGAGTGTGTGCGTGTACATGTTTGTGTGCGTGTACATGTGTGTGTGAGTGTGTGCATGTACATGTGTGTGTGAATGAGTGTGTGCATGCACGTGTGTGTTCGCATGTACATGTGTGTGAGTGTGTGCGTGTACATGTGTGTGTGTGTTTACATGTGTGTATGAGTGTGTGCATGTACATGTGTGTGTGAATGAGTGGGTGCGTGTACATGTGTGTGTGCGTGTGCATGTACATGTGTGTGAGTGTGTGCGTGTACATGTGTGAGTGTGTATGTGCATGTATGTGTGTGTGAGTGTGTGTGTGTACATGTGTGTGTGAGTGAGTGTGTGCATGTACATGTGTGTGAGTGTGTGCGTGTGCGTGTGCATGTGTGTGTGTGTGAATGAGTGTGTGCATGTACATGTGTGTGAGTGTGTGCGTGAACATGTGTGTGTGAATGAGTGTGTGCATGTACATGTGTGTGAGTGTGTGCGTGTACATGTGTGTGAGTGTGTGCATGTACATGTGTGTGTGACTGTGTGCATGTACATGTGTGTGTGAGTGTATGTGTACATGTGTGTGTGAGTGTGTGCGGGTACATGTGTGTGTGAGTGTGTGCATGTACATGTGTCTGTGTGAGTGTGTGCATGTACATGTGTGTGAGTGTGTGCGTGTACATGTGTGTGAGTGTGTGCATGTACATGTGTGTGTGAGTGTGTGCGTGTACATGTGAGTGTGAGTGTGTGCGTGTACATGTGTGTGAGTGTGTGCATGTACATGTGTGTGTGAGTGTGTGCATGTACATGTGTGTGAGTGTGTGCGTGCACATGTGTGTGAGTGTGTGTGTACATGTGTGTGTGAGTGTGTGCGTGCACATGTGTGTGAGTGTGTGCGTGTACATGTGTGTGTGAGTGTGTGCGTGTACATGTGTGTGTGAGTGTGTGCGTGTACATGTGTGTGTGAGTGTGTGCGTGTACATGTGTGTGTGAGTGTGTGCGTGTGCATGTGTGTGTGAGTGAATGTGTGCATGTACATGTGTGTGTGAGTGTGTGCATGTACATGTGTGTGTGAGTGTGCGTGTGTACATGTGTGTGTGAGTGAATGTGTGCGTGTACATGTGTGTGTGAGTGTGTGCGTGTACATGTGTGTGTGAGTGAATGTGTGCGTTTACATGTGTGTGTGAGTGTGTGCATGTACATCTGTGTTAGAGTGAGTGTGTGCGTGTACATCTGTGTGTGAGTGTTTGTGTGTACATGTGTGTGTGTACGTGTACATGTGTGTGTGAGTGTGTGCATGTATATGTGTGTGAGTGAGTGTGTGTGTACATGTGAGTGAGTGAGTGTGTGCGTGTACATGTGCGTGTGAGTGAATGTGTGCGTGTACGTGTGTGTGAGTGTGTGCATGTACATGTGTGTGTGTGCGTATACATGTGTGTGAGTGTATGTGTACATGTGTGTGTGAGTGTGTGCGGGTACATGTGTGTGTGAGTGTGTGCATGTGCATGTGTCAGTGTGAGTGTGTGCGTGTACATGTGAGTGTGAGTGTGTGCATGTACATGTGTGAGTGTGTGCGTGTACATGTGTGTGTGAGTGTGTGCATGTACATGTGTGTGAGTGTGTGCGTGTACATGTGTGTGAGTGTGTGCATGTACATGTGTGTGTGAGTGTGTGCGTGTACATGTGAGTGTGAGTGTGTGCGTGTACATGTGTGAGTGTGTGCGTGTACATGTGTGTGTGAGTGTGTGCATGTACATGTGTGTGAGTGTGTGCGTGCACGTGTGTGAGTGTGTGTGTGTAAATGTGTGTGTGAGTGTGTACGTGCACATGTTTGTGAGTGTGTGCGTGTACATGTGTGCGTGTACATGTGTGTGTGAGTGTGTGCGTGTACATGTGTGTGTGAGTGTGTGCGTGTACATGTGTGTGTGGGTGTGTGTGTACATGTGTGGGTGAGTGAATGTGTGCATGTACATGTGTGTGTGAGTGTGTGCATGTACATGTGTGTGTGAGTGTGCATGTGTACATGTGTGTGTGAGTGAATGTGTGCTTGTACATGTGTGTTGGAGTGTGTGCATGTACATGTGTGTGTGAGTGAGTGTGTGCATGTACATGTGTGTGTGAGTGTGTGTACATGTGTGAGTGAGTGAATGTGTGCATGTACATGTGTGTGTGTGTGCGTGTACATGTGTGTGTGAGTGTGTGCGTGTACATGTGTGTGTGTGAATGTGTGCGTTTACATGTGTGTGTGAGTGTGTGCATGTACATCTGTGTTAGAGTGAGTGTGTGCGTGTACATTTGTGTGTGAGTGTGTGCATGTATATGTGTGTGAGTGAGTGTGTGTGTACACGTGTGAGTGAGTGAGTGTATGCGTGTACATGTGTGTGTGAGTGAATGTGTGCGTGTACGTGTGTGTGAGTGTGTGCGTGTACATGTGAGTGAGTGTGTGCATGTACGTGAGTGTGAACATGTACATGTGTGTGTGTGTGAGTGTGTGTGCACATGTGTGTGAGTGAGTGTGAACATGTACATGTGTGTGTGCGTGAGTGTGTGTGAGGATGTGTGTGTGTGTGAGTGTGAGCATGTTTGTGTGAGTGAATGTGTGCGTGTACATGTGTGTGTGAGTGAGTGTGTGTGAGCATGTGTGTGTGAGTGAGTGTGTGTGAGCATGTGTGTGTGAGTGAGTGTGTGTGTGTACATGTGTGAGTGTGTGTGCATGTACATGTGTGTGAGTGAGTGTGTGTGTACATGTGTGTGTGTGAGTGTGTGTGTGTACATGTGTGTGTGAGTGTGTGCGTGTACATGTGTGTGTGTGAGTGTGTGTGTGTACATGTGTGTGTGTGAGTGTACATGTGTGTGTGTGAGTGTGTGTGTGTACATGTGTGTGAGTGAGTGTGTGCGTGTACATGTGTGTGTGTGAGTGTACATGTGTGTGTGTGTGTGCGTGTGTACATGTGTGTGTGAGTGTGTGTATGTACGTGTGTGTGTGAGTGTGTGTGTGTACATGTGTGTGTGTGAGTGTGTGCGTGTACATGTGTGTGTGTGTGTACATGTACATGTGTGTGTGTGAGTGTGTGCATGTACATGTGTGTGTGAGTGTGTGCGTGTACATGTGTGTGTGTGTGAGCACATATCTGTGTATAAGAACATAAGAAATAGGAGCAGGAGTCGGCCATTTCACTCCTCGAGCCTGCTCCGCTATTCAATAAGATCATGGCTGACCTTCTATCTCAACTCCCCTTTCCCGCCCGATCAGTATAGATATAGATATGTGTGTATGTTCAGATTTCTGACATTCAATGTATTTACTTTTTAAGTCTGCACATTCGTACAAGTCCAATTGTGCGTTCAAATCTGCCCAGGATTGGTTAAAACCCAAAGCACTTTAGGTTGTTCCCGGTAATGTACAAGAAAATGCAATGACTCCGAATGTGCAGCACAGATACGGGCCTTTCGGCCCAAGCGGTTCGTGAGCCCCACACCAACCTAATGGAAAATGGCATTGCCTCATCTTCATCACCGGAAACTATTGCCTGAAGTATTGTGGAGGACGAGAGCGGACAGACACACTGTGGGGCAAATGAATACCTGTGAAGATTTGACAAGTTCCATTAGTTGATAATGCCATAAACAATTGCAAATGTCTCAAGTTGTATTTCACGGGCAATGTGTGCATTTCCATAATTGGGATACATCTTATTAAAACGTAGCCATTTTAAATTACTTGCGATAAGTATAGTTCATTTTGCTTCAAAAAGAAGGCACCTGTATGTCACGTCCGACTATAAATAAGTTTGTTTTCTCAGTACTGTATTTAATGAGGGCTCAAAGTCCCATCACAAAGCTTCTATTTGAAGAATTAATTCCGTGTAATTTTTTTCCAGGTGCAGAGGCTTTTTGAAAAATAAAGTAAATATTGCGCTGAACATCTGTCACAATGCAAAGACATTGAAATGCACAACGGTTTATTAACGTATTCACCTTTCAACGTTAATCTACAATCAGGAAATGCACTTGCTGCCTTGAGGGGATTCAGTGTCACCGCAGTTATACCCAGACAATCCAGAGGGCGGGAGGCGTGACGTGCACTCGGTGTAAGAGAAGGGCGATAGATCTGACACGCTCTGTTAGAGTGTAGGCCCACAGCCTGGACCTTCCCCACACAACACTTCCATTGTGGGTGCGCAGAAGGAGCCGGGTGCGACAGTGAGAGTATTCGGGTACCAGAGGCATGAGCTCCAGTGGATCGAATGGCTTTATCTCATGTTCAACGTAAAAGGAAATCCAACAGAGGATGGGCAGTCCCCATAGGGAGCCACTGTTGTGATGTAGGAAACGCGGCAGCCAATCTGCGCACAGCAAGCTCCCACAAACTGCAATGTGATAACGACCAGATAATCTATTTTTAGTTATGTTGGTTGAGGGGTAAATATTGGCCAGGACATCGGGGAGAACTCCCCTGCTCTTCTTCAAAATAGTGGCCATGGGATCTTTTGCGTCCACTGAGAGGGCAGATGGGGCCTCAGTTTAACGTCTCATCTGAAAGACAGCACCTCCGACAGTGCAGCACTCCCTCAGTACTGCACTTCGCTCCCTTAAGTCCAAGGGAAGCAGACTTGAACGGATATGGCAGATAACTGGTTTAGCCATTTTCCGCCAGATCTGGCTGGACCACATAAAGCACTATCGGGTCCTGCTCTCGTCTGCCAAAATTCATTCCCCTAGCCCACTGGGCCAAACTTCCTCTAAGGTTCCCCCCTGCCCTAGCGCTGAACTCACATCTTTCTCCAGTTTCCCTCCAATTTCCCCTCATGACTTCTCCACGCTCATCTTGTCCATGAGACCCACTTCCTGCTCCCTCGACCCTATTCCCACCAAACTGCTGACCACCCAACTTCCTTTTCTGGCTCCCATGTTAGCTGACATTGTTACCAGTTCTCTCTCCTCAGGTACTGTCCTCCTCTCCCTCAAATCTGCCGTCATCACCCCTCTCCTCAAAAAACCAACCCATGATCCCTCCGTCCTTGCAAACTACCACCCCATCTCCAACCTCCCTTGAACATGTTATCGCCTCCCAAATCCGTGCCCATCTTTCCTGCAATTCCATGTTTGAATCCCTCCAATCAGGTTTCCGCCCTTGCCACAGTACCGAAACGGCTCTCATCAAAGTCACAAATGACACCCTTTGTGACTGTGACAAAGGTAAACTATCCCTCCTCGTCCTTCTTGACTTATCTGCAGCCTTTGATACGGTTGACCACTCCATCCTTCTCCAACACCTCTCCACCGTCGTCCAGCTGGGTGGGACTGCACTCGCCTGGTTCCATTCTTATCTATCTAATCGTAGCCAGAGAATCACCTGCAACGGCTTCTCTTCCCGCTCCCGCATCGTTTTACTATGTTAAAGGCGCTATATAAATACAAGCTGTTGTTGTTGTTGTTGAGTGTCAGCCTGGATTTTATGCTCAAGCCTCTAGAATGAGACCTGACCCCACGTCCTTCTGACGCAGAGGCGAAAGTGCCACCCACTGAGCCATGACTGACTCGTAATAGGCTTGTTTTTTGAAAATGAGAGATTTCATCTAAAAAAAACAATTGCTGCTGCATGTTGCTCCATTGGAGCTAAGGTTCCTGAATAACCATCGCACCAGACAGGTAACAGTCAAGGATTCTCTTAGTCAGCTCTTTTAACAGCAGGGACGTCCAATCCAGCCTTGGAAAACAAGCAACATAATTCTGCTTGTACTTACATGCCTTACTTGCTGGTTTATGTTGTTTGAAAGCTGTGGGACTGGAGGTTGGAAGGAGCCAGTTTGCCTCAGGCGCCATGGTGCACACAGATATAGCCCAAAATGGTCAAATGAGCGAAGGCACTGTCTGATGTAACAACAATCCAAGAGGGTGCCAGCTTTGATTCCTAATTTCAGCCAAGACAGCAATTGGTTTTGGTTCCCATCAAGCTGGGCTCTCCCTCCTGACTGCTATCCAGTGACCCCCTGTGGTGATGTGTCGGCATCAGTGGCGGACAGGATCAGGCTCAGCTCTGATGCCCCTGAGAGTTGGATAGTCTTCCAACGTTCAAGATGAAGATTGACTGCTTGGATAAGGTGCTGGAAGGTGGCCAGAGTCCATGGAGCCAGGCAGCAGGCGGACTCAGTGCTTCGAGCATGTATATTTATGATCCATGCACCTACATGGTGAGGCCTGAGGTGCCCCCAGTATTGGGCCTCGGGCCTCATTGCCATCGAGCTGCAGGCAGTAGCCCGCATTCTTTGAATGTGCTCCTCCCGGCTCCACGTTCAGATAAGTATATTTTAAAAACTTACCTTGCTGGTTGTGGCCTGCAGCGGTCCCTTTAAGGCAGCCTGTTAGACCGCATGTCGACCTGGTTTTCCTGAGTGCAGCCAGTTCCGGCTGCCTGAGGACAAACCAACCTTGATTTGCATACGCTAAGGGCATAATACCTGTTTCAGGTGTAGGAACTGCACGCCGATTCTTTGACCTTTACCAATATGGTGGATGGCGTATTTCCGGGGTGTAATGAGTTTTCCTGCGATATAAAAGTCTTAGGAGGCCATTCAGCGCCCGAGAAATGGGCGCTGCATGGACAACTTTCTAAGCCAGTGTCTTCAGGAGAGGACGAGTGAAAGCAAAAATTGGGGGCAGAAGTAGTGAGAGATGCCAGTCCTTTACCCAGAGTCCAGTTAACACAGCAATGTTTGTATACGGGCTGCTCTATGGCAGGTCACACTAGTGCGCCTCGGAGCAACAGGACTGTTGCTGTAATACACCAGGTCCAGCCAGGCCACCCGGAGAGGCACTGAGCGAAGGGCAGGAGCTTCCTAAGAGAGGAGGAACACCTGGCTTCCAAGGTAGTGTCAGCAGGGGAGGAGGTAGGAACGTGCAGCCACAGCTCCCCACGCCAACTTAATGCCAAGAAGCTGGGCCTGGCACAACGACAAGAGTTTAGAAGAATAAGCGGTGATCCGATTGAAACATATAAAATTCTTAAGGGGATTGACAGGGTAGATGCAGGAAGAATGTTTCCCCTGGCTGGAGAGTCTAGAACTAGGGGCATAGTCTCAGGATAAGGGGTCGGCCATTTAAGACTGAGATGAGGAGGAATTTCTTCACTCAGAGAGTTGTGAATCTTTGGAATTCTCTGCCCCAGAGGGCTGTGGATGCTGAGTCATTGAGTATATTCATGGCTGAGATAGATAGATTTTTGGACTCTTGGGGAATCAAGGGATATGGGGATAGTGCAGGAAAGTGGAGTTGAGGTTGCAGATTAGTCATGATCTTATTGAATGGTGGAGCAGGCTTGAAGGGCCGTATGGCCGACTCCTGCTCCTATTTCTTATGTTCTTATGTTCTTAACAAGCAATCCTCTGTTCATTTTTGTTTTCTTGCATAAAAAGAAGGGTCGACTTTATAAGTGTCTTAGCTTTAACCAATGATTGGGTGTGTTAGTGATTCTATTGCTGACAATACAATCTAGAATCATACAGCACAGAAGGAGGCCATTCAGCCCATCGTGCCTGTGCCGGCTCTTTGAAAGAGCTCTCCAATTAGTCCCACTCCCCTGCTCTTTCCCCAGAGCCCTGCAAAACTTTCTCCCCTTCAAGTATTGATCCAATTCTCTTTTGAAGGTGGGACATACTGAACCTTGAGGTGTAAAAGAGGACAGTCAGGAAAGGAAGAATACAGCATCGTGAACAGGTTGAAATATTGCACAATGGGCAACGCAAGTTAGAGGAAGTCATGATCAAATTGTACAGTGGTCTTTTCAAATCTCAATCTCGAGCACTGTGCCAGCGCTGGTCTCTGTAATCTCCTCCAGCCCTACAGCCCTCGGAGACCTCTGCGCTCCTCCAATTCTGGCATCTTGCGCATCCCCAATTTTCATCGCTCCATCATTGCCGGCCGCGCCTTCAGCTACCTCGGCCTTAAGCACTGGAATTCGCTCCCTAAACCTCTCCACCTCAGTGAGTAGCATCCTCGCCTCTGAGTCAGAAGGTTGTAGGTTCAAGTCCCACTTCAGACACTTGAGCACAAAAATCTCGGCTGACTCTCCCAGTGCAGCACAGAGGGAGTGCTGCACTGTCAGAGGTGCTGTCTTTCAGATGAGATGTTAAACAAAGGCCCCGTCTGCTCTCTCACGTGGACGGAAAAGATCCCATGGCACTATTTCTTAGAAGAGCAGGGGAGTTCTCTCCGGTGTCTTGGCCAATATTTATCCCTCAACCAACATAACAAAAACTGATTATCTGGTCATTATCATATTGCTGTTTGGGGGAGCTTGCTGTGCGCAAATTGGCTGCCATGTTTCCTACATTAGAACAGTGACTACACTCCAACAAAAAGTACTTCATTGGCGGTGAAGCGCTTTGGGATGTCCGGTGGTCGTGAAAGACGCTATAGAAATGCAAGTTCTTTTTTACCTCTCTTTCCTCCTTCAAGACGTTCCTTAAAACCTACCTCATTGACCAAGCTTTGGGTCACCTGTCCCAATATCTCCTTATGTGGCTCGGTGTCAAAGTTTGTCAGATTAAGCTCCTGTGAAGCACCTTGGGACATTTTACTTCTTTAAAGGCACTGTATAAATGCAAGTTGTTGTTGTTGTTGAAGGAGTCATTCAAGCACTGGAGGGAATGTAGAGAGGAGCCATGAGGCTGATCCTGAGGATAAATGATCTGAGTCACGAGGAAAGACTGGAGAAACCTGGGCTCTGAATAGGAGGCGTCTGAGAGGTGATCTTATAAACGGATGGAAGAGAGCCAAGGAAATGGAAAAGGAAAACCTGGAACAAAACTTGGCGTTGAATTGCGGTAGTGGGACAAGTTCCAACTAGTAGAAGGTCTTCTTCTTCTTAGGCAGTCCCTCGGAACCGAGGATGACTTGCTTCCACATTAAAAATGAGTTCGCAGGTGACTGATGAGTCCAATGCGGGACCTACAGTCTCTGTCACAGGTGGGGCAGACGGCGGGTGGGTGGGGTGCTTGGGCTGACGTGCACTCCTTCCGCTGTTTGCGCTTGGCTTCTGCTTGCTCCCGGCAAAGAGACTCGAGGTGTTCGGTGCCTTCCCGGATGCTTCTCCTCCACTTTGTGCGGTCTTGGGCCAGGGATTCCCAGGTGTCGGTGGGAATGTTGCACTTTTTCAAGGAGGCTTTGAGGGTGTCCTTGAAGTGTTTCTTCTGCCCACCAGGGGCTCTCTTGCCGTGTCGGAGCTCCGAGTAGAGCGCTTGTTTTGGGAGTCTCGTATCGGGCATGCGAACGATGTGACCCGTCCATCAGAGCTGATCGAGCGTGGTCAAAGCTTCGATGCTGGGGATGTTGGCCTGAGCAAGAACACTGACGTTGGTGCGCCTATCCTGCCAATGGATTTGCAGGATATTGCGGAGGCAGCGTTGGTGGTACCTCTCCAGTGCTTTGAGGTGCCTGCTGTACATGGTCCATGTCTCTGAGGCATACAGCAGGGCGGGTATCACTACTGCTCTGTAGACCATGAGCTTATTGCCGGGTTTGAGGTCCTGGTCTTCAAACACTCTCTTCCTCAGGTGACCAAAGGCTGCACTGGCACACTGAAGGCGGTGTTGGACTTCGTCATCGACGTCTGCCCTTGTTGACAGTAGGCTCCCGAGGTATGGAAAGTGGTCCACGTTGTCCAAGGTAAACTTAAGACTGATATCAGGAAGATCTTCTTCACACAAAGAGTTACCAGCACCTTGGAGGGAACTTCCAGATAGAGTGGTGGACATGCAAACCCTGGAATCATTCAACACATCGATGCTGCAATGGGGAGAATGGGTTTGTGGATAAATGAATAAGATGGGCCAAAATAGCCTTCCTGAGCAGTAATGATCACACCATCTTGTGAACACAATGCACCTGTAATACAAATCTTTCTTTAAATAAACCTTTGGAATGCGTTATATAACATTTGGAGATCCCGTCAATGATCTAGTGGAATGATGAAGTTTTATATTTTGCATTTATTTATTTTCGATTCAACGTCTTTGCAACTTTCAATTTTTTTAAAACTTTTTTTTGTGAATTTTGTGCCCGTGAGCTGAGGGATTGCTGGGGAAAAGAGATACTTTGTTCTTCCTGAGCAGTTATTTGTTAAGGCAGGCTCCAAAATAACACCGGTGACGGATCTCCGTCCGACAGAATGGGGCTCACATTCCTCATCATGGTTTGGGCCCCAGTTTCCTGATGCAAGGCTTAAACCCAACCAACCTTTTAGCACAAATGCGGCGGTATTCCGGTAAGTCCTTGCTTTGTCTTATAATCACTGTATACAGATCTAAAGAATACGACGGTTAAAATGTTACAGAATACCCCGGAGAAATTGAAAGATTTGCTCCATTAATTCCCTACACATTCCGTCCAGATTCAGCTGAAAGAATTTTCCCTGTTAAGTAAATAAGAGATTTCTACAAACACGGCTGGCACAGACCGAAACTCCTTTCATTTCTTAAAAAAAGGAGCTTTGCAGAAGTCTTAAAATGAAGAAAAAAGTTATTTCAGGTACAAAATGAAGTTGTGTAAAGTTCCGCACAGGGGGAATGTGTGTAATCGGAAACACAAAAAGAAACGTTTCTGGGAATTTCTGAAGAGGCATCTAAAGACTTAACAGAAGCCTTTGCAAAGAAAAGCACCTCAGACATCAAACACGGCTAAATTTGTGCTGCAGCCTAGAGGAACACACACATTGAAAAGGGAAGATCACTTTACAGTTTAAGCAACTGCAACACTTTCACACACAGGGAGCCAAGGATCAAACACATCTTCAAGCCCAATGCAATCCAATACCTATTGGCTACTTCAGTTAATGCGGCAGGAGGATTCATCTGAATGCAATTGAAACGTGGCTCAGTGCCGCTGTTTAAACAGCCAGAAATGTCCTTCAAACAATACCAAATAAAACAATTCCACACCTTTCATGCCGGAGCTTTAGATAGCATTAGTTAGAGGTCGAATACTGCCACTTTGTCGCATGAAAAGTTGTTTGGTCTCGCTTCTGTTTTTAAATTGTATTCAGGGTTGTGAAACACAACAATAGTGCTCGAATTAAGTTAGTATGTCAAATAAAAGGTGCGTTTATATAGCGCCTTTCATGACCAGTGTATTGTGCTTTACAGACCGCAGAGATCTCAGCCTCGATCCCTGGTTCAGCTGGTTTAGCCACTCACGGCCAAAGCGGTACAATCTCCCCAATGTCCCCAGGTGCAAGAAGCAAATATATGAGCACGGGTTGGCCTTGACCGATTGCTCCCTCCTGGAAAATGCTCTTGTGGGGAGAGTGGGCATGATTGAGCTCTGCTGTGATGCTCTCACTGTTCAGGCTGATGAGAATGGCTTGTTAGGTGAAATTAAGAAAAATAACTCCCATTTCTACAGCTTCCTTCACAACCTCAGGACGTCCCAAAGCACTTTACAGCCAATGAAGTACTTTTTGAAGTGTAGTCACTGTTGTAATGTAGGAAACGAAGCCGACAATTTGCGCACAAACAGCAGTGGCCAGATAATTTATTTTAGTGATGTTGATTGAGGGATAAATAATGGCCAGGACACCGGGGAGAACTCCCCTGCTCTTCGAAATAGTGCCATGGGATCTTTTATGTCCACCTGAGAGGGCAGACAGGGCCTCAGTCATCCAAGAGACAGCACCTCCAGCAGTGCAGCACTCCACTGGAGTGTCAGCCTAATTTTGAACTCACGTCTCTGGAGTGGGACCTGAACCCACAACCTTTAAAACTCAGGAGGTAAGGGTACAACCCACTGAGCCACAGCTGACACCCGTACAAGCTGACTGCAGTATCCACAGGCCTGTACTCCAGCATAACGAAGAGGAGGACCAATCAGAGAAAGTAAAGGAGTGAGGATGGGGAGACAAGTTACCAAGATCGTAGCGCCGTGACAGCATCACTTTTGTCGCAAGAAGGAAGCTGAGCAACTGTAAACCTCAATTTATAGTGTATGAGTTGACAACAACAACTTGCATTTATATAGCACCTTTAATGTAGTAAAACCTCCCAAGGTGCTTCACAGGAGCGATTATCAGACAAAATCTGACCCCGAGCCACAGAAGGAGATATTAGGGCAGGTGACCAAAAGCTTGGTCAAAGAGGTAGGTTTTAAGGAGCGTCTTAAAGGAGGAGAGAGAGGTAGAGAGGCGGAGAGGTTTAGGGAGGGATTTCCAGAGCTTAGGGCCCAGGCAGCTGAAGGCACGGCCGCCAATGGTGGAGCAATTAAAATCAGGGATGCGCAAGAGGCCAGAATTGGAGGAGCACAGAGATCTCGGAGGGTTGTAGGGTTGAGGAGTGCAGTGATCTCGGAGGATTGTAGGGTTGAGGAGTGCAGAGATCTCGGAGGGTTGTAGGGTTGAGGAGTGCAGAGATCTCGGAGGGTTGTAGGGTTGAGGAGCAGAGATCTCGGAGGGTTGTAGGGTTGAGGAGCGCAGTGATCTCGGAGGGTTGTAGGGTTGAGGAGTGCAGTGATCTCGGAGGGTTGTAGGGTTGAGGAGCAGAGATCTCGGAGGGTTGTAGGGTTGAGGAGCGCAGTGATCTCGGAGGGTTGTAGGGTTGAGGAGTGCAGTGATCTCGGAGGGTTGTAGGGTTGAGGAGCGCAGAGATCTCGGAGGGTTGTAGGGTTGAGGAGCGCAGAGATCTCGGAGGGTTGTAGGGTTGAGGAGTGCAGTGATCTCGGAGGGTTGTAGGGTTGAGGAGTGCAGAGATCGCGGAGGGTTGTAGGGTTGAGGAGCGCAGAGATCTCGGAGGGTTGTAGGGTTGAGGAGCGCAGAGATCTCGGAGGGTTGTAGGGTTGAGGAGTGCAGTGATCTCGGAGGGTTGTAGGGTTGAGGAGTGCAGTGATCTTGGAGGGTTGTAGGGTTGAGGAGTGCAGTGATCTCGGAGGGTTGTAGGGTTGAGGAGCGCAGTGATCTCGGAGGGTTGTAGGGTTGAGGAGCAGAGATCTCGGAGGGTTGTAGGGTTGAGGAGCAGAGATCTCGGAGGGTTGTAGGGTTGAGAGTGCAGTGATCTCGGAGGGTTGTAGGGTTGAGGAGTGCAGTGATCTCGGAGGGTTGTAGGGTTGAGGAGCGCAGAGATCTCGGAGGGTTGTAGGGTTGAGGAGCGCAGAGATCTCGGAGGGTTGTAGGGTTGAGGAGTGCAGTGATCTCGGAGGGGTGTAGGGTTGAGAAGTGCAGTGATCTCGGAGGGTTGTAGGGTTGAGGAGTGCAGTGATCTCGGAGGGTTGTAGGGTTGAGGAGCAGAGATCTCGGAGGGTTGTAGGGTTGAGAAGTGCAGTGATCTCGGAGGGTTGTAGGGTTGAGGAGCGCAGTGATCTCGGAGGGTTGTAGGGTTGAGGAGCAGAGATCTCGGAGGGTTGTAGGGTTGAGGAGCAGAGATCTCGGAGGGTTGTAGGGTTGAGAAGTGCAGTGAATCTCGGAGGGTTGTAGGGTTGAGGAGTGCAGTGATCTCGGAGGGTTGTAGGGTTGAGGAGCGCAGAGATCTCGGAGGGTTGTAGGGTTGAGGAGTGCAGTGATCTCGGAGGGTTGTAGGGTTGAGGAGTGCAGTGATCGTGGAGGGTTGTAGGGTTGAGGAGTGCAGTGATCTCGGAGGGTTGTAGGGTTGAGGAGTGCAGTGATCTCGGAGGGTTGTAGGACTGGAGGAGCACAGAGATCTCGGAGGGTTGTAGGGTTGAGGAGTGCAGTGATCTCGGAGGGTTGTAGGGTTGAGGAGCGCAGTGATCTCGGAGGGTTGTAGTGTTGAGGAGTGCAGTGATCTCGGAGGGTGGTAGGGTTGAGGAGTGCAGTGATCTCGGAGGGTTGTAGGGTTGAGGAGTGCAGAGATCTCGGAGGGTGGTAGGGTTGAGGAGTGCAGTGATCTCGGCGGGTGGTCGGGTTGAGGAGTGCAGAGATCGCGGAGGGTTGTAGGGTTGAGGAGTGCAGAGATCTCGGAGGGTTGTAGGGTTGAGGAGTGCAGAGATCTCGGAGGGTTGTAGGGTTGAGGAGTGCAGAGATCTCGGAGGGTTGTAGGGTTGAGGAGTGCAGAGATCACCGAGGATTGTAGGGTTGAGGAGTGCAGAGATCTCGGCGGGTGGTCGGGTTGAGGAGTGCAGAGATCTCGGAGGGTTGTAGGGTTGAGGAGTGCAGAGTGCTCGGCGGGTGGTAGGGTTGAGGAGTGCAGAGATCTCGGAGGGTTGTAGGGTTGAGGAGTGCAGTGATCTCGGAGGGTGGTAGGGTTGAGGAGTGCAGAGATCTCGGCGGGTGGTCGGGTTGAGGAGTGCAGAGATCGCGGAGGGTTGTAGGGTTGAGGAGTGCAGAGATCTCGGCGGGTGGTAGGGTTGAGGAGTGCAGTGATCTCGGAGGGTTGTAGGGTTGAGGAGTGCAGAGATCGCGGAGGGTTCTAGGGTTGGATTTTTAACCACTAAAGAAACAAGCAAGAATTTTCAAAACTGTGGTCAGCACATAGCAGCAACAAACCACAACACCCGAGTTCGATTGTTTTAGAACTATCTGCTCCAAGTGACTTGTGGGCTGTGCTGAAATCTTTGCCCTCAATAGACTGAGTTCATTGGCTGGTCTGACATTCTGATTCCGCTCTTACCGTTTAATTTCCACAATGCAGTCAGTAATACCAGACAACAGTGCGGCGCTGGGCAGTGGTAGTTTAGAAATTCCTAACCTTGAAATGACTTCCTCCGAAAGAGCTTTATCATTGGAACGTTTTGTGTAGCTGGAATGCAATGAAATCTTTGTTAAGATGTAGACTAAAGGCTAATGAACCAGTCTGAAAGGAATTTATACTTCTGCCCTCAAGAAAAACAGGGATAGCCTTTTCCCTTTAGCATGTCACTCAGCCCTCTCTCAAACCCTAATGCGTTAAGTGGTGATGGATACTTTATTCTATAGCAATGAATTGCATTTTGACTCCTGAGGGCAAAAGGCACTGTTCACACTTGGGTCATCGTTTGAAATCAGCGGCCGTGAATAATTGTGCTTATTTTTTATTTTTGTACGTTTATCATTATATCATTGCAAACCAATCGGAAGCAATATGTACACCACAAGGTGTGATCAGACTATTGTGATGTGCATGGAATTCACATGCACCCTCATTCGGGCCATTCATAAAAGATGCAAGAGACAGGAGTGTCCCACAATAAGTATAACCGGGGGGAATGGCAGGGACATTGGAAGAATGAGGAAAGTGGAAACCTTTCAAGAGCAAATGAAAATCCTGTTGATGTTTTTATAAACCGATGCTGGGACATATGGAAGTGTCGATGGCAGCATTCCAAGTGTGCGATTCATTTTGAGTCAATTCGTCAACAAAGGTACAACTCTCAAATAAACAAATACATTAAAAAAACTAAATGAAGAAGAAACCCAAGCCTGGTGCGGATCACCCCACATATTTTCTACCATAGAGAGAGAACCTTTTTTTTCCTTTTTGGCTTTCATTTTGTGAAGAATGTCAAGCATCACCCGAAGGTGAGTTGCGGTTTAGTGCGGCTATTATCCCTTTAAACATTCTCCTTTTCACTGGAGAAGCTGTTGACGTATCGCCAGCATCACCTTCTCTGATTCCGAGGTCAGGGTCTCTTAAAATCTAATTCCCCCCAACGACACGTTTGCGCTGAAATCATCCTCTGGTTGTCTAACTGGCCTCCAGTCTCCCAGCCGCTCACTAGAATCGGTTTTATAGCAATCTCGCACCTGATTGAAGGGGCAGTCCTCTTTCTAACCCTTCTATACCAGGAGACTATTGTTAATGAAGAGAAAGGTGCGTGTGCGTGTGTGGCATCACAGCTACAATATTACAAGAAATCTACATGTTTTAGCATAACAACATGTAGTTGACAGGAACTGTCTTTCAGCCCGGACTGAGAAGATGGTTGAAAGCTCCAAGTGTCAGCAGGAGAAGGAGTTTGGGAAGTTTTGATCCGGTGCCAAGGGATATGATTTCACAGCACAGTTTCCCATAGCTCGGCACTAGACTGGCACTCAGACAGGAGGACCACAGGCATGGCTTCTGTGGGGAAATGGAAATGCTGTCATGGTACAGTAGTGGATGCTCTTCAAAGGTTCGAGATAAGGGACACTGTTGGAGCCACAGCCTTGCATTCACCCATGCTTGAAGCTGGCTGGACGTAAAAGGTGGGAAATGTCCCAGCGTTGACATCCCTCAGTTTAATCTGGGGTAGACCCCCGCTAATAATAATAATTTTAAAAAGCCATTTACAGCAATATCAGTTTCAGAAAGTAAAGAATTTAATCACAAAGTGGAGGGAAACTAGCACTGCATCCAGCGAGCACAACTAGACATTTGTTGTTATAAAGTAGATTAAATAAACGCTTTCCAAAAATCTAAAATAACTTCAATTATCTCATTGCCAGGATCGGGGATGATAAGCTACTTCCCTTCAACAGCACCTTGTGTTAGCAAGGGAGTCTTGCCATTGCGTTATTCATGAACCTCCAAGTCGGTAATAATGAGCCGCTGTGTTGAGATTTCTACTGATTATGCAGACGTGTCTGAATGGCCTCAGACTGAATGAATTGTGTTGAAGGGTCCATGTGAACAATCTGGAATTTCTTCCTCTCTAAGCCTTGTGCTCTTGCATACCGGAGACAGACATATCATATGGTCAGGGGGCTCACCTTGTGCCAGGAAAGTGACTATGAGGGGTTTCGATAGAGTAAATAAGGAGAAACTGATTCCAGTGGCAGGAGGGTCGGTAACCAGAGGACACAGATTGAAGATAATTGGCAAAAGAACCAGAGGGGAGATGAGGAGATTTTTTTTACCCAGCGAGTTGTTGTGATCTGGAACGCGCTGCCTGAAAGGGCGGTGGAAGCAGATTCAATAGTAACTTTGAAAAGGGAGTTGGATAAAGACTTGAAGGGAAACTATTTGCAGGGCTGTGGGGAAAGAGCAGGCGGAGTGGGACTAATTGGAGAGCTCTACAGAAGAGCCAGCACAGGCACGATGGGCCGAATGGCCTCCTTCTGTGCTGTACGATTCTATGATACTATGCAAAGTTGTGACTTTACTTTTCACAATTGAGCAATGGAGTCTGGAGGTAACAAAGGCGTGGATGAGCATTTCAGCAGTGAATGAGCTGCAGGGGCAGAGACGGGCGACGTTACGGAAGTGGAAGTCGACGGTCTTGGTGATGGAGAGGATGTGGGGTCGGAAGCTTAGGGTCAAATAGGACACCGAGGTTGTGAATGATCTGGTTCAGCCTCAGACAGTAAGTATACAAGGTACATACCAGCTAGATATAACTACCCAATGGGTGGACTTGACCATGTATAATGCCTGGCAAACAAATATATATCGAAGTATATCGATGGGTATGAACAGAAATAAATACACACTTTAAAGGTCAGAACGTGGAAAAAGTGAGATGGGCTTCAGCCAAATATGGTGTTGTGATATCATAGAGAGGGCATCTTTGCAAAGCAGTGAATAAAATCATTGGTTTTGTCATTGTTGTTGTGGTTGCCTTGGCAACGTTTATGGTTTCAGACAGGATTTTCTTCAGGAGATAGATGAACGGGAAACAGCTGTGGTCCATATAAGGAATGGAATTAGTGCTGTAAATATTGTTTGTGAGGGGTGTTAGCTCGTGACCCGACTGATGCTGCCCTGGTTTAAAGGGCAATATACAATGAGAAATATTAATATCTGTAATCTTCTGATGGATACTCTTCCGCTTTTTAGTTTGCTGTGGGTGCATGATGCTGTTTTGCAACTGAATTCTTGTGGTGCAGTGTCCCCCTGCCAATTCAATGGCAAAAGTGTAAAGTGAAAGAAGAAAATACATATCAGGGCACTGTTAGCAACCATGTAGAAGAGGTGACCATGCACTGGCTGAGTAAGGAAGAGCCAGCATTTATATGGCACCTTATCGCATCTCTCAGGACACACCAAAGCACTTTGCATTGAAGAAGCCATTTTGAAGTGCAGTCACTGTTATTGTCTAGATGATCTCGGCAGGTATTACGTACACGGCTCGCGCCCCCAAACAGCAATGAGACGAATAACTGTTGGCCAGGACACTGGGAGAACTCCCTGCTCTTCTTCAAATAGTGCCGTGGGATCTTTAACATCCACCCGCACAGTTCAGTTCAACATGTCAGCCAAAGGATGGAATTTGCCACAGTGCCGCACTCTCTCTCTGTACTGCACCCAAGTGTCAGCTCATGTTGTGGAGTGGGGGTGGAGCCAAGTGAGGCAAGCTGACATTTCTCTGCACTAGCTACAGCGTGAGAGCAGCCAGTTCAAAACTCTATCAAGTAGGTTTTTAAAAGTTAAAACATGTGCACCACAGTTTAATGACTGCCTCACCAGCTCTGTTCAATTATTAAAATCTCTCTGGCAATCAGAGACTGTTTAGTATCATTCCAACGCTCTCCTGGCCGGCCTCCCATCTTCCACCCTCTATGAACTTGAGCTCATCCAAAACTCTGCTGCCTGTATCCTAACTCGCACCAAGTACTGTTCACCCATCAGCACTGTGCTCGCTGCTTTACCTTGGCTCCCATCCTCGGGTTCAAATCTCTCCATGGCCTTACCCCTCCCTGTCTGTGTAAACTCCCTGATTTCAATGCTCCTCTGTGAGGCATGACTCCATTTTGAATGAATGATCCTTTTGAAGATATGCCCGCTTAATGGTACCTAGATGATGGAGTCCAACTACAAAGATGGTTTTGGAAGAGGCTTGCAGTGTCTGCATATTGGTAACCAATGACCGGTCGTGCTTAACCAGATCAACGGCAATGGTGTAATCTTCTGAATGCTCCTTTGACTGGGCAGATACATCCGTTGTTGGTCAAGTTACTTTAATCAGTGCGTCTCTAGCCACAACAGAGCAGGCAGGAAATAATGGGAGAGGCAGGTGACTGACAAAGCTTCATCTATAAATTCTCTTGGCACAGTGTACTGATCAATTATGGTTTGGCTGCAATGCATTTCTCTTCTGATCTGGCATAATAACTAGTGTAATCAGAGGTAATTTAACGCCACTTCTAGAGACGCTCTCCTCGCGTGTGTTGAACAAATTTATGTTTGTTTCACTGGTTATAATGAAATTACTGTTTTGGGATAATAAGTGAGTCAGCAGTGCTGGCTTGACTGTTAATAAGTGCGCTGACAGGCGAGTTTTGTGGATTATAGATGATCATAACAGTGGGACTTCCATAATTCAGCAAACTGGTCTCAATGAATAATTGCTGGAGTTCTGTTTCACAGAGTTGCTTTGTGAGGACTGTTGCTCTGAGTTTGGGCTCTAATGTTGCAAGCTGCTGTCATGTAACCCTGGAGTTATTGCCTAGTGAGGAGTAGCGCAACTGTTTTGAGTTTCTGTTGGGTTTGTAGTTGTACTTAAAGTGGAGAGAACAGTTGAGCTGAAGAAGCCAAGAAAGAGCCCAGAGAGCTGATTGAAGTAGGTTGGTAGTGGATGTGTATTTAGAAATTCCAGATGGTGTCTGTAAGCCACAAACACATTGACCTTGCTTTTGTAAGCTCCTGAAATGGGACATTGCTGTCATTGAAGAGAGACGGGGAAGATCAGAGAACCCTTTGCCCCTTCTGAGGGCAGTCCCCAAGGAGTATGTCCTACCTCAAGTATGAGAAGTCGCACAACACCAGGTTATAGTCCAACAGTTTTATTTGAAATCACGAGCTTTCGGAGTGCTGCTCCTTCGTCAGGTAAAGTGCAGGAATACAAATCAGCAAAGCATATATAGACAGAGAACAATGTGTAGCGTACAATGTCAGACGACTACAGTAAATCTTTCTGACTGCCCTCCATCACACCTCGGCAGAGATACAATCAGGCCAGTCAGGAAGGCATTACATCAAAGACACAGCAAAATACAGCTAAGACAATGAGGTGGGGTCACAGGGGGTCCAACGTGTCAAATGCTGCAGTCTGTATGGTTAAGCTTTTTACTTTTTTTAAAAACTGGAAATCACATCTGTGAACAAGCCAATGACGACTCGAGTCTGGATGACTCTACGTCATGTAGCGTGACATGAAACCAAGATCCCGGTTGAGGCCGTCCTCATGGGTGCGGAACTTGGCTATCAGTTTCTGCTCGATGATTTTGCGTTGTCGTGTGTCTCGAAGGCTGCCTTGGAGAACGCTTACCCGCAGATCCGAGGCTGAATGTCCTTGACTACTGAAGTGTTCCCCGACTGGGAGGTAACAATCCTGCCTGGCGATTGTTGCACGGTGTCCGTTCATACGTTGTCTCAGTGTCTGCATGGTCTCACCGATGTACCATGCTGCTGTGCATCCTTTCCTGCAACATATGAGGTAGACAACGTTGGCCGAGTCACATGAGTATGTACCATGTACCTGGTGGGTGGTGTCCTCACGTGTGATGATGGTATCTGTGTTGATGATCTGGCATGTCTTGCAGAGGTTGCCATGGCAGGGTTGTGTGGTGTCGTGGTCGCTGTTCTCCTGACAGCTGGGTAATTTGCTGCGAACGATGATACTTTTGAGGTTAGGCGGCTGCTTGAAGGCGAGTAGTGGAGGCGTGGGGATGGCCTTAGCGAGGTGTTCGTCATCATCGATGACATGTTGAAGGCTGTGAAGAACATGGCGTAGTTTCTCCGCTCCGGGGAAGTACTGGACGACGTAGGGTACTCTGTTGGTTGTGTCCCGTGTTCGCCTTCTGAGGAGGTCTATGCAATTTTTCGCTGTGGCCCGTCGGAACTGTCGATCGACGAGTTGAGCGTCATATCCCGTTCTTACGAGGGCATCTTTCAGCGTCCGTAGGTGTCCATCGCGTTCCTCCTCGTCTGAGCAGATCCTGTGTATTCGCAGGGCTTGTCCATAGGGGATGGCTTCTTTAACGTGGTTAGGGTGGAAGCTGGAGAAGTGGAGCATCGTGAGGTTGTCCGTGGGCTTGCGGTAGAGTGAAGTGCTGAGGTGTCCGTCTTTGATGGAGATTCGTGTGTCCAAGAATGAAACCGATTCTGAGGAGTAGTCCATGGTGAGTTTGATGGTGGGATGGAACCTGTTGATGTTATTGTGTAGTCCTTTCAGTGATCCTTCGCCGTGGGTCCAAAGGAAGAAAATGTCGTCGATGTATCTGGTGTACAGCGTTGGTTGGAGGTCCTGTGCAGCGAAGAAGTCTTGCTCGAACTTGTGCATGAAGATGTTGGCGTATTGGGGTGCAAATTTGGTCCCCGTGGCTGTTCCGTGTGTTTGGATAAAAAACTGGTTGTCGAAGGTGAAGACATTGCAGTCAAGGATGAAGCGGATGAGTTGTAGGATGGCATCTGGAGATTGGCTGTTGTTGGTGTTGAGTACTGAGGCTGTCGCAGCGATGCTGTCATCGTGGGGGATACTGGTGTAGAGTGCTGACACAGCGAAAAATCGCATAGACCTCCTCAGAAGGCGAACACGGGACACAACCAACAGAGTACCCTACGTCGTCCAGTACTTCCCCGGAGCGGAGAAACTACGCCATGTTCTTCGCAGCCTTCAACATGTCATCGATGACGACGAACACCTCGCTAAGGCCATCCCCACGCCTCCACTACTCGCCTTCAAGCAGCCGCCTAACCTCAAAAGTACCATCGTTTGCAGCAAATTACCCAGCTATCAGGAGAACAGCGACCACGACACCACACAACCCTGCCACGGCAACCTCTGCAAGACATGCCAGATCATCAACACACGTGAGGACACTACCCACCAGGTACATGGTACATACTCATGTGACTCGGCCAACGTTGTCTACCTCATACGTTGCAGGAAAGGATGCACAGCAGCATGGTACATCGGCGAGACCATGCAGACACTGCGACAACGTATGAACGGACAACGTGCAACAATCGCCAGGCAGGATTGTTACCTCCCAGTCGGGGAACACTTCAGCAGTCAAGGACATTCAGCCTCGGATCTGCGGGTAAGCGTTCTCCAAGGCGGCCTTCGAGACACACGACAACGCAAAATCATCGAGCAGAAACTGATAGCCAAGTTCCGCACCCATGAGGACGGCCTCAACCGGGATCTTGGTTTCATGTCACGCTACATGACGTAGAGTCATCCAGACTCGAGTCGTCGTTGGCTTGTTCACAGATGTGATTTCCAGTTTTTAAAAAAAGTAAAAAGCTTAACCATACAGACTGCAGCATTTGACACGTTGGACCCCCTGTGACCCCACCTCATTGTCTTAGCTGTATTTTGCTGTGTCTTTGATGTAATGCCTCCCTGACTGGCCTGATTATCTCTCTGCCGAGGTGTGATGGAGGGCAGTCAGAAAGATTTACTGTAGTCGTCTGACATTGTACGCTACACATTGTTCTCTGTCTATATATGCTTTGCTGATTTGTATTCCTTCACTTTACCTGACGAAGGAGCAGCGCTCCGAAAGCTCGTGATTTCAAATAAAACTGTTGGACTATAACCTGGTGCTTGTGCGACTTCTCATTTTTGTCCACCCCAGTCCAACACCGGCATCTCCGCATCACTACCTCAATTAGACATCCACCAGAAATGAAACAAGTCAACAATCGGGACAGGTACTCTTTTATCTTCCTTTATTATCTTCAAGCTCCCCTGTTGAGCTGTTTGAGCCTCACTTCATAGACTTGAGCACATAATCTCGGCTGACACTCCTAGTGCAGTGCTGAGGGAGTGCTGCACTGTCTGAGGTGCCGTCTTTCGGATGAGACTTTAAACCGAGGCCCTGTCTGCGCTCTCAGGTGGATGTAAAAGATCCCGTGGCACTATTGGAAGAAGAGCGGGAAGTCCTAGCCAATATTTATCCCTCAACCAATCTCACTAAACAAATTATTTGGTCATTATCACATTGCTGTTTGTGGGAGATTGCTGTGAGCAGATTGGCTGCCATATTTCCCTACATTACAACAATACAAAAGTACTTCATTGGCTGTAAAGCACTTTGGGACATCCAGAGGCTGTTAAAGACGCTATATAAATGCAAGTAAATTGAGATGAATGCACTATCTTTTGCCTGAGAGTTTTCAATGCTGACAATGGGTGACAAAATTTAAAAGGAATGGTCCGCCCATCATTCTTAACCTTGAGTTTTAACTTCACCCCCCCCCCCCTCATATTTTGCCTAGAACATAATGGCCCAAAAATTCGTGAGGAAGCCTTCATGCGAGGGTAAGGCCTCCCCGCGATCTCTCACTGCGCGTTGGCTTTTTCAGTTCCAGCTCGCACGAACTTGATGTTCTGGACAGCTGCTGTGCTGGGCTTGCATATCCCACCGGCGTAGTTAATTTGTGCGAGCTGTGGGATCACGTGACTCAGTTAGAGCCAATGGCAGCACACCATCTTCCATTCATAACTTTCACATAAGTGCTGTGAAAGCTATGAATACTATAGCCCCCCAAAAGAACCGCTAAACCTCAATTAAATTTTTTAAAAAACCATCACATTAATAAAATAAGTATAGTTAAATAAATTAACCATTTTAAATAAAAAATTAAATTTAAAATTTTTTTTAAATCTTTTAAAAAGTTATAAAAATAAACTTACCTGTCTTTAAAGTCTCTAAAAAAGATATACCTGTTAAAAGAAATTCAAAATAATACTTAATTCACTACTTACCTTGTTAAAAGTGGGTCTTACTCCTCCTTTTTTTATGTGTAGAATCTTCCGTACTTACCTGCGCGTTGAAACCACTAAGTGCACTGCATGCGCGCAGCCTGTAGCGCGCACGCGGTTCACCTAGGACCCGCCCCCTTTTCCATTCACCAAGTGCCGGTTTTCAGCGCATGCGCAGTGCATGCAGAAAACCGGCAATTGGAGACAGAATACGCGAGAGTACGCAGTGCGTACTCTCGCGTAGCGGCACTAATTTTTGGGCCAATGTTACATGACATAACATGACATATGGGGATTAGATGGGAAAGTGGAGTTGAGGTCGAAGATCAACCATGACCTTATTGAATGGCGGAGCAGGCTCGAGGGGCCGTGTGGCCCACACCTGCTCCTATTTTTTTATTTTCTTATAATCAAGTTTTTCTCAGGTGGAATTATGACAGGGAGCAGTGGGCTCTGACCCCTCGCTTAATCTGTTGCTAGACTTAGATCTTCATAATGGAACAGAAGGAGAGAATTCTCTAATCAGTCTCTTACCAGCAGTTCAACACAGCTGAGTGAGGCCACTGAAAGTCTCCAGTGAGTGTAAGGGAATGTCCCTTAATAAGATTGAGAAATTAAAGGATAATTCAGGAGAATGAACTTGCCCTTTAAGATTCTGATTTGTAAATACAATTTTGGAAAGAGTGGGAAACATCCCTTCCTGAGCCTGTGCTGACGCAGGGCCATGCACATTTGGCATGAGTTGCTACCAAAAGGAATCAAGGCTATTTTAATCCTGGCATGAACACAGCACTAAAACCCCAACTCCATCAGATGTGAAAATGGCTTGAGCTGGACGTGTCACTGTGCCAGGGGAGGAATGGTTGCTGTGTGGCATCAGGTAAGATCGCCAACAAGAACGTAAGCCAAAGAAATCATGTCATAAAATAGTTGAATGAGACATGAGGAGTTCCCAACTTTGCCTGATTCAAGTCATTAATCCCTGCTGTCACACCCCCTGGCATTGCAGCTAAAATCACCCGAGCTCTTTGTCGCAGGCTCCCATTTTTGAACCAAGATCAAAATACACTTTGCTCGACTGCAATCAATGCTACTGTTGAGGTTGGCACCGGATTCGACCCGTGTCTATTGTTCCCATAAGCAGCAATCACCAACGCTGGATGCAGCAGCCTGATCACAATACCTTACTGACCCAGCACTGCAGTGCCCAACCATTTGTCTCCCAAATCTATGATGACAGGTTTAGATTTTCATCACATACCGACACTGACCTGTCGGCAGCGTGCGCCGTACATTCAGCCAGTTCTCCGACAGGTTGTATTATTTTAATTATTATTCTTTCTCAGGATGTGGGCATCGCTGGCAAGGCTGGCATTTACTGCCCGTTCCTAGTCACCACAACCGAGTGGCTTGCTAGGCCACTTCAAAGTGCAGTTAAGAGTCAACTAAGTTGGTGTGGGACTGGAGTCACGTGAAGGCCAGGCCGGATAAGGACAGCAGGTTTCCTTCCCTAAAAAAAGGACAGTAGTGAACCAGCTGAGTTTTCACAGCAATCCTACTTCATAGTTACTTTTACTGCTTATTGAAACTGAATTCAAATTCTCAAACTGCCCTGGGAGGATTTGAACTCACGTCAATACTAGATGACTAATCCAGTGACATGGCCACTACACTATCGGGGCGAGCAGAGTCATTGGCTGCTTTGTGAAGGTTATATGTGCCCTTCAGGCACTGCATTGCCTCGTACTGGCAGGTCTGAGATACAACAGTGTTAGCGAAGGGGACAACAGTTTGGGCTGGCCGATGGCCTAGACGCAGCTTCATGACAGCAAAGGTCAAAGGGCAGGAAAGAATAGCGTCTTTCTTCAAACAAACATAAGGATTAAAAATGCACTCATCATTAAAGGTCACACGCCAAGGAAGAGCAAGGGACGGCTTTGGCATTCGCAGCCACACAGAGTCTGTGACCTACTGGCCCTACCTTCCTGACTGGAGCAATGATGAATGTAGCTAAATGGCCTTGATAGGAGGAGCACACAAAGAGAAAGACTGTGTGGGAAAAAAAGAAGTAAATAGTGGGTAAGAAAAATGTTCTGGCGAGAGCGAAGCTACATGTCCTTTTCTTGTCTGGATGCCACGTGAGGTAACGTTTGTTAAAAACCCACAATAGCCCAGATCCGAGTGTTGAGTTGATTGACACAGTACGTGAATAAACAGAACGTCAGATGATGCCGTGAGTGATGTGCAGCACCTAACTTAGCCCAGGAGCTGGCTGCTTAAACTTACAACAAGTGACTGTGTGCGAGTGTCACTCAGCCAACACCTGTGGTTCCCCATTCAGGTAATGTAAATAGTGCCATGGAAAACAGGATGGCTCTCCTCATGCGCTGACATGATGTCCCATTTGCTCTTCCAATCTGTGTCACCGATCTGTAGCAGCTTTGTGCAGCAGAGTCCATTGATGGCACAACCTAAATCTGTTTCAATCAACATCTTTATATACGCGTTCCTCTCAGATCATCTGGATTCATTTGTGCCTCTTAAAACACTTGGCCCAGAAAGAAGCATGGCGCAGGTCATTTTAACTGAACGGTGGGCATTAGGGCCGGCCGGACGCTTTACCCCCCAGCCCGATTCTCCTCTCTGCGGCAGGTTAAGTTAAAATGACCTCCCGTTAGTTTTCCTTTCCTTGTTCAGCCTTTGGTAACTTTGTTTTTATTCATTCTGGCATTTATTGCCCATCCCTAGTTGCCCTTGAGAAGGTGGTGGTGAGCCACCTTCTTGAACCGCTGCAGTCCGTGTGGTGAAGGTACTCCCACAGTGCTGTTAGGGAGGGAGTTCCAGGATTCTGACCCAGCGACGATGACGGAACGGTACAATTGTAGGATCATCCAGCAACTTGTGGCGATTTGCAACTCGCTGCCTAACTCTTCCTCGCCACAATCTGCTGGGTTACTTACACACTAATAAAGGCGAGTGTCATTAAACTCGTCGATATTTTGCCAGCAAGTTCTGACCCAATATCTCACCATCATTTCCATAAACCTGAAAATTAACCCGTCAATATTACAAATGTAAGCAGATTCTGAAAGTCTTTCTCACAATTGGAAAAAGGCAGGTACCTTACCCTAGTGTGAAGTTCATCTTACTGCTGTCACCTGTTCAAATTCCAGCAGTAACAGCCATGAATAATTGCTTGGTTACAGACAGAGATTAATACAATTTCCAAGGGATTACTCACGGGTTCAAATGAAGGTCTTTTTCTTTTGTCCATCAGGGCATTAGGCCCTAAAGCCTCTCTTGCCAATCCCATCTTTACTGACTTTTTTTTGCGCTGCCTCCCATTTAATCATAATCTCTAGCCCCCAAAATTTTCCTCATCCTCCCTCTCCATATCCACCCGAGTATTTGCTTTCTTCAGCAGTACTGCACCCTAACCCATCCTCGTAATACTTTGTTCCTCCCATCCTCTATTGAAGGTGCAGACTTAGAGTCTTCGCCGCGAGTGTCAGCAAGCTATTCGACCGAGGGGGGAATGCACCACAGCCAACTTCAATCCTGTCTCATGTGACAGCCACATGAGAATCCTTTCCAGCAAGCGTTACTGGATAGCAATCAGAAACTGGTTCACAGAAAGATTTTTCCCGGCCTCTAGCCCTCCATCAACACCACCCCACCCACCACCCCTTGATGTTTAGGGTATATTCTCCCTGTATTTTTGCTGTTCATCTGTTTCTCTTTTATCATTTCTACTGTTGGTTTCAGTCTTTCCTCTTTGATTAAAGACTTACATTTCTATAGCGCCTTTCACGACCTCAGGACGTCCCAAAGCGCTTTACAGCCAATGAAATTATTTTTGAAATGTAGTCACTGTTGTAATGTAGGAAACGCGGCAGCCAATTTACGCACAGCAAGCTCCCACAAACAGCAATGTGATAATGACCAGATAATCTGTTTTAGTGATGTTGGTTAAAGGATAAATATTGGCCAGGACACCGAGGAGAACTCCCCTGCTCTTAAACCAGGACCTCAGGTTAACGTCTCGTCCGATAGACAGCACCTCCCATTGTGTGGGACAGAGACCACAAGGTGACTCACACCAGCCTTTAAACTGATTGGCACATTGACCGGATAATTGTGAGACAAAACAGCAACACTACAATTCAGCAGCGAGATTAAGCAGTGAGATATGTTTACTGCAAGTGAGGTCTAAGAGGCTCACTGTAGTGATCGATTAGCCTTGGGACTACAGTTCATTGGGCTTTGTAGCAATGAAAGCACCCTTGTTAATGTATCAGCTCAATGTGAACAGGCTCTCAAACATACTGCTACTGTTAACGACCAAAGAACGTTCTGTGTGGTGACTCTGTCAACCAGTAATGTAATGACTCATGTCACCAAGCAATGAAAACAATGAATGTTTCCTACAGATAAAACTGCTGTAAAAATAACTTGGAACTGACTCATGTGCCAGAAGCTGAGAAATTACTTAAGATGTAATCTTGTAAACGAAACCCCTGATAGTTCATCTATAGCAAGTGAGAACTGGGGAGAACAGGATGGGAATTTGAACAGAAGTATTAATCAAAATTAAAGAAAGACTTGCATTTATATAGCACCTTTCACAACCACGGGACTTCCCAAACACTTTACAGCCAATGAAGTACTTTTGAAGTTTCGGCCCTGTTGTAATGTAATAAAACCCAGCCGCCAAGATGTAGGCAGCAATGAGATAGATCGCCAGATAATCTGTTGCTTTTTAAGTGATGTTGATCAAGGAATAAATATTAACCGGGTTACCAAGGAGAACTCCCTGTATTTCTTTAATTAGTAACATGGGATCTTTTACACCCACCTGAGAGGGAAGATAGGGCCTTGGTTCAACACATCATCTGAAAGACAGCACCTCTGGAGTGTCAGCCTAGGTTACATGCTTAAATTTCTGGAGTGGGACTATGAACCCACACCCTTCTGACTCAGTGAGCAAGTGTACTACCCACTGAGCCACAGCTGACTAATGGAAAAAAGCTGAGAAAAAACCTTGAAATATTGTGATTATGATATACAAGTGAAATGCCACATAAATCCGGTTTTATCATTGAAACCCAATAGAGCATCTCTGACAATTTAACCACACATTATATATATATATATATATATATGGGGAGAGAGAGAGAGGGAGAAATTGAGGTGAATGGCCAATCATAGAGGCTTAAAATGTACAGGAGAGAAAGACAGTCAAATGAAGAAGGGGTGATGTAACCATGGAGGTTCTAGGTGGGAGAGATGGCTGAAGGAAGTATGACATTCTGTTGTTTGGCGTCCATTGAAAGAACGCATGAAATTGGGAGGCTGAAATCTCCATTTCACCACAGTATTGAATGTGAAAAGGAGGAAGAGTGTGTATGACAGTGTATTTGGAGTTTCGGAGGAAGAGAGAAAAGTTCAAAACAGCAATTTCCATCACAGTATTGACACTATAGAGAAAGACTAGAGGGATTGTGGTGAGCAGGGGTTGGAAAGCTAGAGATGAGCACAAAAATCTAGGCTGACGTTCCCAGTGCAGTGCTGAGGGAGTGCTGCACTGTCGGGGGTGCCGTCTTTTGGTTGAGACGTTAAACCGAGGCCCCGTCTGCTCTCAGGTGGATGTAAAAGATCCCATGGCACTATTTCGAAGAGCAGCAGGGGAGTTCTCCCGGTGTCCTGGCCAATATTTATACCTCAACCAACATCACTAAAAAAACAGATTATCTGGTCATTATCACATTGCTGTTTGTGGGAGCTTGCTGTGCGCAAATTGTCTGCCGCATTTCCTACATTACAACAGTGACTACACTTCAACTGTACTTCATTGGCTGCAAAGCGCTTTGGGGCGTCCTGAGGTCATGAAAGGCGCTGTAGAAATGCAAGTCTTTCTTTCTTTCTAATCATTGGGGGTGAGTTGGGGAGGAAACCAAATTAACTTTAACGCTCTGCAAATTTTATCTGAAGGTTTAAATCATCCAGTACCAGGACTTAATTTATGCTGGTGTAGTAAAGTCAGTGCTAAGGTAAGTGCGTAGCATTCCGTAAAGATGCCCGGCACGGAGACTAAACCTTTGCCCTCACAATGGTGCCTAATGCATTATATATTAGTGCGTGGCTTTAAATGCACAAAGCAGATGAAATCATAACTATCTGCATAGGGAACAAAATAATTCAGATAGCAAAGTGTCGATAACCAGAGGACACAAATTTAAGGTAATTGGCAAAAGAACCAGTGGGGAAGATGAGGGAAAAAATGTTTACGCAGCGAGTTGTTGTGATCTGGAATGCACTGCCTGAAAGGGAGGTGGAAGCAGATTCAATAGGGAATTGGATAAATACTTGAAGGGGAAAAATTTTCAGGGCTAAGAGGGAAGAGCAGGGGAGTGGGACTAATTGGAGAGCTCTTTCAAAGAGCCGGCACAGGCACGATGGGCCGAATGGCCTCCTTCTGTGCTGTGTCATTCTATGATTCGCCACCTATCAAGATGCCCTTCAGATAAAAATTAATCGTGATGTGAACAGGACCCGTTGGATAACGCAGGGCAATGTGTCAGTGGGCATTCCAGAAATGCTATCAGTTACACTTGGAAGTGCGGTCAGCCCCCATATCAAAGGGAATGGCTCACATATCAACTGGGATCAGAAATCTAAGAGAGAGAGACAACACTGGAATCAGAAGTGAGAAAAATAAGCTCCTTTTCCATCAACAACTGGAATAAAGTTACAGATAAATAACATAGCAATGTTATGGAAAGGACTGGAATTCAATATTGTCCTTTCTGCAAAGCTGGGAAGGACTATATCAAATAGAAAAACATTTATCACAAGTGCAATCCGAGATCGTGGAACTGAACGAATAAACTGCGCCATACCATTTCTTATGCAACATTTGCAATAACAGTAAATCTGAGCAAGAATGTGCAAAAAAAGAAAATAATGTTTGTCAATCAGTAAATTCATCATCAAGAATATGGGGTAAAGGCAGTAAAACTGGATTAAAAACTCGCATTTCCCCAGCGCCTTTCACCACCACCTGACGTCCCAAAGCGCTTTGCAGCCAATGAAGTACTTTTTTGAAGTGGAGTCACTGTTGTAATGTGGGAAACGCAGCACAGCAAGCTCCCACAAACAGCAATGTGATGATGACCAGATCATCTGTTTTATTGATGTTGGTTGAGGGATAAATATTGACCAGGACACCGGGGATAACTCCCCTACTGCTCTTCTTCGAAAGAGTGCCGTGGGATCTTTTACATCCACCTGAGAGGGCAGACTGGGCCTCAGTTTAATGTCTCATCTAAGAGACGGCACCTCTGACAGTGCAGCACTCCCTCAGTACTGCACTGGAGTGTCAGCCTAGATTTTTGTGCTCAAGTCTCAAGGAGTGGGACCTGAACCCACAACCTTCTGACTCAGTCGACAAGAGTGCTGCCCACTGAGCCACGGCTGACACGTCAGTCAAAGAGTTAGCTGACAGAGGCACAATGGGCTGAATGATCTCCTTCTGAGCTGTAATTCTTATGATTCTATTGAAATATCAATGTCTAAGGTAGATTTCCATGGTCACAACACTAAGATATGGGGCTGGATTTGCTTTGGTGATTCCTGCCTGAAATTGGGCGGGATCACAGCGGAAAATGGGCCAAAAACCCCCTCCCTCCAAGCTGAAAACACCATGGACATGTAAATGCTGATGGCAGGGTTGGGGTGCAGGACCCAGCTTCTGGCCTATTTCGCACCCGGTCTCTCCTCTTATCCCTGTTGTCCAAGCCGGTCTTGGTAGCCCCTGGGTAGCAGCAGTAAGGCTCAAAATCTTCCCAATGGAGGAAAAGTAGAGCACCTCCTCCCCCTCCCGCTCCGCTCCCAGCACGTTCCTTTGTCAGCCCCAGTCTCTGCCGAGGAGAACAAAGTCGAGTGGTAGCTCCATCTTTGGAGCTCCAACAGTGCAACACTTTACTCAGTTGCTGCACTGGAATGTCGGCCTAGATCATGTGTTCAAGTCCTGGAGTGGGGCTCGACCTTCTGACTCATAGGTAAGCGTGTGACCGCTAAGACAAGGCTGACACTTGACGATGAGGGCCAGCACCGGGTGCAGCAGATGCTGGTCCCAATTCCCACCCCCTCCCCACACTGTGCTTCGGATGATATTGGCGTGGTGCCTATGGTGCAAAAGTATACACAGTGCTTTCCAATGAGTTTTACTCTCCTGGGAAACTGCGTTGAAGAAGAAATGCCATTTTAACTGACCCGAAATCTGGAATTAAGGTCTGACTGTCAGGGATTAACTCAACGTGCTCTGGACCTTCAAGTGTTGAAGTCAGGCTTTTTTGTAAACATTTTAAGGTTGTTCATCAGGTGTTACAGTCCTGTGCATTGAATTTTACCCAATCTTGAATCATGCAGGGACTGCCACCCCCCTCCCCCCACCCCACCAAGAATAGGCAGCATCATTGCCAGTCCGAAAAAATTCATTTGAATTTTAGAATATGTTTCTACGTTTTTATTTTGCGCCATTTAACAGCAACAACCGGGGCCACTTTTAGAGAGAGTCAGATGATGATCTCTGTCGATAAGCTGCAAACCACTTTAGTGCTTGTCATTGAACTACTGCTGGCGAGCTCTGCAGGAACTCTCGCTCAAAGGACGCTTCACAAGGTGGTCATCTGGGGTGGAAACATGGTCCTGGAGTGTGCAAAAAATCCCCAAACTCCTGAGAAATCCACTCACAGCACTTGGGCAAGCTTGGCGAGGTTTCGAGACTCCTTCATATGCTCTAGTTTAACCAGTTAAAAGTGCAAGGCTTACTAACACCGAGCGTTGGTAAAGCTTCCCACTGCTTGTCTAGCTGGGGCCACACTACCCAACCGGGCTCTGACAGGCACTGCTGCTGATCCAGTGGTTAAATACCCTGCAGCTGTGCTACTGATGAGAACAGACTGGGAAGGTCCTCACATTTGCTCATCTCATCTGGACATTATAACTGGACTCAGCGCCCAGGGCTGGCGATGTGGGGAAGCCGGTCAGGAGTTCTCCTGCTGACCACTATCGGCCCATGTTGCTGCTGCTGCTGCTGCTGCTGCACAATGTTTGTCTTAACATTGGGTGAGGAGAGGTAAAGAAAAGAAAGACTTGTGTGTTTACACAGCGCCTTTCACAACCTCAGGACGTCCCACAGCGCTTCACAGCCACTGAAGTACTTTTGAAGTGTAGTCACTGTTGTAATGTAGGAAATGCGGCAGGCAATTTGCGCACAGCAAGCTCCCGCAAACAGCAATGAAATAAATGATGGGTTAATCTGTTTTAGGTGATGTTGGTTGAGGGATAAATATTGTCCAGGACATCGGGGATAACTCCCCTGCTCTTCTTCGAAATAGTGCCATGGGATCTTTTTATGTCCACCTGAGAGAGCAGACGGGGCCTTGATTGAATTCTAAAGACAGCACCTCCAACAGTACAGCACGCCCTCAGTACTGCCCCGAAGGATTGGGCTCATTGTGATAGCCCCCATGGTTAAATAGCAGAATCAGATATAAAGCATGCCAAGGTGCTGGAGGGCAACTGGCCATTGTAGAATTGTACCCCGCCTTGAGTTAGTGCCTTTCATGAGAAGGGGAGAGAAAGGTAGTTTTAAATAAAATGTAAATCTTGGTATAAAAATTCTGACACAGCCTCTCCTGGGATTTGCAAGGAGCCCATAAACCTGCCCCCTCCCTGCCTGTGATTTTAATGGGATGGAATAGCACGGGCAGGTAGCACAGTTTTGTGATATGTATTCCTGGCATTGTCCCCGAGGGGTACAGGGAATTTTCACCCTCTTTTGTCAGAGGCAGGTTTACACAATTAGAGCCAGAGCTGATGATTTTCACCATCGAGAAGCACGATATTAAACGTGCGCTCAAAACCCTGGAGGGTAACGACAGCCGCCTCGTGCCCAGAGCAAAAGGTGCTGCGTGGAATTAACGTTCAGGCGGCAGCTTGTGATACTTCCCGCTGGCTGTGCTGTACTGTACTCAAGGGCAGGGAGGGCAAACACTGACATAGTGTGCCTGTTGTACAATGCACAGAACACACAGCTCCAACTCCACCTCTTGTGGAAAAAAAAGGATGAAAACAGTTGTACTGCCAACACTGACCTACCCTGACTTGGCTTGCTGCAAGTTTATTAACTCTGGCACTGCCAGACCTGTTAACATTTATAGAGTGCTTCTCATCTGGTCCTGTGCCACAGTGAAGACCACTCCAAACAGTGGTAACATCACAAGATTGAGACTGTGTCAGCCGTGGCTCAGTGGGCAGCACTCTCGCCTCGGAGTCAGAAGATTGTGGGTTCATAGTCCCACTCCGGGGACTTGAGCACATAATCTAGGCTGATACACCCAGTGTAGTACCTAGAGAGCACTGCACTGTCGGAGATGCCGTCTTTTGGATGCAACATCAATCCAAGGCTCTGTCTGCCCTCTCAGGTGGATGTAAAAGATCACACTGCCCTAATTTCGAAGAATAGCAGGGGAGTTCTCCCTGCTGTCCCGGCCGATGTTTATCCCTCAATCAAAATCATTAAAAACTGATGATCTGGTCATTATCACATTGCTGTTTGTGGGTGCTTGCTCTGGGCAAATTGGCTGCCCCTTTCCCTACATTACAACAGGGACTACACTTCAAAAAGCACGTCATCGGGTGTAAAGCGCTTTGGGACCTCCTGAGGCCATCAAAGGCGCTATATAAATGCAAGTCAGTCTTTCTTACCAACAGCACAAGATGGAGATTGAACCCAAACTTCAAAATAAGTGACTTAATGGAATGAAAAAAAGAGCCAATAGTAGTTTCTTTTCAAATGAGGTATGGGGTTGAGCTATGGGAGCTTAATCCCAGTGCCACTGTAGATGCCATACATTAGAAGTAAGTGAATTATATAACAAACTGCAAAAGAGCCATGAATTTTGTACAGCACAAATTGCAGCAGCTGTTAGCACTTAAGAGCTACCACAGCGATCTGATTAGGCATGTTTCTTCATGTTATGACTCTGCCTCTGTACAACCTGTAGCTGCCAGAAGTGATGGGTCTTCAACAGAGAAGCAGGTTTCAACTCAAAGCGCCTTGAACACAATGACCTAGGTTTGCCATCTGTGATTGGACGTATTCCTGGAGGTTTGTCACATGACATCCTACCTCCAATTGCACCCCCCCCGCCCCCCCGCACCGCCATTGGTCGCCCAACACATCCATCCGCCTGCCCACGGCCAATTGGAAAGCAAAAACTTATTATTACACGACTGGATGATTCTTGACTGGTCAGGCAGCCTTTTTCCCCCAATCTCCAATAATTTTCTAACTAATAAATCAAAAGTGTTCAAAGAAAAGGATTTTTAAAAAATTCCCCAATGATTTTTCTCCTGGGTTGCCGCAGCAGTGTCCTAAAGATTAATCTTTCATTCCTGGAGACTCCAGGGTAATCCTAGAGGGTTGGCGACTCCACAACGACCTGACTGTAATGATCATTTCTATTTTAGCTTAAAGATTAAAACATATACCCTCTTGCAAATAAAAACTACTATACATCTTAACGTAATGACTGAATGATTGACTATTAACTTCTGTGAAGTTAAATCCCATGTACTGTGCCATATCCAGGTACAGAAAGAAGTCAAAGTAATTACATACAGTTCAAAGCAGAAGGAAAATTAAGGGGAGTATATGTTCAAAACACCCATAAAAATTATATGGGCATATTCGCCTCCATTTTCAAGTAGACAAGAACATAAAGTGGGGAACACTCACTTTAAAATTAGCACGGCTAGGAAAACATGTTCCATATATATCAACACAAAAATATTCGTACCGACTGGGTACATGAGATTTGGATCAAGGCCATTTGGCCCAATTGATCTTATCCTTGCAGAATATCAACTCCACCATAATCCCATTACAGCATTCAGCTGTTCCTTAAATGAGTTGTGTCTCAGCCACCCTACTTGGCTACCTATTCCAGTTGGCGATCACTGTGTGTAGAAACACTACCTGTTTTCCTGTCCTAAACATACCTCGCACAATCCTGAATCTATGCCTTCGTGTCCTGGTGCCTGCGTGTGTTTGTAAGAATTGATCCAGGTTAACTTTCTCTACCCTATTCAAAGTATCGTAAATGCCTCAAGAAAGTTCCCTCAGTTTTCAAGGCTGCAGGTTTCACCAATAGTGTCTCCCCCGCCAGGCCGGTTCAAAGTTCTATTCCCATTAAAATAAATTGAGCTGCTCCAAGGCACGGGTAACATCTTACCATCAGTGACAGCATTAGAGTAGCTTACATGGAACGTACAGCACAGAAACAGGCCATTCGGCTCAGCTAGTCTATGCCGGGGTTTCTGCTCCACACGAGCCAATTCCCACCCTCTTCATCTCACCTCATCAGCATATCCTTCTATTCCTTTCTCCCTCATATGCTTTTCTAACTTCCCCTTAAATGAATGTATACTATTCGCCTCAACCACTACCTGTGGTCGGGAGTTCCACGTTCTCACCACTCTCCGGGTAAAGAAGTTTCTCCTGAACTCTTCAATGGATTTATTAGTGACCAGCTTGTATTTATGGCCCCTAGTTTTGAACTCCACACTGCCCATCTCCCCAAACCCCACCAAGTGGAAAAGCTTTGGAAAGGAGATCCAACATAGCGGAAGCATCATGGATTGGGAATTTTACT
This sequence comes from Squalus acanthias, assembly GCA_030390025.1. Classification (NCBI taxonomy): domain Eukaryota; kingdom Metazoa; phylum Chordata; class Chondrichthyes; order Squaliformes; family Squalidae; genus Squalus; species Squalus acanthias. The sequence goes on along the minus strand of CM059442.1, from coordinate 10,931,882 downwards.
TTACAATTTTTCTTAAAACAGAAACGGTTATTAATTTTAGAACTTTTTTGGGAGGCACTTTAAACATAAAGGGGGATCCACCTGAGCGCCTGCTGTAACTTCAGCAGAAGCCCAGAGCAATGGCGGCCCCCCAAGTTTCCGCTGATTTTCCATCGGAGTGAGGATGGGGAGAAATCCTGGGGGAATTCAATCCCAAAGTACTGTGCTTAGTCCTCCCCTACAAAGTAGCAGAAATATCCACACACATTCAAACTAAATGAATAATATATATTTCTATCTAAGGTTTTTGAAAAGTAGACATGCAATGTACCCAGTCAGAAGGTTGTGGGTTCAAGTCCCACTCCTGAGATTTGAGCACGAAATCTAGGCTGACACTCCCAGTGCTGCACTGTCGGAGATGCCGTCTTTAGGATGAGACGTTAAACAGAGTCTGCTCTCAGGCGGACGTAAAAGATCCTATGGCACTATTTCGAAGAAGAGCAGGGGAGTTCTCCCTGGTGTCCTGGCCAATATTTATCCCTCAACCAACATCAATAAAAACAGGATTATCTGGTCATTATCACATTGTTGTTTGTGGGAGCTTGCTGTGCACAAATTGGCTGCCGTTGTCCCACATTACAACAGTGATTACACTTCAAAAAGTACTTCATTGGCTGTAAAGTGCTTTGGGATGTCCTGAGGTCATGAAAGGCGCTATAGAAATGCAAGTCTTTATTTTCTTTGTGATCACATTTCATAGTTATTGAAGATTAAAATGACATTCAAAAGAAACTCTCCCGCTGTCTCGTGGACTTTATCCAGTGTCAGAGCCATGCACACCACGGTGATCGGGGGTTCAATACTCTGTCGACGTTACGTTAGCCGATTTTAGCTAAAACCGCACTACGGAGCTTAAAATTAGCATGCCATAGAGGGGTGAAATCAACCACTCCTGACAGCGATCGGGTAACCCACAGCTATAGTGTGCACGTGCCGATGTTGGGCAAGGGCAGAACTGGGCTTTGCTGTGATGCAGCATACAGTCCAATAGCCCATTGCGATTTCCCTCCGTCAAGGCCTACCCACAAATAATGACCATCTGGGTGAGGTGCCCAAGGGTGCCATGGGAATACTGCCCAGCAGGGATGTACTGGAACGGCAGAGAACAGGCAGGGTAAATTTAACTTTTAGGGTTCCTGATGCTTGGAAACATTATTTGAAACTTTTTTTGGACTATTTTCTATCGGATCAAATCTCATGAAAAATAAATGCTTCGATACTGTTCGAATTGTACCATCATGCAATGATAATTATTTTCTGCAGTTTTAATACAACTAAAAGCAGATTTAGCCCAAAGAAGCAATGATTAGTATAGGATTTTGCTCTGCAGAGTAAAAGTATCATATTTCATAAACAGAAATCATTGTTGGACCTTACAACTGGTTGAAACAAATGCAGTTCAAAGTTCATCAGAGATAAATGGTAAAATATGCAACAATTATTAACTACTACTTATGGTGCTGCTGGGTTACAGTGCCCTCCAATACCTCATCAAAGTCTAATTTAAAAAAATTAATTCTCAGGATCTGGGCGTTGCTGGCAAGGCCGGCATTTATTACCCATCCCTCATTACCCTGAGAAGGTGATGGTGGACCTCCTTCTTGATATAACTCAGTGGCTCGCTCAGCCACTTCAGAGGACAGTTAAGAGCCAACCACGTTGGTGTGGGACTGGAGTCACATATAGGCCAGGCAGCAGGTTTCACTTCCCTAAAGGACACTAGTGAACCAGTTGTTTTTTTTTTTAAAAACAACAATCCGACAGCTTCAAGGTCGCTTTTACCAGTCTTCTATTTCCAGATCTTTTAAAACTGAATTCAAATTCTCAAACTGCCCTGGTGGGATTTGAACTCACATTCTCTGGATTACTAGTCCATTAACATGATCACTACACTACCGTCTCCACATTCTGTGTGTCTCAACCACACCAGGGAATAGTGCCACACTGTTTAACTGGGGGGGGTTTAAACAGGGAGTTTGACCCTGCCCTTGATCTGTGTCACAATCACACAATTTTCAAAGTGGGAGGATGAGTAGCAGTCTGGAGCAGGAGCCCAGGTCGATTCTCCCCTCAGAAACCCAGGAACGGAGGCAGATTACCACATCCTCACTATTGCTGCAGTAGGTGGTGGTGGGATTGAAGTTGGGGCCATCCTGCTCTGTATGGACCAGGCAGTGCAGTTGCCTGTTAAGCCATCAGAAGAGTTGTGTGCAGGGATAAATTCTAGAGCACAGCCCAAAGAGAGGGCATCATGGAAGTTCTCATTAACCAATGACCAACATATTATATATTTTTTTAAATCACATTACTAACTAGTAGACGTCACTTTCTTGAGTATATTCAGGAGTTTAATTATTGTTGTGACCACATATTTTAAAATAAAACTGGTTTTCGTGTAGAGCTTGCTGTCCATATTGTTATAGTGTTCAATGCAACAGATACTCTTGACCATTTCACACAGTCACACGTGAAATAAAAGTTAGAAAATACTTTTCTTTTAAAAAAAAATGAAAAGCGTAAAATGTCGTATTACTGACAGGCAACAAACAAAAATGACATTTTCAGACTGTACTGGACCAGAAATAACTTACTTTCCTGCTTTTTTGTATCATTTATTAATGCAAAATAATTTTACTTGAAATGCTTTAAATTAGGAAGGGGGGGTGGTGGGGAGAAGGAAAATATTGAACCAAAAAGACTTTTGGGGAATCATTTCTTTTTGCACCAATGCAATTTTCTGAACAGTTTGGGTTAAAGATCATATTCTTCCAGTAAAGTAAATCAACAATATGCTGCAAAGTCGTACCTGCAGTTTCCTAAATGCAATAAAATATACAAGTAGTCCAACTGAATAATAAAACATTAAAAAGAGTACAATAGAAGCAAGCTTAATATACACCCCATGGTGCGATGATAAACTCTTAACATCCGTCTTCCAGGCTCCCCCACCCCACCCCACCCCCCTGAAGAAACTGTGTAGTTCATAAAAACAACACTGTGCAAGGTCGTTCCACAGTCTTGCGGATAAGCTCTGGAAAAGAAAGTACCGGCGGGGGCTACTCGGATGGTCCGTGCCTCTCATTTGTTCAAGTCCCTCTGAGGCCTTAGGGAGACACGGCCTATTAATAAACAGCACCATTTTAAAAGTTCTTCATTATAGATCCTCCATTCACTTGGAACCGTGTCCGTTCAGCAGCATTTCAGGCATTCTTCCCACTCGCTCGAATGCCTTTTTATTTATTTGTTTTTTTTATATGTATATATATAAAAAAACACAAGATGCCTCCCATCAGTTCGCCGAGCAGTCCCATTCCACACTGTTCCTCTTTATTGCCTCGGAGTTAAGTCAGTTTTTTTGTCCTTTTTCTGGGAAAACAGTTTGGTTGAGGGCAAAGGGAAATAACAGTCAAAAAAAAAGCACCTTTGGCATATAGGTTTAGGCATGCAACGAAAGAGATGTATGTCCATGCCCTCCATTGCAAGTCGTTGCGTAGCTTATTTTCACCTCACATCTGCAAGAGAAGAAATATTAAAAATTAATGACAAATCCACCACTGTATTTCCATTAAACGACAAGCCACCAAAACTTTATATAACACAGTCTAGTGTGTACCGTGGCCCGGTGTGTACCGTGGCCCGGTGTGTACCGTGGCCCGGTGTGTACCGTGGCCCGGTGTGTACCGTGGCCCGGTGTGTACCGTGGCCCGGTGTGTACCGTGGCCTACTGCAGGCAAAACCACATCTTAGTGCCAAACGTCTGTGCTGCTGATTTTTGGCAAGTCACTCACCCAAGCCCACATGTGTAAGCCTTGTAGTAAAGGAGTTCTGTGATTGCAGACATACAGTGAGTTAACAACAGATCATGCTGTGCGCTTCAACCACTTGTTTAAGAAAAAATATATACAGTAATTAGTTAACTTCTTTAGTATAAAATCAAACTTCTGTAAATGTTGAAGGATTGCACAGCTAGATGGTGTTTGGATTGTGTGCATTTAGATATTAAGATTAAGGTAATGCTAGCGTGTAACTGTTACCCCTCCATCTAATTCTCTAACCCCCCCCCCACCACTCCCTCTCCCAAAGGGGTGTTTCACGCTGTGGTACAGTTCGACAGGCACAGTAACTCACCAAAGGGGTCTTTATTCAGCTGACCCCAATTCTGTCCCCACCCAATGTCTAAATGTGTACTTTGCAGCAGGAGCCCCTGCATCGTGATCAGGAGACAAGAGTCCTGCCGGGTTCCCCCGCCCCCTTGCTGAGGGGCACCGAGAGAAGTTGCAGCATCGCCATTATCACCCCCGCCAAGACCCGCTCATGCAGCACAACTGGGGTTAACTTGGGGAGGGGGGGAAATACAGTGAGGTGCAGCTTAATGCCAGTGACATTTATTGGGGTAAAAAGGTGATTGGTGACAATCAGAAATAGCACGATACCGATGGCTCTGGGCTCCAATAAGTTAACGTTCTGGGAAGTGATTGGTTAAAAGGACAATGTCCCTTGTTCAGTGATGCAATTGGTGGAGGGGAAACTGCAGCACCACAGTGCACAGAGACAAGATTTATTTTAAAATAGAAAGATTTACAGAGCAGCCAATTATCAGGCTGGCACTTGGTAATCAGCACCTCAACAACTGAACATTCCACTCAACCCACAGCCGTCACTTCTGCACACTGATCACTCAGCATCTCCCCCAGTGGGTAAAGGCACTTAGACTACAACCTGCGCTGAATTTAGTCAGGGTAGCAAGGGCATTACAACTGGCCCCAACGCTCCTGGGCGAGAGAGAGAGACAAAGGAGCCCAGGTGCCCACTCGTGACCGCTATCCAGTGCCCCCCGTTACAAAGTGTAAGCCAATGAGAACAGATTCAAGCTTGGCTATGTTGCCCTCCAGCACTTATTGTTTGAATTTACATGTTGGGCAAGGTGGAACCATATATACGCACATCAGAAGTGGGGGGGGGGGGGGGGGGAGAAACCCTACTTACCGAGTCAACATGAGTTTATGAACAGACATTATTGTAACACTATAAAAATCCATTGCATTTGTCATTTCACACAAAATCAATTTGCACAGGACAAGTCATTGAAATTTACACAAGAAATCAAGCATTCAACGATCAGCGATAGTGCAGGAAAAGGGAAGGATTGTGCAGACGCATGCCCTTCAAATCAGTGAAGGAAAGAAGCGGTGAAGGTGTGAAAGATCCAGCAGTGATCAGCTTCAGGGACAGCTATCTTCCCTGGGCCAGAATCAGTCAAGCCAATCAGAAATAATTTCTACCCACTCTCAAGGTGAGGTGTGCTAGGATCTGGAATGTGATTGTGTTAAATATAGCGTCTGATTATTAATTTTCTCTTATGATGAATGCTGGCCAATATTGGTTACCCAGCACAGCGAGTCCTACCTGAATGGGTCCCAGAGCTTTTATGTTGGCAACACATCCATGTCAGGTGCCAGTATTAACTTTTTACGCTTCCGTTTTTTTATTTTTTCACTATTTCTTCCTTTAAAGCGCTTTGGGCTGGTGAAAGGCCCTAAGAAAATGCACTTGTGTTGGAATTTATACAGATAGCGGCAAGTACTGGAGCGGTTTCTAGCCAATAACTGATCACAATCTTACTAAATCAACAGTAACAACAGAGAATGCTGGAAACACTCAGCAGGTCAGGCAGCATCGTGGAGAGAGAAACTGAGTCAACGTTTCAGGTCTGTGACCCTTTGTCAGAAATGGAAAAAAAGTTAGAGGTGTAACAGGTTTTAAGCAGGGGCAGGGAAAGGGGGAGGGGGGGGGGAAGAACAAAAGGGAAGGTCTGTGATGGGGTGGAAGGCAGGAGAGATTAAATGTTGCAAAAGGGGATGGCAGAAACGTTAACTCGGTTTCTCTCTCCACGGATGCTGCCTGACCTGCTGAGTATTTCCAGCATTTTCTGTTATTTCAGATTTCCAGCATCTGCAGTATTTTGCTCTTGTATTACTAAATCAGCAACTCTATAATACTTCACTGACCACCAATAAACAGGGTTACCACCTTTTTGTTAAGTCCAAAACCGATGAAGGGGCAGGAGGTTTGAGTCTTGTTGGAGTGACTCTTCCCTCCACTAAGAGAATTCAGAACAAGGGTTCAGTAATTCACAGTTGCTTAATTCAAATTACGAAAGTTCAATTTTTTAAATAAGTTTTCTCACTTTCCTGTTTTATGTACATTGTTCAACTAAAATTACTGGATAATTCCATTTTCTTTTAAGCTCAAATAAGACTTTGAATTATCAGGAGTAGACCGTAGTATTAGACCTTGAACCGAGCTGGTTAAAAGCAAATCCACAACAAGAGTTGGGAGAACGTGGAATACACTGACCCAGAGGTCAGAGGTGCAGCATCACATGGGAATAAGGGTATTAAAGTAAATGGAGAGAGAGCAGGAGACTGGGATTAAAGAGATGGGGATATGGCTAACAAAGGTCTCGACTGGTCGAAGGACCAACTCCTGTCCCCACATCAGCTTCTGTGGATGATAAGGAACCTAGTGCTTCAAACATTAACATGTTTATATAAACCTTCCTATTTCAACAAAGGTATCGATCCCATTTACTTTAGCCTCCATTAAAATCTTGGACAGAGTGCTTTCATACAAACATGTTAACGATTGCTACTGATATCGCACGGCATGATTTCAACCCCAAGATGTTTGCTTTTTACACGCACCTTGTTCGCTAAGATTACCAAAACAGAGAAAATATATATCCCCAAGTTTTAAAAATCAAGACTTGGTGTCTGGTTTACAATTTAGAAATTGCAGGGCAGCTGTTAAAAACTAGGCGATCTGGTCCAAAAATCAATCAATCAATCAGTGGTGGCAACCCTAGCAGTAAGTAATTTGAAACTTTAGAATATGTATATATAGCACCGGTGACTGCTGAAGGAACTGCAAGTGATCTTTTAATACTGTCAGATGGTCTTTTTAAAAACACAAAAATAAACTTTTAATAATGCTAAACACGGATAAACTGAAGCATTTTAGACGCAGTGAAATACCTTCATGTTCTCTGTACTCTGAATTAGATTGTAGTAACGTGCACGAACACGCCAGGTGTTCCTCTAGCCTCACTATAACCTCCTTTAATCTTGGTTTGCGCCTTATATACTCCACTTTTGCCACCTGCAAGTCAACAGAAAGTAGGTTAACAGTCGTATCCTGTAGTTGCTGCTCCATGTACTGAAAATAACCTCACGTCATTGGGAATTAGACAGATTTATATCATTCACGGTTATGAATTCATCATTTCCAAAGTAATAATTTAATCTAAATTGACACTGTGTGCAATGCACAATATATTTAAAAACAAAACAAAATTGTGCAGCGTTTCCATGGGTATCCAGTGGGGAACAAATGAAGCAAAAGTGACTTGTCTCCAGTGAGAAGCACCCACTTTAATGCAATCTGAGGGACCAAGTCCCTTTGGTCGTGCACTATACTTTCTGCATGGTTTGAATGCAGTCATTGACCTCTTTAGTGCACAAAGCAACTTATTATACCAGTGTTAGGGATTCAAACAGGTCTTACTTTACAATCCACAGCATTGTTGAAAAGGTTTGCTTCAATCTTTGCCTGAATTGAGTGTAGGCCCTGAGCAGAGGATCGCATTCAAACGTTAACACGTTAACCAGTGCGCTATAGGAGGACATTAAACCCCTTAGTCGGATGTACAAGTTGGAAATATAAAAAACAAAGCAGAGTAATAGAGGACACTTGATGTAGACGTTTGAACGCTATCCTGTTGGAGCTCGCTGTCTGCTCAGGGCCTACACTCAATTCAGGCAAAGATTGAAACAAACCTTTTCAACAATGCAGTGGATTGTAAAGTAAGACCTGTTTGAATCCCCAACACTTGTATAATTCAGTAATTTCAGTGACTCCTCGATATTACAGCCAACATAACGTGTACATTTCAGAAGACCATAGGTGATGTTTCTAGGTCTGGGAATAGTAATAGCTCCCTCCAACAAAATAACTGCCGAGATTATACATACAGAAGAGACACATACCAAATACCAGTGTGCAAGACAGTTACCTTGTTTATCTGGCGTCAGGAGAAGAGCACTGTGCACACTTCCCAGTTCCCTTCTCCCCTTTTTAAATGAGGTAATGTAGTGGTTCTGATACTGGATTAGCAGGCATGAGTTCAAATCTCGCCATGCAAGGCCGAAAAACTCAAATTCAAATGAAATCTAGCAAGATGTAGCTCGCACCAAAAAACGGACCCTTGTTTTGTCATTAAAGCCCAAATGCTGCTTGAATACCCTTTACAGGAGGGAACCCATTACCCCGACCCAGCCTGGCTGACGCATGACTCTACTCTATACTGTGTGGCAGACTCGAATGCTCCAAGTAGTCTAACAAGCCACTCAGTTATACAAACAATCACCACGGGATGGGCAACAAATCCAGGGTTGCGCACATCCAGAGAACTATTTTTAATTTTTTTGCCCCCCATTCAGCACAGCTCTCCGTAAAGCACTGCTTGGGAATTGAGGGTCTCCTTTCTGTACTTGTGCACGACTTACTGTCGTCATTACAGGGTTTCCCATTCAGTGGAAATATCTTCAATGCTTTCGGCAAGTCTATTCCAGGCATTTTTGGAAAATTACTGACTGTCTTTTAGCTTCGATATAGACATCCACGTATACATAAAGGAGTCATTTAATTTTAATGGTGGGAAAATCAGGAGCAGCGCATGCCCGAATTTCCGATGGGTGTTTCCGTCAATCTGGCAGCACAGATTTGTAAAATTACTCCAAAATATACAAATAAAACCTAAAAATATATAGAACTGCAGAAGGATTCAGCTTCAAGCGATTAAAAGGCATCCTGCTAATTTCTTGGATTACCCTGGTCACGGTTCTATCCTTGTCCCCAGCAGGACTATCACTGCTCGATCTGTCAGCAAGGAACAGAGACCAGCTCCATTTACCGTCAACGGGCACACACACACACACACACACACTCACTGAAATATTTAAACTACTAACACAGAAAGACATTGAAAAAGAGGAGACTGTCCGGGACAAAAAAAAAGTGACAACGGTAATGCACTTAACATAACAAAACTGTGGTTAAAATTGATTGGGTCAGTGTGAAAAGGAAAACTTCAAAGGCAAACCGCTTCTATTGTGAAAAGGGAACAAAGAACACCTACAGTAGCTGGAGCAGTAACAGGATTCCACTGAGACACCAACAACACCAGGGAGGACACAGCATCAATAGAACAAAGAAACAGAAAACAAGGTGAATGTGGACCACTCCCTGGCTGGGTGCTACCCCCATTTAGATTCCTTCTCCTTGAAGTGGTTCTGCAATAGGTGATGCTCCCTCCCACTCCCCTTTACAATTAATTCGGAGAATCAATGCTGCATTTTTGAATGCGGAGTTGCTTCCAAGTTCTATTTGTGACTTAAACTTGCTTGCTCTTCCTGATGTCCAGGAAAGATCTGTACAATCCAGCTATGGAAAAAAATCACATTGCTGCCTACAAATACTGGCCTGGCTGTAGTCTGAAAATCTGAGGTGTGGCATCTAGTGCTGCCTCACTGCTGCTTCTCAATGAGCTTCAGAAAATCAGCTGCAGGGTGAATCTAGACTCTTCCAGCAACACTAGCAGCCACTTCATTCCCTCCCCGCCGCCTCAATTTATACTACAGCTCTGCGACTAAAGTCAGGATCAGCAACACTGCAGTAATGTAAATGAAGCGATAATTCAGCGTTGTGGAACCTGTGGGTGATCAAAATTTAAAATCTTGTACAGCGAGGAAGTCTCATGGGAGATCTGTGCTGGTTGTAGTTGTGAGCAGGTGTGTAGTGAAGCTTTAAACCAGCGGATCAACTGATGTGTAGCCCTAACTAATCTGGGCAGCAGGAGCAAAGGGAGTAAGAAATAATACTCACCTTTCCTTTGTATGTAGTGTTTACAAAATAAAAACATCATACCTGTCCTTTCAACCAAATCCTGTGATTTCGCCAATGATACTTACAACTGCCCTCTGATGTTTAAGCAAGTTTTCTATGGCAAATCACTACCAACAACAACAACTTGTATTTATATAGCGCCTTTAACGTAGTAAAACGTCCCAAGGCGCTTCACAGGAGTATAATATGATAAAATGAAATTTGACACCAAGCCACATAAGGAGAAATGAAGGCAGGTGACCAAAAGCTTGGTCGAAGAGGTAGGTTTTAAAGAGCGTCTTGAAGGAGGAGAGAGAGAGGTAGCGAGGCGGAGAGGTTTAGGGAGGGAATTCCAGAGCTTAGGGCCGAGGCAACAGAAGGCACGGCCACCAATGGTTGAGCGATTATAATCAGGGATGCTCAAGAGGGCAGAATTAGAGGAGCGCAGATATCTTGTGGGGTTGTGGAGCTGGAGGAGATTACACAGATAGGGAGGGGCGAGGCCATGGAGGGATTTGAAAACAAGGATGAGAATTTTAAAATCGATTCGTTGCTTAACCGGGAGCCAATGTAGGTCAGCGAGCACAGGGGTGACGGGCGAACGGGACTTGGTGCGAGTTAGGACACGGGCAGCAGAGTTTTGGATCACCTCAAGTTTACGTAGGGTAGAATGTGGGAGGCCAGCCAGGAGTGCGTTGGAATAGTCAAGTCTCGAGGTAACAAAGGCATGGATGAGGGTTTCAGCAGTGGATGAGCTGAGGCAAGGGCAGAGAAGGGCGATGTTATGGAGGTGGAAATAGGCGGTCTTTGTTATTCTGCAGATATAGAAAAATAGGAGCAGCAGTAGGCCATTCGGCCCTTTGAGCCTGCTCCGCCATTCAATATGATCATGGCTGATCCTCTATCTCAATACCATACCCCTTGATGCCTTTTGTGTCTAGAAACCTATCTATCTCCTCCTTAAATATATTCAGTGACTTGGCCTCCATAGCCTTCTGTGGTAGAGAATTCCACAGGTTCACCACCCTCTGAGTGAAGAAATTTCTCCTCATCTCAGTCCTAAATGTCCTACCCCGTATCCTGAGACTGTGACCCCTCATTCTAGAGCCCCCAGCCAGGGGATACATCCCTCCCTGCATCCAGTCTGTCTAGCCCTGTCAGAATTTTATACGTTTCAATGAGATCCCCTCTCATTCTTCTAAACTCTAGTGAATACAGGCCTAGTCGACCCAATCTCTCCTCATACAACAGTCCTGCCATCCCAGGAATCAGTCTGGTGAACCTTGCTGCACTCCCTCTATGGCAAGTATATCCTTTCTTAGGTAAGGAGACCAAAACTGCACACAGTGCTCCAGGTGTGGTCTCACCAAGGCTGTAGTAAGACATCTTTGCTCCTGTACTCAAATCCTCTTGCAATGAAGGCCAACATACCATGTGCCTTCCTAACTGCTTGCTGCACCTGCATGTTGCGTTCAGTGACTGGTGTACAAGGACACCCAGGTCCCTTTGTACATCAACATTTCCCAAATTATCACCACTTAAATAAACTCTGCCTTTCAGTTTTTCCTACCGAAGTGGATAACTTCACATTTATCCACGTTATACTGCATCTGCCATGTATTTGCCCACTCACTCAACTTGTCTAAATTGCCTTGAAGCCTCTTTGCATCCTCCTCACAACTCACAATCCCACCTAGTTTCGTGTCGTCAGCAAACTTGGAAATATTACATCTGGTTCCCTCATCCAAATCATTGATATATATTGTGAATAGCTGGGGCCCAAGCACTGATCCCTGCGGTACCCCAGTAGTCACCGCCTGCCACCCCGAAAAAGACCCATTTATTCCTACTCTCTGTTTCCTGTCTGTTAACCAATTTTCAATCCATGCCAGTATATTACCCCCAATCCCATGTGCTTTAATTTTGCACACTAACCGCTTATGTGGGACTTTATCAAAGGCCTTCTGAAAATCCAAATACACCACATCCACTGGTTCTCCCTTATCTATTCTACCAGTTACATCCTCAAAAAGCTCCAGTAGGTTTGTCAAACACAATTTCCTTTTCATAAATTCATGTTGACTTTGTCTAACCCTGTTGATATTTTCTAAGTGTCCTGTTATCACATCCTTTATAATAGACTCTAGCATTTTCCCTACTACTGATGTCTGTAGTTCCCCGTTTTCTTCTACCTCCTTTTTTAAATAGCGGGGTTACATTTGCCACCCTCCAATCTGCAGGAACTGTTCCATAATCTATAGAATTTTGGAAGATGACAACCAATGCATCCACGATTTCCATGGCTACCTCTTTTAGTACTCTGGGATGCAGATTATCAGGCCCTGGGGATTTATCAGCTTTCAGTCCCATTCATTTCTCCAGCACTATTTTTTTAACTAATATTAATTTCCTTTAATTCCTCCTTCACACTAGACCCTTGGTTCCCTAGTATTTCTGGGAAGTTATTTGTGTCCTCTTCCGTGAAGACAGAACCAAAGTATTTGTTTAATTGCTCTGCCATTTCCTTGTTCCCCATTATAAATTCTCCAATTTCTGACTGTAAAGGACCTACATTTGTTTTCACTACTCTTTTTCTTTTTACATACTTGCAGAAGCTTTTACAATCCGCTTTTATGTTCCTTGCAAGTTTACTCTCATACTCTTACTCTCATACTATTTTTCCCCTCTTAAATCAATCGCTTGGTCCTTTTTTGCTGAACTCTAAACTGTTCCCAATCTTCAGGCTTGCTACTTTTTCTGGCAACTTTATATGACTCCTCTTTGGATCTAATACTATCCTTGATTTATTTTGTTAGCCATGGTTGGGCCGCTTTTCCTTTTGTGTTTTTGCGCCAGAAAGGAATGTATCACTGTTGCAAATCATGCATTTCTTCCTTAAATTTTAGCCATTGCCTATCCACCATCATGCCTTATAATGAAGTTTACCAATCTATCATAGCTAACTCACTCCTCATACTTTCATAGTTTCCTTTGTTTAGATTTAGGACCCTAGTTTCAGATTGGACTGCTTTACTTTCCATCTTAATGAAGAATTCTATCATGTTATGGTCACTCTTCCCTAAAAGACCCCGCACAACAAGATTATTAATTAACCCCTTCTCATTGCACAATACCCAATCTAGGATAGCCTGTTCCCTAGTTGGCTCCTCAACATACTGGTCTAAAAAACCATCTCGTACACACTCCATACGTGGTTGGAAGCTCATTTCAGGGTCAAATATGACACCAAGGTTGTGAACAGTGTGGTTCAGCCTCAGACAAATGTTAGGGAGAGGGATGGAGTCAGTGGCTAGGGAACGGAGTTTGTGGCAGGGACCCAAAACAATGGATTCAGTCTTCCCAATATCTACCCATAACCACATCAAATAATACGAGAAATCAATTAATCTTGCCATTTTCCAGAGACTGTGAAAAGGCCACATTCCAATTATCTTAGTTGCATTTGACACAGTTACCAAGTGGCTCATGACTGACCATTAACTCTGTCAGTAACTGGAGATCAGGTTTACTGAAACACTGCCCAACAGGAGATTTTCTTACAAATGGTGAAAAAAAACCACAAGTGTTGTTCTTAACTGATTCGCTACTCACTCTATACTTGATGCTCAGTTTTATAACTGTTAAGCACAAAATGGTTTGCTCACTAAATCATTCATCCTGTGCTATAATTCGCTTTCAGCTCCAGTTATGATGAGAAATGCTGGAATAATCTGATAGGATGCCTTCCTGTGATCTGAGTGGGACTGGAGAGGACACGGAGCACCGTGGTTAGCAATGCTGCAGCAAATGAGATAAATACCATATTAGCCACAAAACACAAGACATTGGTTCGGTGTGCCATCCAATGTTAGACATTAACCCATTCATCTGAAACTCCTGCATCTGCTAGAACAAAGCAGTTACCCATTTTGGGTTAAAATGGTGGATGGAGGAATTTCATTTGAACATTTGTTACTAATATCGCACAGTGTGATTTCAACCCAATGCTGTACAAGTATATTACACGGGGAATATTTTGTGATGCTCTGCTGCTGACATAGAGCCTCGCTAACTTCCACTTTGGGTCGGAGAATCAAGAGCTGCAGCATTGTAGGCACATTTCCAACCCGCGTTCACATCTAGTAAGGCTTTGTGCTCACAAGATGCTTGATGCATTATACAGAAAGCTCTTTATTACAGTGCATACTTTCTTGTGTCAATACTTACTTCCTATAACACATCCTCATCACACTTTGTTGCCTAAAAAGAAAAAGACACACACACACACACACACGCACGAGTGGGGGGTGGGTTGTGTAAATGAAAATGTGAGTCCAATGCAGTAATCTTTAGTTCAAAAAAATAACCAGAAGGTATTCAGCACTTGCTTGTATCCTCCATAGCACATCCATTTGCTCCTGAGATAGCCTTGAGCAGTATAGCAGTCTTTAAGCTGTTAATGGTTTCAGCAATTGTCTGAGGTTTAACAGTGAGTTCTTTTAGGTTTTAGCTGTTGCATTAGCTTTGCTTTTTGTGAATTCCTCTCTTTCTTTTGCCTCTCAGGTCCTAAACCTGCTGTTGCTGATGGAGTTGGCCAAATGGAAGCACAGACTTGCCCGCCAGTGCTGCTCTTGCTATCTGTGTGCGTTTAAGGTTTGGTATGTGCATGTGCACTGATAAATGTGTGGGCTTGGCAGGTCTCAATTTTAATTATTATGGAATTTGGCTTCAAGTTTCTTCACAATCTACTAAGTTTCTGTATCCTTTCAAACTGACGCTAAACTCAGGATCAGTCCAAACTGTTGTAATAATAGAATATACAAAAATACTCAGACTCAGTTTTGAGAGGTGGGGTAAGAAATTTGCTGGCAGAACAAAGTACAACCACATTATTTATCTACTATGGCCATTACTCCCCTGAATATTCTTCACTTGTTCCTTCCAAGTTACAAATACACTATTCTAAAATACTTTTGCTACTCGATGTATCACATAGTCTCATACTTTAACTTACTTCTCCCCCTAGACCTTAGAACTGCAGAAAATTCCCATCAGCCGTGGCTCAATCAGCAGCAGCCTCGCCTCTGAGTCAGAAGGTTGTGGGTTCAAGTCCCACTCCAGGGACTTGAGCACATAAAGATAGGCTGACACTCCAGTGCAGTGCTGAGGGAGTGCTGCACTGTCAGAGGTGTCGTCTTTCGGATGAGACGCTAAACTGAGGCCCCGTCTGCTCTCTCAGGTGGACGTAAAAGATCCCATGACACTATTTTGAAGAAGAGCAGGGGAGTTCTCCCCGGTGTCCTGGCCAATATTTACCCCTCAATCAACATCACTATATCAGATTATCTGGTCATTATCACATTGCTGTTTGTGGGAGCTTGCTGTGCGCAGATTGGATGCCACGTTTCCTACATTACAACAATGACTACATTTCAAAAGTACTTCATTGGCTGTAAAGCACTTTGGGACTTTTTTTTCCTTCCTTTAAATGCTAGCCTTCCTTAATCTTTTCTCCCTCCTACAATCTTCAGGCTTTTCAAAACCAATCTTGGTGTTAATTAACCACTACTTCTCAATTTATCTGGTTTTCCCTTTTATTCTTTTCAACCTGTGCTATGGCCCTTAGCCCTCAGCCTCTCAAGTCAGCGTTAACTATCTGATTAAATTTTCTTGGAGCACAAAAGGACTTGGAAAAATTATGCTGGGGGCCCACAGGGAACAGATTCTCCATAGCCTAATGCAACCCTGGTTCAACAAGTGAGGCTTAACTCTGCATTTAAGCTCCTGTACATAAGGGACAGAGGTCCGGTTGACAATAGCGTCTGGGAGAGCTCCACAGCACTGTGTGAAGCTTCACCTCTTGCTATTCTGTGTCAACTGATTTTACCATTGCAATCAACTACCCATTTTCTCCTTTTAATAAAAGATTATTTTTTAAATGACATGGTAATTGTAGGCGCAGATTTCTCAGATGAAATCCTGAATGCAAGAATCCGGTTAGTCAAGAGAGGTCTACTGCTCAGGCTGAAACTGAAGACATTGAGATGCTTGTACTCCCTTAAGGCAAAGAAGTTTTGAGGAAGAAGATTTATATAGAACTTCAGACAGTTCATTTTACAAGTCAAAGCATAGCAAAACACAATAAAATTCTTGAAATGTGTCCCTTGAAACACCTGCTGCTGCTGCAATGGAGACTATAATTAACAACTGGAGTCAAGTCATTGGTCCAAATTTTTACAGGCAATGAATAGGCATAGCTTTTAGTCCTTTTGCTAGAGGGGTCTAATCATGTACACAGTGTATATGATTAGACCCTTGTAGCAACAGGCTGGAGAATCTACTCATATACACACATATCATTGACAGAAACAAAGTAAAACCATCATTGTAACATAGAAAGTTCTTAACTGCATATCTATCCAAGCAAGCTATTGGGAGGATCCCACAAACTTGCCACATAGTTACTGTATGTTTCTGGAAGAATTTCTCAGACATTTATGCATACCACTGAGCTATGTTACAGTAATACTATTCCACAAACTCAATTTCTCTACAGGATCTGTCCCCACCCACCCTTCCCCCTACTATATATGGGGTAAAGAAAGGAACAGGCCAAATTTTGCAACGGAGATTCTATTTCTTTGCTTTGCACTTGGGGGAAAAAAATAGAAATTATTAGGATTTTTTTCAAGCTTGTGCAACTTTGTCTCTCCAATTTCTCGCCTCCTCTTCAGAAGGTACCAACTGATACTGGGATAAGGTTCCATGAGTCAGTCTCCTTCCTGTGCCTTACCCACGTGGCATTCTTCATGTGCGAGTCGAAGCAACAAGTGCCGACAGCATCACAGTAGAGTCTCAAAATATCCTCAACTGATCTCCAAATCAGTACTCCAGCAAGAGATCATTGGTTTGTGACCAAGAGCAGAGCCCCTGGCTGGGTTATTCCGCTCCTTAGCCCACAGGTGCTAAGGCCAAATACAATGGGGGAAAAATTCAGTTGGTTGCGCCTCCCGTTAGCGCCTTAAGAGGGCGCTAATGGGGCGCAAAGCATCTAGCGCCCAGGCGCGGCGAAGTTTGCGCCGCTCGCGAAATTAACTAGACATTTTGCGGCGGCGCTAAACACTACCGCTACGATCTCCTGCGCCGGCAGATCGTGACATCAGTCGAGTGCGCAACGCCCCGGAGCGGATATTGAGTGGCGCCCCCTGCCTTACCGCCTGATGCTAGCAACGACAGGTTGAGGGGAGCGTTCTGCAGTCATGAAGGGAAAGGGGGAGCGCTATTTAAAGGTGACCGCTTCCTGCCTTTTATTGTTGGTGCCATTTTTGAACTACGCATTCTGAGAGAGAGAGGGAGAGACTTCTGGAGAGATTCAACGTTGTGTGAAGGAGTTTTGGGTACTGAGCAGCACTTTGCAGGTTCATTTTGATTTGCCATTCCTTGTATCGATTTAGCAGAGACCATGGGGGGCTGCACTCTGAGCTCTTGGCCTGGTACTCTCCATTGTTCTTTCCAGCACATTTGATGTGCAGGTCTCTCCAGGCCGAGATTCAAGGCTGCAATGAGCAGGATGTGGATGGAAAGCAAGATTAACCATCCCCTTTAAGAACTGGCCCGCGCCATTGTGTGTGTGTTCCATTGCTGACTGACATTACATGAGCTTCGCCAGCGCTCCGAGTTAGCGCCTCACTGCTCGGCCTTTGCGCCTTAAGACAGGTGTGAAGCGCCTGATATAGCGCTCCACTCACCTCCCGGGGCGATAAAAGTCAAGTTTGCAGTCGGTGGCGATAATTAGCGCCAGGCGCTAATCTTTGTGCCCGGCCGATAATTGCGCCCCAAATGGGGCGATACTGAATTTCTCCCCCAATGTTCCTACTGGAACCCCACCTATGAACAATTAACCCAGCAGAGTCATGGGGACCTTCTTGGTCTCGTCTACAGGGGGCAGTGCATTTACCCACGAGAAACATCCGAGCACTTATTGAAGTAATCTTAACTGGTATTTAACCAGATATATTTGTGTTTTCTTACTTAGCATGCTATAAAATTGTATAAATAGTTCAGAGCTAAAGCTGTTGCAACAGCCAGATAAAGCTAGCTTGACAAAGTCTGGGAATTATATTTAACGCATGATTGACAAGTGAATTCTGGTTTCCTTTTCGGAGCACAGCTAAGCGACATGTGTTGCTCAAGATTAATTAGCTTATTCAGTGACTAGATGAAAAATATTTCTTAATTTATTCAGTGATTAAAAACTACTGCCCACATCAAATTCATAGCTTGGCAAAAAGAAATGTTTGTTAGTAGCGAAACTCACTTGCTGCTGCTGTTTGACATTCTCCGACATTTTATCTTTGAATCTGGCCTAAGTCATTAACTCTATTTTTACATCGATAAATTGAGTCTTTTAATAATTCCAACACAGAAAAGGACACTTTTACCCAGTTACAAGTAATCAACTGTCACAAAATGGTCACTGAAGGAAAACGGACTTACATTCCAAGAATGGCCCACGTATGCAACTGTTTAGAAGTCATGCGCCATGGAAGCTACCTCCTCTTTGCACTAACAGAGCAATCACCCAGTTCTGACAAACACCAGCATTCATCGAAAGATACATTTTCAAAAATACAAAATCCTTCTATTCAAATCTGAACACAATTAATTACATCAAAGGCCATATGGTAATACATCATTCAAAAAACAAATAAATCCATTCCCCATCCTGCCATTTCCATTAGAACAGTGGGGTCTGTTTGAAACACCCACACAATGGACTTTGTGTTCTGTGGCCGATCTTTTAGTATTTTACTTCACATTCAAAAAATTAAATGCTTTGCTTCACCAGTGGAGTTTCAATGTCATAAACAGTCCGCATTAACAGAACAGCTCTGCAATCCATTAATTTTGGCTCGAACATCAGAAAATCTTAAATGGTTTTCTCTTGTGTTGCTGTAATTACATTAATAATGGTCTGAAGTGCAAAGTTAACTCCTATTAAAATATATAAAGATGCTGATCAAATTGAAGGTTCCCCCCACCCCACCCAAACAGCTAAACAACTGGAGGATAGAAACCAGCTATTTTCCATTTATTTCACTGTGTGCCAAAAACAGACAGACCGTATCTTTGTTTTTTTTTCCCAAAATGTATTCTCCAGACCCTAAAAGAACCAATTAAAATCGCTTTAAGACTTATTAAAAGATGGACAAGATGAAGTCAAGTTATTTTTCACACAGCCTGTGCCAACATGGATTGTCTCCAAATTCCCGCCCCCGCCCCCCCCCACCCCTCTCCCAGAATAGGATGAGATTATGGATGAGTGGAATTCAATTGCAACCCAGTCTGTTAAGCTCTTTTTTCTCACCTTGACACTTCGGTGATGTATCCGGGAAGGCTGGCATTTGACGCTGCCAGTGTTGCAGCAGCCCGTGCAGCGTCTGACCTCCACACAGGCTGGCCATATCAGGAAGTTGGCAGAGGTGGGGTCTATCTGACTGCGAGGTATTTCATAAATGACAGTCCTTGTTTTACACACTGCAGGAAGAGCTTCTTCTGAAAAGTTTCAACAAAGTCACTTTGAGTGCTGGTTCAAATAGATTTTTTGAAGACAATTTCCATTGAACTTTCAAGACATTTTTTAAAACAGAGAAAGCATTCAAATCAACAAACTTATTCCAACGTCAGCAAAATATTAATTCGGAGCACAAAGGGGAAACTCTTTGGCAAAACCTATTTGGAAATACTGCTAAAACCTTTTATCTGTTTATTCATGTACTTATCCCCTAATCTTCTCTCTTTGCACCCTCCTGCCTGCAGACATTGGCTCGCTGGGAGTGCAGGTTTGAGAGTGCCAGCAACCATCTGGCGCCTAACTAACCAATCGTGTGTCAGCCTAACGGTGAGTGTCAGCTGGCTCTTCAACTGTCAGGGGCTTCATCACCACGTCCAATCCTGTCGTCACCTTGAAGTCCATACTTTCCAGCAGGAGTCATTGGATAGAGAGCAACAGAAGGAACCCTGGCTGACTTTTCCCCTCCCTCGCCCAGGACGCATGAGGCCAGTTGTAGTGTTCCTGCCTCAGCTCAGCTAACTCACACAGATCAGCTCAGCTAACTCACACAGATCAGCTCAGCTAACTCACACAGATCAGCTCAGCTAACTCACACAGATCAGCTCAGCTAACTCACACAGATCAGCTCAGCTAACTCACAGAGATCAGCTCAGCTAACTCACACAGATCAGCTCAGCTAACTCACACAGATCAGCTCAGCTAACTCACACAGATCAGCTCAGCTAACTCACTCAGCTCAGCTAACTCACTCAGCTCAGCTAACTCACTCAGCTCAGCTAACTCACTCAGCTCAGGCATCAAACTTGGGACCTTCCTCGATGACATAGTTCAGTACCACACGAAGTAGTGCATTTTCCTGTTGAGCCAGCCATACTATTAAACATTAATTAACATCATTAAATGTGGTTGTTATTTAGTATTTTACTTAATGGAAAACTGAAACACCATAGAGAGATGGACCCAAGCAGAGCTGGCTCGGGGCCAGTATGTGCCTACACAGGCCCAAAATCAAGCGTGGCACTTCTGAAATTCACCCTTTTAGCGTCTGTAGACTCAGTATAATAAAACATTATTCCTCCTGGTTTCAATCCAAGCACATTGGTTTACACTCGGACCGAGTGGCATCAGGTGAAGAGAGTCAGATTGTCAACTACACGCAAAATGGCCAAAGCAACAACACCCAATAAAAGATTACGGGGAAAAAACATCTACATCTTCAAGAGCTTGCCGCTTGCAGGCTGACAAGTAGCAGGTAATACTCAGGTATAAAGTCCCCTCGACAGATCTATTATCGTACAGAAAAACTTTAAAATGCATTAATCATTACCTTTTTATTCAGCCAGCAGGGCTGTGTACATTACACTTGCTAGCATACCACTACAATCACACCCAGAAACCATACAATGGAAGTGTGCCATTCATAACTTACACCACACATGTGGTTGGAGAAGCTCTGCTTTCATTCCAGTGGCTTACTTCACTGCAGATGTGCACAGATTACTTTCCAACCCACCTTCTTCCTTCTCCCCAGCCTGTCCCTCTCTTTACATAGAGCTTTTTTCTCTCATTCGTTCTTCCCACTCTACTCTTGAAAGTGCTAATTATTTATGGCTTCGTACATGCTGGCAGATCAAACCCATTCACAAATGAGCACTTTCTTGTTTTGGGGGGTGGGCACAAGGTAGCGATTAGAAGCCTGATTTTTCCCTTCCATAGCCCTTCCATACAGAAGCCTATTGGAAAACCCGACTGACTCCTTGGCTTGAGAACGGCTAACAGAGTACAGGCCGCCAATCAACCTTCAGAGCTTCCTGATCTGTATGGCTCACTATCACACTGGGTAATGCATTTATCAATCCAGCCTTCGGGGGGTGGGGGGGGAAGCCATTTCATGCTGCAGGTAATTCATTCTCTCTCTGCCTGCCTTCAGCATCTCAGACTGGCTTAACATAGGCCATCTTACCCCGGTTTCTCCACTTATCTACCTGCTCCCACAGTTTTGCACAAGTCTATGTTTATCTTTAAGCAAAGGAACATAAAGCCCGCAACATGAAAGGCACAGCTGGTCCAGTATATTCATATGGCCGTATACTGCAAAGTAAACTAGGTGAGAACGCACCACACTTTATTTGTCCTTTGGGCGTGTGGGATGACTGGTTTAACGTCACTTGGATTTTATTTTTGCTAAATCACACCTCTCCGTTTATACTATATGGGGATTAAAAAAGGGTTTTGGATCCCGCTTGAAACTGCTGTCTCAGGAGACCCCATGCAAATCCATCTCAGAGGTGGGTCTTGCTGCGCCCGATAGCAGTGCACCACATTTATACTTCAGCACTGCCAGAGAAGGCAGCAGGAGCCACCTCACTGAGCTGAAGCACTGCCAGAGGAAAGTGTGAATATCCACCTCCATCAACGTTAAATGCAGCTGCCTTCCCCTGCACCCAGTTGTGGGAGAGCGGAGCTCTCAGCCAACGTGGACTGGGCAGCAATGCCGTTTTACCACTACGACCTACCCCAACATCAGGAGAGGTGTGTGACCAGAAGCTCAAAGATGCCATTGCTACTTCTGAACAACTATTGTTTCAGGTTTCCGTTGTTGCTCTGCAGCCGTCTCTCAGTGTAAGTGGAGGAAACTCAGAGCAGCAGGGCTGGTGAAAGGAGTTCAACACGAGGCTGACTGGAAGTCAGTACATTTAACCAACAGAAACATAATTCAAAGTTTAGAATCTACAGAATAGAATTTGTAGATATTTTAATTGCAGGCTCTTATTATGGGTGAACCCTGTAAGACTGTGTAGTTTTGTTTGATCAGATTTTAGATAAGAATTGAGTGAAGCAGAAAATGCCACGGTCAGGTTGACTCCATGCTGAGAGAGGTGCCTGGCTTGCAGTTATGCCAAGCTAAGTTAGCTGATTTTATGGGGTAGGGTGGGCACTACCATTTACCGCCATACCCTGGGCTGGGAAGGAAAGAAAAAAAAGATATTGGCTGATGTTCCCACCCGATTACAAGTCAGTAGATCCTGCTACAAAGTGTGCTTAGGTGAGGACAGGAGTGACCTCGCTGAGGTTTCCCCTGGCCCAGTTAAATAGCCTGCAACCACTCACTGTTTGAGCTCATACATGGAGAATGGACATTCAACATCAAAGGAACTGAACCCCAACATTGGCATTCAGGAGAGGAGTGCTGAAAATTGGGGAGGAGCAGAGAGGGAGATGTGAGGTAAAGTAAATCTTTGATTCCTCTGTAAGTTATCAACACCTACACTCACCTGAACAGTAGTGAAACAATGGCCCGAAAATTAGACCTAATACGCGAGAGTACGCACTGTGTACTCTCGCGTATTAGATCTCCAATTGCCGGTTTCCTGCATGCACTGCGCATGCGCGGGAAACCGGCACTTCGTGAATTCAAAAGGGGGCGGTTCCTAGGTGAACCGCGTGTGCGCTACAGGCTGCGCGCACGCAGTGCACTTAGTGCTTTGAACGTGCAGGTAAGCATGGAAGATTTTACACAAAGAAAGGAGGCATAAGACCCTCTTTTAACAAGGTAAGTAGTTAATTAAGTATTATTTTAAAAAAATTTCAACAGGTTTATCTTTTTTAGAGACTTTAAAGAAAGGTAAGTTTATTTTTATAACTTTTAAAAAGATTTTAAATTTTTTCAAAAATTTAATTTTTTGTTTAAAGTGGTTAATTTATTTAACTATACTTATTTTATTAATGTGATGGCTTTTTTTTAATTTAATTGAGGTTTAGCTGTTCTTTTGGGGGTGTGTAGGATTCATAGCTTTGACAGCCCTTGCTGTTAAAACTATGAATGAAAGATGGTGTGCTGCCATTGGCTCTAATTGAATCACGTGATCCCAGAGCTCGCACGAACTAATTGCGTCTCTGGGTCACGCAAGCACTGCACAGCTGCAGCCTTGAAACTAAAGTTCGTGTGGGCCCAGAGGAAAAAGGTAGGCGCGGAGTGAGATATCGCGGGGAAGTCTTACCCCCGCGTGAACACTCATTGTTTAATTTCTGGGCCAATGAGATGTATAAATGTAAAGACCCTTCCACTGCCACTAGATGTCACTAACAAACATCAGAAACACTCCCACTATTTAGAGGCACAATAGTGACATCTAGATGCACAAAATCAGAACAACAAACTCCTGTGCTGTTTTAGATCAGCCATTATTTTTTTCTCTCTCGAATAACCCCTGGCCAGGCCACAGCCAGACAGTTGACTTGGGCTCAGATTACTCTGGGCTTGCCCAATTTTCATTTTTACAGTGTCTTTGCACCATTGCTGCTACTGTACAGAAACAAAGAGCTTTGTAGAACATTTTGCACTCTGCTGCAAGCTTTTACTTTTTGGTCAAGTGGAATGCAACTTAAAAAAAAATGTTCAGTGCAAATACTGTAATACCAAATGTCTGTCTTAAATTTTGTTAGATTATTCAGGACTTCAAAGAAGTCACACACTACCTATGTATAATAAATGCCTCTATGGGCTGTTCTAGTATACATGGACGTATTAAATGTCATAGCAGTTTAGTCTATATTCCAGTTGATCATCAGCCAGGGCGGGCATCTATCCCAGTTTTGTCTACTCCTGCAGTTCAGTTACTGTTTGCTCGAACGTAACAAATGAAAATCCTTAGAGCTGACAGAAAACGGTCTGAAGTTATTTGACTGTTCTGGGTACATGGATGCAGATATAAACAAGTTCTGCAGAAGTGCAACGTGTCTTCAGCTACTCTGCAACACGTTGGGACATGAATTTGAATGTAAGGAATTTATTGGGGCAGGTTTGCTTGAAGGAGGATTTTCCACAGTATGTTCCAAGTGCACTAAACAACAGAGCATTGTAGAAAAAAAAAAGTCAAGGGGGAAAAATATTAACAAATGGCCATTTAACTTGAGTTTTTTCATATTTCATACTGCATTACAGGGTAGAATAAAAAGTAAAATATTGTTGCTTTGTGCACTAAAAGGATCTATTCTTGCCTAAATAACGGAGGGTCTACAAAAACAGCAGTCACACCAGCTACAGAAGCAAATGCATTAGTGTTAAAACATGTTCTTTTGAAAATGCCACAGGTTTAAATGCAGGGCTTGGAATCTATCATTACAACACTAGAACGGGATTAAGTTTATCTTAATAACACAAAGATCAATAACTAGCTGTTTTGACATGTTTCTCATGGATAAATCAACTAAATCATCACACTACAAATTTCTAGGATAACCCATGATATATTCAGCAGTGTGAACGTATAAACCTCTAATTGTGCTTTAGAAAGCTAGTGCTACATTTTGTTTTTAAGATAAAAGAACGTGAAGAGGATGGTATGAACTGGGATAACCCAGACACTGCTGTCCGGGATCATACTGAACCATACAGAGCACGAAGGCCCGCGAGTCAATCTCTAGTCTGTGCAAAGTTACCCGCTCTCAGCTGGGGTAACGGTTATAGAACTGGCTACAAGGTGGGGGGTGGGGGGGGGGGGGGAAACGGCCAGGGCTCTTGCTCCTGATCGCTATCCAGTGACTTTAGCTGGAAGGGCTCACGTGTGCATGTCGGGTGAGGACAGGATTAGGCTTGGCTGTGATGCTCCCTGGCGGTCAAAGAGCCTGCCAATACTCACTATCTGGACTCGCACATGAAGACTGCTATCAGAGGGCTGCCAGCATCCATAGAGCCAGACCCCAGGTTGAGTCAGTGCCTTCAGGAGAGGAGGGGAGAAAAGAAAATTCAAGAAATGCTAACAGGAATTAATTGGTAGAACCATTTTAACGTAGCAATTGGTGAATGGTAAACACCAACAGGGAGTTATATTTCTAAAAGTACCTGTTTTTTAATGTTCTAAAATCAAGCAATCTGTTCCACGTGCTGAATTAACAATGTTTGCTGAGAAAGACCATGATTATATGTAGGTTAATGGATACTCGGATTGGGAATACAACCACAGTGAGAACAAAGCTCGAGTGCCTTATCAGTGTCATTCGAATCCACTCTCAAGATACACTACGGCCTATGACACACCGAACTTTGCTTTTCTTTCTTCTTCCCAGTGTTAAATGGTTTTATTTTGTCCGTGCACTTTAATTCTCCTGCAGTATATACATGATGAGTGGGCAGTCTGTTTTCAGTGCTCTGCCAACGCTCCTCATAAACTGACTGCTAGGATGTGCTGAGATGACATACTCTCTGACCAGCACCTCCCCCCTACTCAAGAGACTCACCATGTGAGGATTCACAGCCAATACCGTGTGCCCAGGCACTCGGTAACATGCATGTTGCACCTACAGCACCCTGACACTATTCCTTATCATCAAATGCTGATTCAACGATTCCGCACTCCCAGGTGGGAAACTGCACTTGCAGGGACCAAAGGTCAGAAATAGGGCAATATCACGGTGTTCCTGATTCTCCGACACCTCTCTCCCTGCGAGCAGAACTCCACACTGGTGGTGCAAGATTTCAGAATCACCCCTATAATCTATAAATAATGCAAACGTTTATTGGTTGAAGCAATTTCGAATTGCATACAAGCAAAGTAAGGAAGCAGTATGTTTGCACATTACATTAAACTGAATACACAATGTGACTTTAATTCAAACATTATGAACTTTTAAAGTTTGATATGTTTACACTACAAAGTGTATCCTGCCTTGTCAGCATTGTATGTTTCACCAATGTCACTGAAGATCATAAGATTTGTAAATGGAGATCCAAAGGAATCCCTGCAGCCACTTTTTCTGCATTTATTGACTTTCGAGCACATTGTTTCTGTTGTATATCCCTGACCTATTTCCTGTAATGACAGCACTCTTTTCCTCGGGGAGATGACTGGAGCAAATCCAGCGAGGAGCGCTCCTGAAGAGGAGCCTCGTCCGTTGGGAGCATGCGTTGGGAGAGTCAGAGCAGTAGCATTATAACCCTGTCGCATTATAACCCTGTCGCCAACTCCTGCTCCCGTCTGGTGAAGCTCTGCTCTGGGTGTGCAGCCTTGAGGAATTTTCCCCACTGTTTTTTGGGAAGTTAGGGGCGGTGGGGGGTGGGTCACTAGGAATGTGTCAATATTTTCATGGGATCCTACACACAGGAAAAAAAGTTTGAATGGCACTGCGTTGTACGCAAGTTACAGAAAGTTTGCAAATGCTACCCTGATGGTTCAATTGGTAGGTTCACTGCTTCATGTGGAACTGGGCTAAGGGAAGGGGATAGCAAAATCAGCCAGGTTCCAGATAGCTTCACTGTTAATGTTGCTGCCATCATCATTCACACATCATCTCGAGCCATCTTTTGTTTCTTAACTTGTCCCATTACCTCTCCTTTCGCATTGCACCATCCTCCCTTTTGTCTCTTAATCTCTCCTGCCTTCCATCCTATCACAGACCTTCCCTTTGTTCTTTCCTCCCCTCCCCCCTGCCCCTGCTTAAAAATCTCTCCTCCCTAACCTTTTCCAGTTCTGACGAAGGGTTCGACCAGAAACGTTGACTCTGTTTCTCTCTCCTCGACGCTGCCTGACCGGCTGAGTGTTTCCAGCACTCTGTTGTTGTTCCAGATAGCCTCTGTTTGCTATCCAGAGAGCCTGCTACAGAGCGCATGTCAGGTGGACATCAGGTGAGGCAGGGCCAGCCTGACATGTGGTGCCCCCCATGGTAGAACGCCTGCCCACAATCACTATCTCGGCTCACACATGAGGAATGGGCATGTGGAGATTTTATGGAGGGTGGGTGGAACCATGCCAAGAGGGGAGAGAATTGGAAAGACAAAGAAAACCCCCTCGTTGTGCATTTCTTTCGTCACGGTTTTTTTCTTATGTTGGTTCTATTGAAATGGCACACAGTATATCCCAGGGCAGCAACATCGAGGAGTTCAGATAACAGCATAAACAGCAAGAGAAGATTGAACACTTTGTCAATATTAAGTCAACCGCAAGGTGTGCTATGTCCTTGAGCCAAACTGCAGCTGGAGCTGTTCCAGATAGCATTTACAGGTGGAGTTTGAGCAGAGCAGCTTAAGTCCATTTTCTGTGTGGTTTCGGGGGGTGGGGGTGAGAACAGCAACAGATAGCTAGTTTCAACAGTCATACCTCATGACTTGAACTACAGTGACAAGACAACTCACTTTTATTCCATTGCTTCATGCAAAATAGTGCATCCAGTATATACCAGACAAATCTGACCCAAAACTCCCAACTAAGGGAACATGAGATATGAATCTGTGTTATTTTAAAAATTAAGCAAAGCCCCATGCCACAGTGAAATCACCCAACCAAAATGACATCTGATCTAATTTGCGACTGATTCCTAAACAAAATCAGAATCATATTACCACTGTGCAATGCTAAAGTAAATTGCCTGATGCAAAACAATAATGATGAATAGTTCACTGATTGTAACCACTTCCATATTCACATTGTTGATAATCCTGGTACATCACTAGTAAGAAACTGCTGGTGTATCAACATAGGGTACCACTGTGTCAGAAAACAAAGTTATACTGAGAGGATCTGTTACAAATAAAATGGTAAAACTAAACTTACCAATACTTCGCTTTCTCCTTATAGGTGCCGAGCGCTTTGTGTACTCATGTTTTATTGCATTAATACTGTGAGACCTTAAATTAGATTCTGAATGATCATCATCGCCTGTGGTATAAGGAAAAACAGAACATATTGGAACAGTCATATCATTCGATGTATAAGCACAATATTAATGATAAATGTACATATTTTAATACTTGATGTTGACCATCATCACTCCTGCAATGGGAAACCACAGAATATGATGCATATCTCACAGGTGATCCAATCTCAATTCACAAGCAAGGCACAACAGTCAGCATACTAGTCAATTACAAGGAGCATCAAAGCCAAGCCCAATCCTACCCTCATCTGATGGCCAGACATGCACGCTTGCACGGAGCAGCCCAGGAATTCGGAGGACAATTGCAGTGCTCCTATCCTTGCCCTGGCTGAGATAGTGAACTCAGCATAGACCAAAGATGGAACCCGAGCCGTACCTGGCCGGCTTGTCTCAGTACTACACCAGGCTCTCATGGGAGCTACAAGAAGAAAATGTAAAATGCACACAACCATGTAATACTGACAATTGCACAAACAAAAGCACAAATATTCACAAACTGTGGATTTGTGCTAACGCATATGTGAATTACCACAGAATAGAAGTTTAACGCTACTATTTATGCCAGTACAGTAAATAGATAAGTAAGTCATGGACCACACACTGTATGGTGTCTTGACTCAGGAAATGAAAGTCGATGGTCTACTCTCAACTGCATGTTGTCTTTTATTTATCAACAGCATTCAATCAGTTATTTTCTCCGCACTTTGTGGCTTTTTAAAATGATTTTCTCCCCTCACCTGAAGGCATTGACTCTCTAACAGTTCCACACCCAGCTGCACATGGGTAACTGGCCCAAGTGCATGTATGAGTCTTGGCAGTGTGCTGGAGAGGGAGAAGGCATCACAGGTGATCCCCACATCTACACACACGCTTCCAGAAGGGGTCACTGGATAATAATCAAGTGGGAACCTTGGCTTATTTCTCCCTTCATTAACACAGGGTCTGCAGCCGGTCCTGGTGCCCTGAACCACGACCAGTTAACTCAGCACAAACTGGGGAACAAACCCAGCAACCCCCATCTCGTCACCTCGAAAGGTTTGTGGGAGCTTGTTTTGTGACTTCTCCATTCAGTGAGTGTTGTGTTGCTCATAGTGAACTATAGGATTACATCAGAGGTGAACAACACCTCAAAAAAGAAATGTCTTTTACTGCAACTGAATAGGCAATATAATCTATTACCATTATTACAATGTTTGGAATGAAATTCAAAATATTAATTTTCTGGAACCTTCATATATGATATATTCTATTTATGACTTTCTATTAAGATGCAATGCACTTCATTTATGTCTAACATACCAAAGGTTAGATATTTCTCTTTAGGACTGGGGCGTAAATTATCACAAGGCTGAAGTGAGCAGCAGAAAGATCGGACAGGCTGCTCTGGGCATGCGATCCTACCCAGAGATTGCTCTATGCATGACACTGCTGCAATGCTTTCTGGCCAAACACTAAATCTAAATACAGTTTTGGGGCTTCCCTTTAAGGTTTAGTCGGTGTCAATACCACGTAATGTGGCACGGAGCCACAGAAACTAGAAGGTCCCAATTTCAATTGCTGGTGGTTGCGGTAGATATTGATCCGAGCTGAAACAGCAGGAGGGATGCCACAATTCGTTTCAGTGACCCTGTGCTGGGGCAGGAAAATCCCGCTCCTGGTGGTTATCCATGTCTGGAAAGGTCGGGTGTGTGGATATCGGTATGGGCAGGAACGGGCTTAGCTGTCATACAGATTCACTATTACGTGTTCCATTGGGATGAAGTGCTGGAGGGTGTCTGGCACCTGTGGAACCAGAGCCCAGCGAGGAAACAGCAAGAAGAGAATAATGGGAAAGGGGTATTCACGTCTGTGTTGTCCTTAAGTGACGTTATGTGACATAGAACTTCAATAAATTACGCTAATTTATATAAAATTTCACAGCATTTTATGCAATTCATCCATTCTCTTGACACATTTTGCTTTCAGAAAGCACTAGTCTTTGTCAGAGTAAGAGTACACAAAGATCCAATACTGTGCTGAAGAAGATTTAAAATGACATTATAGTGTACCACTGGAATTTAAACCATGGGTAATCTTCAACCAGTGATCAGGACTGAGAATGAATGGTAACACGAGCTTACCCAACAGGCCATTAGACCATCTTTCCAGCAGACTACCTCCAGTTTCATAGACCAGCAAAACATATGGCACCTGTGTCAATACCCCACAACTTGTGCATAGTTAGCTTGGGGATGCTGTGCTACATTGTCTATTTATGACGACTAATAGTCCCCAGCTAAAGTCTCCTGTAAAAGTGTACTAACAATTGTGATAGATGTGACAGGGCTATTGAAGGTGGTTGAATTATGGGACTTTTAAGTTTTCTCCTCATTTCTTATGAACTTGACAAGTCCAGTGAAAGGGGACTTTTCGGATGCAGAATAGGGCCCGTATCGCCAACATTTCTGCACACAGATATCTGTCAGTTTTCATAACAGAAATCACCCATATAAAAAGCTTTTGACATGAAAATGTGTGCAATTATTTTAAAATATATGGCCATGGCAGTACAGAACAGGCTCAAGATGACAAAGCTGAACTGAAGGTGGAGTTGGATAAACATGATGATAAAGATAAATAATAGAGAAGCAGGTAGACTTAAGAAGCATAAATAAACAAGTGAACAAATCAGTGAGTAGCAAATTGACTTCTGAAAGCTAGAAGAGGAAAATAAATTACACAAATAAAAAGGTTAAGAAACAGATAGCACTAAATGGGATTAAGAAATTCCCCCCTCACGTGAATGCACTGATTATTGCTGGGTTATGATTCACAGGCATTGGACACCCGCCAGTACCTTGCCCAAGTGCCATTCTTCACCTGTGAACTTTGACAGCAAGTGTTGGCAAGCTGCATACACACACTCTAACACTGTACAAACACACACACCGTACACACACACCGTACACACACACTCACTCTCACATACTCACACTGTACAAACACACAGTACACACACTGTACAAACACACACACAGTGTACAAACACACACACACACACTGTACAAACACACACACACACTGTACAAACACACACACACACACACACAGTACAAACACACACACACACACACACAGTACAAACACTACAAACACGCTCTCTAGAGGAATCACTGCATAGAAATTCGGAACAGGAACCCTGACTGATTTTTCACCTCCCTAACCAGGGAACACTATTGTGGTATCTTGACCACTGTCGCGGTAAAGATCAACTAACCCAGCTCCGACCAATCAAACCTGGGTCGTTTCTGATCTGTACGGCCGCTGCCACACCAGCAGTGCAGTTACCCTCTAACCCATCGTGGGAGCAGCACTGACGCAGTTTTAACTACTACATTTCTTGCTTACAAGGCAGTTACACATTTAGCAAATATAAATTTATAAACTGAAAAATGTACCAGTGCAGAACTTACTAAATTATAAATGGCCATAGCTATAGTACGACATTTCATTTTCTGGGAATTCCATAGTATTGATCTGGAACAGGCAAATTCACAGCACTTAGTCTCTAATGTTTAGTAAACTCGAAAATGCTATTTGCAGTTCCCATTTTATCATCAGGGAGAACCGCAGCCAAGTTTGATCCTGTCCTCCCCTCCCCCCGCCCCACAGCAGTTGCTGGACCAAGGGCCAGGGACGGTCAGGTATACTGCAATGTCTCTACTGCTGCCCTGCCACATATTCCCCCAAAAGGTTCCTGTACATTTAATTTTAATTTATTTTTCAGATTCTAGTAGTTACCTGCATGGTGTGCCATCAATCTGTTTCTCTACTCCACTCCTGTTCATGGAGGTCAGGCAGTGTATTTTATCTTTGTTACAGGATTTCTGTGTGCCTGAATGTTACTAACTTGCATTTTCACTATTACCATTTAGGTCAACATTACATCTTGTGTGTGTAGTTGTTGCCAACAGCTACAGTGTACATATCAAAGCATATCAGGGCTTTGCTAAAAGACAATCAGATGTGTTACTTGTCCAACAGAAATATAACACCTTTCTTACATATTATCAGTATAAAAAGCATGCTTACTTCTGATCACCTTGCAGATCACTTCACAAACAGGCAGCACAAGCCAGCAACTCACTGCCCTGACAGAACCTGCATGCAGGTCATTTGTGCCCTGCCCACATGTTCAGGTCTGTTTCTATTCAATCTGAAGCTGCTAAGATCGCAAAAGGAAAATAAAAACAGAGAATCAAGACCCCAATCGCTGTGTTATTTACCAACATTTCCAATGAGCACAACAGAGGATTTTGATGGCGCCGATCCATTATGAAGGTATTATTGCACTGAACATGTACCTGAACTGGGTACCTCCACTGCACCCCCCCCCCCCCACCCTTAGAGGGGGGAAGAAAACACTGCTGACATGATAAAACATCGACTCGTTTGGTACGTTTGGTGAAATTGTAATCATGTGCTTTAAAAAATATCCAATCTTTTAGAATGTATTTACAATTTTGCTAAACATACTGAACAGAGTTAAATCTTCATGAAAGTATTTACAATGTCACTACAGACAGTGGTAAGGATTCTTAGCCCTAAATGTGGGTTTTTATTTTAATTTACTATTCTGACACTGTAGCAAGAGCTCATCTGTCTTTCGGAAGAGACCTTAAACCGAGGCTCCGCCTGCCCTCTCAGGTAGACGTAAAAGATCCCATGGAACTATTCGAAGAGCAGGGTCCCCTGGTCGACATTTATCGCTCAAATACCACCATTAAAACAGATTATCTGGTCATTTAATATAAAAACAGAAAATGCTGGGAGGTCATCGACCTGAAACGTTAACTCTGTTCCTCTCTCCACAGATGCTGCCTGACCTGCTGAGTGTTTCCAGCATTTTCTATTTCTATTTCAGATTTCCAGCATCCGCAGTATTTTGTTTTTGTTATCTGGTCATTTATCTCATTGCTGTTTGTGGGACTTTGCTGTGTGCAAATTGGCTGCTGCATTTCCATACAACAGTGACAAAAGTATGTCACTGGCTGCGCAGGGCTTTGGGACCTCCCGCGGTTGTGAAAGGTGCTATATAAATGCAAGTTCGTGCTGTCTTGCACAAGTATTTTAAAAAGCTGCCCTTTAAGTGCTCGGTTGAGGTTAATCCTATTTAATTGACCAAAAGCTGTAAAATGAATTGTTTTGTGGTGATTGAACCCCTGCTGGCCTGGTCTTTTTGAAACAGCACATGATGGAGAGGATGTGTTAATGCTCTATCAGAAGATGAGCAATTACTTCCTACTTCACTAACACAGTGGTCTTGAATAACCGCTCCACTGCTTCACACTAAACGGTTATACTTAGTAAATAAAAGTTTATTGCTGGTATTGAGAAACGGTTTAATAATTTTACAGGTTTTTATTGCACTCTCAATAAAACTTTTAACTATAAACTACTTTTGAAATTGAGCTGTCTGCAAGTGTCTGTGTGTTATGACTATCCAACATTTCCTGAATGCTCTCCATAAACAGCTGGTGGAGATGGGGGTTGGTGGGGGGGGGGGGGGTACTGTCTACTTCTGGGACCCGTTTAATACAAATAAAGAAAGTATATTTTGCGTTAAGAGAAACAAGTCTTTCTCTGGTTAAACGCACCAATGTGCTGATTTCCGTTACTGTGAGGGCGTCTCAAATGCTTGCTGTCAGCTTGACGCTCGGATTTTACATAAGACACAACAACCATATATGCAAATGTAGAATCCAGTCAGGGCTTGCAGTATAAACACCACAGATATCAGGCAAGTGCTGGCTCACTCTGGGATGGCGAGCGCGCCTTGCCATCGTGGATTGGCTCCAAGAATGCAGCTCCAAGCCCTTCATGGGTTTTTTTTTGGGGGGGGGGGGTGAAATAGAGTACTCTGTTCCTTGAAAGCGATGCCCAGGTTTGTATCGGAGGGTACCAATGTTACAGGGCGATTTCAGGGGTCGCTGGCTGTCTCGCAGTCTCTCTGTGTGAGCCTTACTCTGGATTGTCACTCCCACAGACTGGTTTTTATTACACCAAAACAATTGATAAACATGACAGCCAGTGTGAAAATGTGCGATTCACTGTTGGAGCAAATAACCTGGCTCAATGAGTGAGACAAAGAGGATCAAAAATGATATACACACAAACAGAATTTACCTACGGATTCAATCTCCAGGAGGCGCTGAAGATCGCGGATGCTGGTAATGTCACTGTGTGCCAGCTTCTCAAGCAATTCTGGGGGAAATTCAGCTTCCTTGAAGTAAAAGAGGCAAATAAGCGAACAGCAACGTGAAACAAAAGCATCGACAAAACGAATGGCGCATCTTCCTTGGCGGAAATAAAACTTTCCAAGTTTTGGAGAAACTTTAATGAAGTGGGATGTTCGAGCAGCGATTGAGCGTCCAGTGCGGGACCCGGGCAATGCGCTGGGACTGAGCTGGGGTGAGAGGCAATGCTTGGCTCATGTATTCAGCCCGAGCCTCAGTAAACAGCTCTGAAGTCACCGACAGGGAATCAAATGCTCTTTGCAAGTCACCATTAGAGGCAGGCACCCGTTCTGACTGGCTCACACCGAGTGGCCGAAGAAAATGAACAAGAGCCAGATCAAGTGCACCGATAAAAAGGCGGTTCCTGGGCGAGTGGAGGAGCACCTGGCGTTTGTCTGCAGCCTCTGGGACAGCCTGTTACATTGATCAGGGACACACACAAGGTGCGAGAGACGGAAAGCTCGGCCACGCTGGGACTTTGCCCTCAGACACACACAGACTGGCATTCGCGGTGCTGCCTCTCTCTGCCCTCCCTCACTCCCAGATCTTACGGTGTGCTGTCTATTAAAGAGAAGCACAAGTCACTATTCTGCCGGTTCACCATCCATTTGCCTTTTCCCTGTCCCTGAATACCGGAGCGCTTCGGAGCACAAGCCGAGACCTGCCGCAAAAAAATGCTGTCATGCAGCAACTTCGTGCACCGCACAAATATCCCTTTCCCGAGGGAATAAAACATACATGTCCTCAATTTTTACTGAGCGGGGGCGGGGGAGGATAAAAAGAAAACCAACATTTTGCAGCCAGATTTACTAAACAGGCAGGACAAAGTTTGCGGAGTGCTGGGGCTGTGAATGCACGGATTGAAAGTGCAGCCAGCGCGCTAACAAAAGCAGATTTCACTGAATGCTTTGAAATAAAACGCAGAATGAACAGCCGCTATCACTTTAAAGAAAAGAGTGCGAGCGGTGAGCAAGAGTGCGAGCCCGAGTGTGCGGAGAGCCGCTTACCTCAGCGTGCGCCCGAGTCAGCGAGCAGAAGCCGAGCAGCAAATAAACGGTGGCTCTCATCTCACTTCACTTCACTTGAGGTTTGTCCAAAGAGCGAGAATGCGATGATTGGGAGCTCCGGCAGCGCCCCAGTGGCCCTGGAATTCAGCAGCATCCCTCGGGGCCGGCCAGCCGCAGTGTGCGAGCAGTTCCTGCTTCACCTCCACTCGCCGGTTCGCTCGCCGCGCTGGCTCTCTGTCTCTGGCAGCAGCTCAGCAGCCGGTACATCTGCATATTTGTTTAGATCAGACCAAACAGAAAACCCCATGAGTCAACACTGCACCGGCCTGATCCGCCCATCACCTGTCTGTGCACAGGGAGAGCGAATCCATGACAAGGCTCACAGGCGATCCCCAACTACTAACTTTTTCTTATAGTTTTAACAAATCTCTTTCCCTCACTCAATTGCTGTGGGCTGAAGGTGTTAATTGCTGTCGGGCGGCTGCAGCACACACCGTCCGCGAGGAGAGCTTCTCGATCAGAAATCTCTCTCTCTCTCTCTCTATCCAGAAAAGTTTACAGCAGGTCCCGGTCCCGGTCCCGAAGCGCTCCCCGGCCGGCCGATGGACCCTCTCTCTCTGGGCTGACAAAGGAAGACTGGCTGCTTTGCCCCCAAGTGAGAGCTGCAGAATGAGGCGGCTTCACAGCAGGTCGCCGGTGACTGAGAGAGAGCGGGAGGGAGGGAGGGAGCTGCTCATGTGTCCTTGGGCACTCGGCGATCTCGCTGACTGGACGGAGAGTTTCTTTGGGTTTTCAGTTTTAAAAAGTGAGCTGGAATCCCAGCTGCGGCCTGTCTCTGCTCGTTAACCCCCGACAGCTCCCACTGAGCTGAAGACAGACAGGGGGAGTGGGCGCAGGGTCCCAGACCCCGGGGAGGAGCAGGAGAGAGAAAGTGGAGGGACAGAAACTGGAAGGAGGGAGGGAGAGAGAGAAAGTGGAGGGAGGGACAGAAAGTGGAGGGAGAGAAAGTGGAGGGAGGGAGAGAAAGTGGAGGGAGGGAGAGAAAGTGGAGGGAGGGAGAGAAAGTGGAGGGAGGGAGGGAGAGAAAGTGGAGGGAGGGAGGGAGAGAAAGTGGAGGGAGGGAGAGAAAGTGGAGGGAGGGAGGGAGGGAGAGAAAGTGGAGGGAGGGAGGGAGAGAAAGTGGAGGGAGGGAGGGAGGGAGAGAAAGTGGAGGGAGGGAGGGAGAGAAAGTGGAGGGAGGGAGGGAGGGAGAGAAAGTGGAGGGAGGGAGGGAGGGAGGGAGAGAAAGTGGAGGGAGGGAGGGAGAGAAAGTGGAGGGAGGGAGGGAGAGAAAGTGGAGGGAGGGAGGGAGGGAGAGAAAGTGGAGGGAGGGAGGGAGAGAAAGTGGAGGGAGGGAGGGAGAGAAAGTGGAGGGAGGGAGGGAGAGAAAGTGGAGGGAGGGAGGGAGAGAAAGTGGAGGGAGGGAGGGAGAGAAAGTGGAGGGAGGGAGGGAGAGAAAGTGGAGGGAGGGAGGGAGAGAAAGTGGAGGGAGGGAGG
>CM059442.1:10681090-10894357 GCA_030390025.1 Squalus acanthias | reverse complement strand
CCCCTCCCTCTCTCCTTCCTCCCTCTCTCCTCCTCCCTCTCCTCCTCCCTCGCTCTCTCCCCACCCTCTCCTCCTCCCTCTCTCCTCCTCCCTCTCTCCTCCTCCCTCTCTCCTCCTCCCTCTCTCTCCCCCTCCCTCTCCTCCTCCTTCTCTCCCCCTCCCTCTCCCTCTCTCGTCCTCCCTCTCTCCTCCTCCCTCTCTTCCCCTCCCTCTCCTCCTTTAAGACCCCCCTTAAAAACCATCGTTTTGACCAAGTGTTTGGACACCCCGTCTAATATTGCCTTCTTTGGCGCGGTGCCCGTTTTACACGTCTGTGAATCACTCTGCCACCATTTTCTATGTTAAAGGAACTTTATCAAAGCAAGTTGTTGTATTTCTTTCTTTTAATATTCCTTGCTCTCCAAACCTCAGTTTCTATTTTAGCTCCTGACCAGTTTCTGAACTTCCTTTACCTTGTTTTTGTATTTAGTTTGGCCCACCGTGTTAACTGGAGCTTTATGCATGAGGAATAAACTCTCGCTTGTCCTTATTCTCTACATTAAGAAAGAAAACACATTTATAGAGCACCTTTCATGTCCTCAGGACATCCCCAAAGTGCCTGAGGGAGAGCTGCCCTGTCAGAGCTGCCATCTTTCCACTGGGTGTCAGCTGTGGCTCAGTGGGTCGCAGCCTCGCCTCTGAGTCAGAGGGTCGTGGGTTCAAGTCCCACTCCAGAGACTTGAGCACAAAAATCCAGGCTGACTCTCCAGGTGGTGCTGTCTTTTGGATGAGACATTAAACTGACACCCCGTCTGGCCTCTCATGTCGATGTGAAAGATCCCACGGCACTATTGGAAGAAGAGCAGGGGAGTTCTGGACAATATTTATCCCTTTGCCCTGCAACAGGCCCAGGGACTCTACCTTCTGTTGATCATACACATGGTTGGTTTTCAACAGAGAGAGACTCTGCAACAAGCCTAAGGCCTATGGTCAGTGAATCAGCTGTTGATGAGCTGATGTCCCTCAGTCTGGGGGAACAGATTTCCACCTCCAGCAAAGTATAAAAAAAGAATCACGAGGTCTGTACTCCTTTCATACCACCTGCGAATGTACAGAATGGTAAATAGCTCAAGTAACGAACTTGTACAAGTTATCTACCCATTGTTTTCAAAGGAAATTATTCTATTTTTCAGTTTACTTAAAATATTTCATATCCAAAGCAAAAAATTAAAATAATCTATATAGCAAACATATTAAAATATTTTTTTATCTCTATAGCAAAAATATTTCCATGTCTATAATCAGTAGTCTTCCAAACGTCACTGTGAAGGAGCCCCACAAGTACTGAGATATTGCTGGGGGACTCCCTGCTCCAGTTTCCAAAAGCTACCCAAGGGAACCCCGCACTTTCCTTGCAGCAAATGTCTTTGATTAGCGTACAGTTAGTTACACACTGGCAATCAGCAAACGCAGAGAAATTCAGAACTCTGGTGACAGACACAAATCCGCTGACCTGGGCGGGGAGGCCCTGGGAGAAGAGGGAGTCCAGACGATGATGTATCGGGGCCAAGCTATGATGTCGCTGGCTACTGATGCATTTGCACTTAAAGCTGCCCCCTGCTTGTTAACAAGGAAAAATCTGCTTCACCTCCTAAAATAAACTGCATAAAAGTGACCAGGCACTGATGGAGTCAGTCCTAAGGCTCTGGAAAAGAATGCACGGAAATAAAATAATGTGGGTTTTGTGGGGGACTGGGGGAGACTTGCAGTGAGAGGCGATGGCTAGGGAAAGCACATTTGCCTTTAAAGGCCACAGATGAAATTATACTGCATTAACCTTGGTTTTATCGTTCCCACAGCCTATGTGGTCTTTAGTACTAAATAAATCCCTTCTCGGTTTAACATGCTGGCGCTCTTTAATTCAGTTGAGGTTTTTACACCAGTGTGTCCTTACAAAATGCTTGATTGATGTCACAATGTCGTTCTATAGCATCTGTCAGTTGCTGGTATTGAAGGTATCTGTCAGTTGCTGGTATTGAAGGTATCTGTCAGTTGCTGGTATGCTACGACTAGTCCTCCACTGGTCTTTTTGTTTGACGATAAAGTTGCATAATAAGTGATGCAGGACTGGCGGTAAACAGCAGGTACTCTGAGGTTAGTAAATTCAAGTGTTAAAGGACAACGTGCTACAGTCACGAGGATGGAACTATTGGACATTTGCTTTGGTCATTTCAAAGTGCGAAGACATGTTAATGAAAATAAATAGCGTTGTCAGGCACTCTTGTGTTTCAGTATAAATACAATGCAATCTGAAATTGTTTCTTTGAAAGGAACATTTTGTAATAGTTCATAGCAATCACTTCTATGCCACAAAAAATACTGCTGGATTCAATGGACAACAACAACTTGTATTTATACAGCGCCTTTAACGTAGTAAAATGTCCCAGGGCGCTTCACAGGAGCGATTATCAAACAAAATTTGACATCGAGCCACATAAGGCGATATTAGGACAGGTGACCACAAGCTTGGTCAAAGAGGTAGGTTTTAAGGAGCGTCTTAAAGGAGGAAAGAGAGGCGGAGAGGTTTAGGGAGGGAATTCCAGAGTTTAGGGCCCAGGCAGCTGAAGGCACGGCCACCAATGGTGGAGCGATGGGAATTGGGGATGCGCTAGAGGCCAGAATTAGAGGAGCGCAGAGACTTTGGAGGATTGTAGGGCTGGAGGAGGTTACAGAGATAGGGAGGGGCAAGTCCATGGAAGGATTTGAAAACAAGGATGAGAATTTTAAAATTGACATACCGCGATGGAGACCAGTATTAAGGGGAAGGTAGAAGCAGTGAGGAGTACTGGGTGAGAGGGGTACATGGACATGTTATATGGCGCTGCATCTGAGTGCTTTTTCTTTTGTAAATTCACATTACAATTGACGTAAGTCTCATCAACGTATTATTGCAAAACGCATTCCCATCCCTCCTCCTGAAGACACTATGGGCGCGAAATTGGGCTTGGTATCGCCTGTTGTTTGGGCGCTACGGATGCTGTTCAGGGACCAAAATGGCACCTGCTTTGTGCGCACACACTTCTGCTGTGAATCACGCCGGAAGCCATGCTGGTGAAGGCGTTAGCGAGTGCGCAGTTAACGTCCACCGGAAGTTTGCAGAGCAGGCAGATCCTGATGTCAATCAGCATACTACGATGAATTGACGTCATGAACTGAGCTCCACGCTCCAGTCGACGCCCTCTCTTAACCTCGCACAGCTGAACATGCATTAAGCACCATGAAGGACCCCCCACCAGCGCTATTTAAAGGGATCATCAACTACCTACAGGTTAGTTGCTGGTTGATTCCTTCTGGCTGTTGCGACAATTCTACAAGTGTTTGGTGCTTTCCAGAGTTGTTTCAAATTGCAAAAGTCTACAGGGAGGGTGTGACAGGTGCTGAAGGACTTTTTGCTGACTTCAAGGCTTCTGCACAAATCAGTTGCTCCCAGACATGGGTGGCCTAGTAGGGCATCCTCTTGGAATTGA
The DNA here is from genome assembly GCA_030390025.1 of Squalus acanthias. Taxonomy (NCBI): domain Eukaryota; kingdom Metazoa; phylum Chordata; class Chondrichthyes; order Squaliformes; family Squalidae; genus Squalus; species Squalus acanthias. The sequence goes on along the minus strand of CM059442.1, from coordinate 10,890,851 downwards.
GCATGACTGGGAGAATGAGCAGAGGCCACGCAGAGCAGGACAAGCTGCTAGAAGAGAGAGGAGGAGGAGGAGGGGGAGGAGGGCTCTCAGCAGGAGGCCATATCTGCAGAGGGTCTTTAGGGAGCAGATCTGTTGGAGAACAGATTGCAGGAATGCTGGGAGCCTCTTTGCACACTGGTATCCAGAGCCATGATTGCAGCAGTCTGAGCTTCCACTGCAGCTCTCAGACATCGGGTGGCTGCTGCTTGTGCTGCAATGGAAGCTGAGACATCGGCCAGCAGACACTGCATCATGGGTGGGTCCACAAGTGTGCGAATGGAGTTGGTCACCACTTCCATGCTGGAAAGGATGGGCTCCAAGCTCTGCGCAAATCCCTGTGCCAACTTGGTGCTGGACTCCTCCATGCTCCTTGACATTGAACGCTGGCTTTCTGGCAGGCTTCCCAATGCACCAAGCATTTCATTGTGCATACCCATCAGCCTTCCTCTGTAGCCTGCCCCATCGAAGTGCTCATCTTGTGCAGCAGAACTCGTGTGTGATCTCACCCTCTGGCGAGCTGGCACCTGCGCTATCCTTGCCCTCGTCCTGGCTGCAGTGCACTTATGCCCGGTGTCTCACCACGTGCAGATCCCACCTCTACTCTATCCTCTAAGATATATGCAGTGTCAGTATCTGAGCTGGCGGCTGCGAGTGTGAAATCAAGGGATGGTGTGTTATCATCATCTTCTTGGTCTTCCTCCACTGCCTGGCCAGCTCACAGCTCTTGGGTGTCACAAGGGTAGGATTGTGGTGAGGGGAGGGGGGAAATTAAGAGGTGCATGCTTACACCATCTGCAGCTTGTAAATCAGAAGAGATTGTGGGGAAGTGGGATGTGGGAAGGAGGATTAGGTATGAGCATATCGTCATCATCAGTGGATTCAGCCCCATCGCTGGCAATGGCTTCAGCAAAGGTTCCAATAATGCCAAGCACCATCTCCTCCATCGGGGTTAGGATATGCAGGTGCACCTCTGATCCTCCAGTTAGTTCCTGCTGTCTTTGGTTGTGTGCCACCTTCTCCTGCAAGAGAGAGGGAAGTGTGTCAGTGAGTGTTGTGCAATATGTTTGGATGATGTGGCTATCATGGTTGAATAGCTGGCAGTACATGCAAACTGTGAAATGTGGGTGCATCAATGCTAAGTGTGTGAGGGTGAGATAAAGCATATGCATGTTAGGTATGAGTCCTGACTGATAGAGATTGCTGGTAGGTGAATGATGGGGGTGTGGTGATTTGAGCAGTGGCTGCAGCTAGTGGTGCAGTTGGTAGGATATGGCATTTGAAGATGCATTCTCTGGCCTTGACCACTCGTGTGAGGTTATTAAACTTCTTGTGACACTGCGTCCAGGTCCTCAGAGCTAGACTCCTGGCACTGACCTCTGGCTATCGGGTTCCACTGCCTTTTGACTGTGTGTCTGGAGGGCCTCCTGGCCCCCTGCGGATACAGGATAGCTCTCCTCCTTTCCACCTCTTCCACCAAGTCCACCAGTGCAGTATTGGAAAACCTGGGTGCCTGCTCTCTCCCATGTTCAGTCATTCTTCGGTCTTTCCTGGGTCAGATTCACTTCCTGCACAACTCCCTGCACCTGCTCCAGCCACAATACACCTCCCCTTTAAAGGTGCAAGCTAGGTTTAAGCAGTGCAGGCTAGCTTTACGAAGTGCTAGGACGTTACGATTTTGGGCCCCCTGCTGATGCGTGCAGCCAATGAACAGCACGGTCAGCACTGGCTGCATACAGAAACCATGCTAATGAGCAGACAGCACGAAGATGGCGTGTTGCCTGCATTTCAAACAACGGACACAGGTTAATCGCGCACTGTGATCCCCGTGCCCATTTTTGGGGCTATCCATAACATTCTTGTTGGAACCTGGTTCCACGGGTGCCTCTAGTACCTGGCCACGGTGACCCGTTCCGCGTGTGCGAGCCTAGATGGTGAGTGGCGGCAGGCTATTCCACTCAGTGTAGCTGAGCCCAAACCTGCTCTCGCCCGAGGTCCATTCGCTAGCACTTTGTAGCAAGGGTGGGGTGGGGTGGGGGGGGGCGGTCACTCTATAGGCATCATGGCCCCAGTGCTGAGGTTATGCTGAGGACCGTTCCCTTGGGTTCCCCACCATGTTGAGGCTCACGACTCGATTTCCCTGCTCCCACCCGCCTGGCCCTGACGTCCGGTGGTTCCGCCTCCGGAGGGTAGAATGTCCTGAATTATTTAAATGAGGCCCGGGAGTTAAAATGGGGCCAGGGTCTTGCACTGAGATTCCCGTGTGGTGGGGGGGTGGGGGGGGGGGGGTGTTCTCTCCATCTCTCCCTGCAACCCCTGCCCGTCCTGAACGTCACCGCTCCCCCTCATAAAGTTCGAGGTCCATGGGTCATAATCTTGGCTGATTTTCGTCCCCTCACACCGCCACCCCACCCTCCCCTTCCCTTTCATAGCGCAATTGTAGCATGCCAATCCCTAGCCAGCCTGATATCAAATAACACAGCCCAGACTGGGAATGGAAGCCTGGTCCTTATGGTCTGATGGTAGCTTAGTCGCGCCATTATCCACTAAATCCTTCGGAGGAACGTGCCAAAGATTGAGGCGACGTGCCTGAGAAAGGAACGTTGCTGCAAACACTTCGCAAACAGCCAATCGCAAACACACAACAGACTACGGTCTAACTGACTCACAAAGAAGAACACAAGGTGGAAAACTCGATTACAAATTGTTTTAAAAATTATTTTTGGCAGATATAGAGATGTTATTGTTAGTGCCAGGAATTTGCAATCGATTTGCGTACAAGTTCGGATTTGACTGGAAGGGTTTGTACAAGTTGAGTGATGCTATCTCTCACAGGAGCTTGAATCTGAAAACCAGTGCTGGGAGACACAGGTGTTGGGACAATGCCGTTGTTGCTTGTGGTCTGAAATTTGTGCAACGCTTCTGGGAAGTGGTGGTGGGGGGCGTGTGGTGGGGGGGCAGAATGTGCAATTCTGGGGGTCGGAGAGAGGAGGGGTCAATGAGAGAGGGGGGAATAATGACTGCAGTAATTCCTGTGTAGCTGTGCATCAGATTCTGTCCAACCCCCGCCCTTGAAATGTGCAAGGAATTCGTTCTAATTTTTCTGCCTATATTCAAATGATCATTTTTTTTGTTCCTTCAACGATTGGGGATTAATCCAAACATGATGGATTCCTGAAGTTTAGTCGTTCTTTGTTCCACTGTAGCAGCTGATGAAATATGAGTTGGTGAAGCCCTAGTATGAGATCAGTTTCCTCTACTTCACCCCTTAGCATCTGGATGCATTTTAACTGTAACATTCTGCTTTGTACGTTGTTAAGACAATGGGTTGCACTTGCTGGGAAATCGCCCCCCACCTCCCAAATTAAAAAATATACATATTTTCACGTTCATTTTGAATCCATGCTTAAAATCCAAGCATTTGGAACATTAACAAGAGAAATGATAGAACTTTACAGTAATGTATACTGACAACAACTTGCATTTATATAGCGCCTTTATGTCCCAAGACGCTTCACAGGAGCGATTATCAAACAAAATTTGACACCGAGCCACATAAGGAGATATCAGGACAGGTGAGGGTCACAGAGGTAGGTTTTAAGGAGCTTCTTAAAGGAGGAGAGAGAGGTAAAGAGGCGGAGAGGTTTAGGGAGGGAATTCCAGAGCTTAGGGCCTAGACAGCTGAAGGCACGGCCGCCGATGGTGGAGCGATGGAAATCGGGGATGCACAAGAGTCCAGAATTGGAGGCGTGCTGTCAGGTGATGCTTGCTACTTGTACAGGTGAGAGCTGAATTGCCGTGTGGAAGGATAAAGTTGATGCATATTCCGTTCTATTTGTGTTGTCCTGGCTGAACCTCTTCGCAGTCGCATTCATTCACATTCAAGGCACATTCTACATGCATTCCTTTCTATAAATCTGCTCTTATTTTTTTCCCTCTGAGAAGAGGTTCACGAGACACAGCTGCTCAAACTCTGTGGGCCCTATTTTATACATCCAGCAAACCCAGATCCTCATTAAACTTGGAGTCAGTTTGCTTTAGGTGGTGGCGAAAGCATTCTGTAGCTTTTAAAGCTAACACAAAAGGCAATATTTCCCCCCCACCCCCACCACCCCACTGGATGGCTGTAGTTTTCTCCCCTCTTCCCACCACCCCCCCCATCCCTCACCCTCCAGATAGTAGCGACTCTTGTTGATGGACCATTTGGCGGGTCCTGTTCTCCCTACGGTGCCTCACTCGCTCGTGAGCCTAGGCAGTAAGTATCTGCAGGCTAGTTGGCATGGGGGAGAGGTATAGAGTGCAATTAGAGCTCAGCCTCACTGCTTGATATTCATACTCCCCACTTTCCATTGGGAATCACTGGAGAACAATGGGGAATGTGAACTCTGGCACTATCCCACCCCCCAGTATTGAATTTGAGATCTTCCTGGGCACTCCAAAGCTGTATTGCTCTGTTCTCCATTGAGTAGTTGACTTTCTCAATGAGTCTTTGGGGAAACCCATCTAAAGAGAGAGTTAGTACCAATTTCAAACCAAGAAATTGCGCTGTCGTGTCATTTTTCTTTGCTCGATATGTTACAGGAAAACGACACATTTAAAAAAAAATTGGATGAGGAAAAGACAAATGTGTGAAGGAAATTGCTCCTCAACTGAGAAGCCATGCAGCAGTGCGATGGTTATGTTATGGATGCCTGAACTAATAATCCAGAAAACTTGAGTTCAAATCCCTACCCTGACAGTTTGGGAATTTGAATTCAGGTTAAAATTTAGAAAATTTAAATCTGGAAATAAAAAGCTGGTCTCAGTAAAAGTGACCACGAAGCTGTCAGATTGACGTAAAAACCCAACTGGTTCATGAATGTCCTTATTAGGGAAGGAAACCTGCCGTCCTTACCCGGTCTGGGCTTATATGTGACTCCAGTCCCAGACCAATGTGGTTGACTATTAACTGTCCCCTGAAGTGGCCGAGCAAACCACGCAGTTGCATCAAACTGCTACAATGCAGCGGTTCAAGAAGAAGGCCCACCACCACCTCCTCAGGGCAACTAGGGATGGGCAATAAATCCCAGCCTTGCCAGCGATGCCCCATCCCAAAGAATAAATTGGGGAAAAAAGTCTACAGTTGGCATATGTCAGTTGTCAATCAGCACCAAATTACAGAATAAATCTTTTGGATTGTAGTGTATTCGTGGGATGGTTGGCTTGGCGATTGTGGGGGTGCTATTCAATCTCTAAGATCAATTTGAAGAAGGTTTTCAGAGATTATTCTCATCTACAGACTAATCAAATTGGAAAACATTTATGAATACTTGGATTAAAAAAAATACTTCGGAAACCTGCCGAATATCAAAACATTCAGTGATGTAGGGCTGTTTGATCTATACTTGAAATGAAAAAATACCCGCCTGAGATTGTCTTCTTTTTCCGATTTGGGTGAGTTGTAATGAAACGAGTTTGCTACATGATGTAATGCTGGTGCCCTTGCTATGTGCAAATAGTAGGATGTGGGCATTTATCTAATCACATACTGGCTGCTTGGAGCAAAGTGGTAATCATAAATAATATCTTTGTTTCCTAGTCGTAAGTGTGAAAGTACACCCCAGTCTCTTCACCTGACTATCACTTATTTATGTTTAGCCTGTATGAGTACTGGGCCTTAACGTTACCTCATTCATGTACATATGACACACTTATTCGTTCCATTCAGAAGCCTGGGGAAAGGGCCATGCCGTAATGTACAAAATGGCGCCATGGCTGAAAGGATAGAAGCTGAGGTAAATCAGGGAGTAGTGGTTGAGTAATGCCAAGCTTGTGTCTTAATATGGAGAGGTTAAAAAGTTTGAATTTTATGATCCTGGGAAATAATGAGTTATAGAAAGAAAGGAACATAGGAACAGGAGGAGGCCATTCAGCCCCTCGAGCCTGTTCCACCATTCAATGAGATCATGACTGATCTGTATCTTAACTCCATCTACCCGCCTTGATAGATGGAGTTAAGAGAGAGAACTTGCATTTCATGACCTCAGGACATCACAGCCTTTTACAGTCAATTAAGTACTTTTTGAAGTGTAGTCACTATTGTAACATAGGAAATGCAGCAGCCAATTTGCGCACAGCAAGCTCCCACAAAGAGCAGTGAGATAATGACCAGTCCACCTGTTTTGGGTGTTGGTTGAGGGATAAATATTGGCCAGGAGAACTCCCCAACTCTTCTTTGAATAGTGCTGTTAGATCTTTTACGCCCACCTGAAAGGGCAGACGGGGCATCAGTTTAAAGCCTCATTTGACGTTAGCGTAGGATATTTTATATTACATTATGGATACTAACTAGAATGTGCACCTCGTTATAAAACTTTAAATATTGGGTTTGCAAAGGGAGACTTGTGGAATGTGAGTTGTCATTTCTTGTAGCTGCAGAAATTAAATTGTAGATATGCCCAAATTAATGAGTAAAATTACTTTCCGGATTAATGTCTAGTGAATTACATGTATTAAAAGTACTAATTGGGCGGGAGAAAATGAGTACAAGTCAGCTCTTTGTTGCCACAGTACTGCGACCTAATAGTGCTGTTCTGTGTGTTACATGTCATCGCCCTAGGTAAGCTCTTCTAATGGGGAAGAGCCTGTAGATCACGTCTAAACAAGTGCTCGATGTTGGGTCTGACTGGATGTCAGGTGAAATGGGAGCTTCAATTAGCGAGCCTCAGTCTGCCGCTACTGCTCTCCAATTATCTTCCTCACTGTGGCTCCTGAATCACCTCATTTCTCACTACAATGTGCAAACATCCAACACTACTCTATGGTGTCTGATGAATAGATTGGGGTAAGCTCGCTACTCCTGGATGGAGTCATATTGGTGAGATAGAGAATGGTGTGATCGAATGTGCATCAGGGATTTGAGCAAATCTCATTGCTTCCTTCAGTCTGTTTTCAAGTCTTCCAATGGGCTTGATCCCATCAGACCTCCACTTCACACTCTGTGTTAGATAGCTCAGTTGATTGAGTGCAGACTTGGAACACAATTTCCTTGGTGTGCATCTCTACATCCACTTTTGCCCTTACTAAATAATAAAACGCATGCCATATCATGCAGCTCTTTGCCAAAAAGGGGGTCCTGTAACATTGAGTTGGCACAGGGCAAGAGGCAGCAGGGGTGGGCAGCTAAAGAGATACAAGGATATGCTCCAGCATAACCGGAAGCTGTGTAATATCAGTGTCAGCTGATTACACGAGCTGGTGACCAATGATCTATCGGGGTGTCAGCTGACACAGTACGAGTACATTTCCTAAGAAGAAATGGCAACTCCAAAAACACGACCAGGAGATGGGCTGTTTGGGTCGATGAAACATGCAGGAGAGCTTGCTTCTTGTATTGGTCTTCTTAGTCATCAGTACACTCATCAAAATTGATTCTCTTTCCAACAATGGTTGTTATCTTTGAGTATGAGGGATTACCACCAGCAAATCTTACAATGTGGGGAGAAAACAGGAATCTATGAGGAGTGATTGTCCCATTGTTGTATGATCTGTCTTATTCCAGGCTAATTGGCAATGGAAATGGGGATTAATGCAGCACCAAACAGAGTGTGTAAAGAAAAATGACGTTCTTGGGTTAACTTCTCTCCTTCTGCTCTTGTTGGTCTCATTTTCCTTTGTGCTCCGTTTTGTTCAGTAGATGGTGCTTTTCTGAGACTGGGGTTAAGGCACGTCATTGGGACTGAGTAGAGAACTTAATTCTGCATCAACTCTGATACAGTTGACCTGTCGGCCATGGCTCAGTGGGTAGCTTTCTCACTTCTGAGTCAGAAGGTCGTGGGTTCAAGTCCCACTCCAGAGATTGAGCACAAAATCTAGGCTGACACTCCCAGTGCAGTGCTGAGGGAGCGCTACACTGTTAGAGGTACCGTCTTTTGGATGAGACTTTAAACCAAGGCCCAGTCTGCCCTCTCAGGTGGACGTAAAAGATCCCACGGCACTATTTGGAGAAGAGCAAGGGAGTTATAGAGTCATAAGTTATACAGCACAGAAAGAGGCCCATCGTGTCCGCGCCGGCCATCAAGCCCTGTCTATTCTAATCCCATTTTCCAGCACTTGGTCCGTAGCCTTGTATGCTATGGCGTTTCAAGTGCTCATCTAAATGCTTCCTGAATGTTGTGAGGGTTCCTGCCTCTACCACCCTTTCAGGCAGTGAGTTCCAGATTCCAACCACCCTCTGGGTGAACAAGTTTTTCCTCAAATCCCCTCTAAACCTCCTGCCCCTTACCTTGAAACTATGCCCCCTGGTTATTGATCCCTCTACTAAGAGGAAAAGTTCCTTTCTATTTACCCTATTTATGCCCCTCATAATTTTGTACACCTCAATCAGCCTTCTCTGCTCTAAGGAAAACAACCCCAGCCTGTCCAGTCTCTCTTCATAGCTGAAGCGCTCCAGCCCAGGTAACATCCTGGTGAATCTCCTTTGCACCCTTTCCAATGCAATCACATCCTTCCTATAGTGTGGCGACCAGAACTGCACACAGTATTCCAGCTGTGGCCTAACTAGTGTTTTGTACAGGTCCATCATAACCTCCCTGCTCTTATATTATATGCCTCGGCTAATGAAGGCAAGTATCCCATATGCCTTTTTAACCACCTTATCTACCTGGCCTGCTGCCTTCAGGGATCTATGTACATGCACACCAAGGTCCCTCTGATCCTCTGTCCTTCCTCGGGTCCTACCATTCATTGTGTATTTCCTGGCCTTGTTTGTCCTCCCAAAATGCATCACCTCACACTTTTCAGGGTTAAATTCCATTTGCCACTGTTCTCCCTGGTGTCCTGGCCAATATTTACCCCTTAATCAACAATACTTCATATTTTTTTTAAAAACAGGTGATCTGGTCATTATCACATTGCTGTATGTGGGAGCTTGCTGTGCTGCGTTTCCTACATTACAACAGTGACCACACTTCAAAAGTACTTCATTGGCTGCAAAGCACTTTGGGACATCCTGAGGTCAAGAAAGGCGCTATAGAAATGCAAGTCTTTCTTTTCTCAGAGTTAAAACTGGGTAGTCAACGTGGAGAAAGTGTTCAGTTCTTCGATGATGAGCAAAAAAGCTGGCCAAAAGATAAAATCACCATATCACATGACTCCATCTAAGTTTTGTGTGATCATTGTAAGGACTCCTTGTTTCATGATGAATGTACTTCTAGTCCTATCTCCAACTATCTCCTGCCATTCAGTATTATATTCCGATTGAGGAAATTAGGATGGAGTTTAACAAATGTTCTTCTTTCAGTACCACTTGTTTCGAGTTACAATCAGTAATCAAAGAACACCAAAGAAGTTATAACAGCACATAGATTCCTCCCTGTTCATTCAAGTGGATTGTCAGAATTGTTAGCAGGCAAACGGTTAATGCACGTTGTTTATCAGGACTGCAGTGAGGCCTGTCAGATAAAAGCTCGGCGATATATGCTCACACTTGCCTGGTGCAACTTTTCTCTTCATTTTGAGATTAGATCTGAGGTTTATTTCAATCACTATTGAATTGACTGATACATTAATTCTTGGGCAACACTGGCATATTCAGCTGAATGTTTAATCAACCTCAGTTTAGAGGCGGAGACACTCGGTGTATGGCTTTTGTGTGGTATTTTGCTGACATTGAAGACTACTGAAGAAACAGCTTCTTCAAAGCAAAGCTCGGGGAGCATTAGTTGGGAGGTAGGTGCTTTACCCCTGTCATTTTCTCTTTGCAGTTTGATAGCAGTGTTCTTGTCTTCCTTTCCGCAAACCTTTACCTCAGCACTGGTAAAACCCTCTTTTCCTTGACAAAGTCAGAACTAAGACGGACAATCAGGAGTCATGTTATCACTATGGGAGCTAATGACAAGAGCAGACAGGTGAATATTAATTCTCCAGGCACCCTTTGATGTAAAGTATATTAATTACATTAGTTCCTGCTCAAAGCAGGTGATGGCCTGAACTGTCAGCTTCTTAAACTCCCCTGAAAATACAGAATTGATGACAGACGTGAACCTGCTGTCTTCTACAGAGTTGCTCACTCGCCTGCTCCTTTAACCCTCTCCGTTTTAAAGGCATACTGCCACCTGCACCAGCTTTGCACTGGGTCAATGTTGAATGGCCGTTCTAACCATATTCCCATATTCCGTTGTGTTGGGTTACAGGCACTGAGTGGAATCGAACTGTATCACTAGACAAATTTCCAGGCTTCTCTTTCCAACAGCGATTTTAGAAAAAGGCTTGCAGCGAATAACAGCCTCCCCCGATGCAAAGAAATGTTAAAGTGGGTGACTGGTAGAAGTTTCTGGAAAATTCTCCACAGTGAACAAATGCCAGCCAGTAAATATTTGCATGTTGACAGTTGGATCAGGCTGTAGGCTCTCTGCTCTTTGTATGGGGCGCCTGTGTTTAGGATTTCTTTACCAGTATTGCTCCCCTTGATAAGTCAGTTATTGTTTGACCCTTTAGATTCCCAGTGTCACTCTTAATGCAAGGGAAACTTATCAAACTTCTTTAAAAAAAACAGTTCTAAAATGGAATCAGGTGTCTGAATATTATTTCGATTCAGCGTATCACTAAGTGCACTGTTACATGTTCATAGACGGGGTCTTCGCTGTTTCCCCTGGTTTGCCTGGTATCACTAAACATTCTTTGTTCAGTGTTTCAGAAAAAGTTCAAGTAAATTCCCGTCTATTTCAGGGTTGATGGCCACCAAACTCAACCGGTGGGATTGGGCATGGTTTGGAAGAGAAGGTTAAAGGTTAAATAGATATCGAAGGGTGTTTTACCAAAAGGAAAGTATTTTATGTTGTAAAAACCTTACCACAAAGCTATGAAGAGCATGCTGTTTATAAAGCTGTTCGATATTATGATCACTTGGCGAGTGAAATCCTGCAAAATCAAGTGGATTTGTCAATCTCCTTCACTAGTGCAAAAACTATCCTCCGGGGCTGCATGTGCAATATTCTATTTATATCATGTATGGCTCTGCATTTTTGTGTGGATTAGTTAAACTTGGATGTCATCGCACCAAGTCCCGTTCACTAATCACCCCTGTGCTCGTTGACCTACATTGGCTTCTGGTCCATCCTCGTGTTCCAATCCCTCCATGGGTTCACCTCTCCCTGTAACCCTCCGAGATCTCGGCATGGCTCCGATTCTGGCTACTTGCGCACCTCCGATTTTCATCGCTCCACCATTGGCGGCTGTGCCTTCAGCCTTCTATGCCCCAAGCTCTAATAATCTCCCTAAACCTCTCTCTCCTCATTTATATTAACCAATAGGTGAAAAGTGTATAAAGCATAAAATAAGATCAAGTGTGGTGTGATAACTGCCACGCCTTGAAGACGGTATGAGGAGAATTTTTTTTACGCAGCGAGTTGTTGTGATCTGGAATGTGCTGCCTGAAAGGGCGGTGGAAGCAGATTCAATAGTAACTTTCAAAAGGGAATTGAATAAATACTTGAAGGGGAAACATTTGCAGGGCTGTGGAGAAAGAGCAGGGGAGTGGGACTAATTGGAGAGCTCTTTCACAGAGCCAGCACAGGCACGATGAGCCGAATGGCCTCCTTCTGTGCTGTCAGATTCTATGATCAGCACTATTCTATTGCATAACCTGTATACGGTTACTTTTCCTGTGTGCAAATATGACTTTCCCACAAGCATTGCAGGCTCTTAAGTCATGAAGCATCACTCCACAAGTAGCAACCTTAATGGCCTCTTGTTTTTTCTGCCATGACTCTTTATACATAGTTCACCTGAAGTGAGATGGCAGCGTGCATGTGAGCGTGACTCTGTAACAAAGTAAATGGTGTAAATAGACAACAGCAAAATTGGGATCCGTTGAAAAGTGGACACTTGAGATAGCGTAAGAAGGAGCTGCTTTCAACGATTGTTTTATACTGGGTGAAATACTGGGTGAAATAGAAACCTATCGTTGAGTTTTTAAAAAAATTCTACCTTTTTTTCCTTCTGCTGCCATGCTTTGAAGTATTAAGATATCCTGCCATTCCTCCCGAGGGTTTATTTACTGCCCCCACACCCCATGGCTCGTGCCCTTAGCAAGCTTTGCTTTTGATTTCCCTTCACCAAGGGCCAACAGTTGAATCTGATGCTCAGCTGTTCCACTTTCTTCCAACCGCTTGTGTGTAAACTATGCAAGTGTTCCATTTCCTCGTGGCACTTTGGTGGGTCGCTTGATCCTCTCTTTGTTTGTGGCGGTTTTGCGTGTCTGCCTTTTAGCCTTTGATTTACTTGCACTGTGGGGGCGGGGGGGGGGGGGTTAAATTCCTTTAGTAGTGCACTGCTTCACACGCTCTCATTCGCTAACTGGTTGATCCTCAATCGCTTAATGGCTCATTTATTTCGCGGAATCGGACGCTATAATTCCCGCCGCCTTGGAGCATTGTCATCCCCAGCATGCAAAGCGCGTAAGGGTCACCAGTTAGTGAGATGATTGATTGAACACTTCACTGCTGAGAGACCCTCAACATTAAGTCGTAGGGTTTGCAGCGATGAGGCCGTGCTCTGAAAGCCACCTGTTTGGCTGGAAGAGCTGCCATCATTATTAGCCCATTGACCGGAATCTGAAGACACTCCGATTCAGTTCTGCTGGCTTCATCCACAAACCGATTACTCACAGGGTGTGCAAGGAGAACGCTGATGCATTGCCCCTCCCCCCCCCCACTCCCACCCCCCCATTGATGACTCCATTAATATGGCACACAAAGGAGTTGCGCACAAACATGGCAAGCCATGTGTAACCAGGGAAAGTGAAACGCCCCCCTAGTTAGCGCACCGCCTTGTCAGCTCCGTGTCTCGGCTTTGAGCCTGGCTCAGACCCACGGGATGAAAGCCTTTGCTCACTGACAGCCGGAATGAGTTTGAGGCGATGTCAATCCAGCTCCGATAGGGTGTGGCCCTGCAGCACAATCCCACCCCTGCATTGACAACAAGGTGTTTCATTTCTTTCGGTAGAGTACCGGCCAAGTTTTAAACTGGTTAGTTGACTGAGTTAAAGCAGCACGCACAGGATTTTCACATAACTGTAGTGTATTAACCAGAGCGACACAGGAGCAAACTAAACCCCCAGAAAATATTAATATTTAGTTCGAAAGGCCATAAAGATGGCTAGTGTGGGCCAGTAAAAAGAATTATACTCTTGTGTTAGGGATTGTTCTTTTGAGGCTGGAGTTAAGACTTGTTGAGGCAGAGTATAAGGAGTTCAACTCTACCTGTCTCTGCTATGATTTAACGACAGGACTGATATTTTTGCTTGCAGTGTGTGTACAGGGAGGGGAGTGGGGATGAGCAGGGGTGAAAGAGAGTTCTGTGTTTATCAAAGCGAGAGATGTTATTATTTGGAAATAAAATGCGTCTCCATTTCCGCACCCAGATTAGATTTCTACAAGATGCAGCAATTTGCCAAGGCTTCTTCGGCAGCACCTCCCAAACCCGCGACTTCTTCCACCTAGAAGGACAAGGGCAGCAGGCGCATGGGAACACCACCACCTCCAAGTTCCCCTCCAAGTCACACACCATCCTGACTTAGAAGTATATCCCCGTTCCTTCATCGTTGCTGGGTCAAAATCCTGGCACTCCCTCCCTAACAGCACTGTGGGAGTACCTTCACCACACAGACTGCAGCGGTTCAAGAAGGCGGCTCACCACCACCTTCTCAAGGGCAATTAGGGATGGGCAATAAATGCTGGCCTTGCCAGCGACGCCCACATCCCGAGAATGAATATAATAAAACGTACTATGGGTCAAACATATTGTATCGTTTCTCTGTACTCTGTTCCAGAAACATGCCTTCCTTCCACCATCAGAAGACTATCTCCTGCTGCGCTGATGCAAATTATTCCCATTTCCCACACCAGCCATCCATTTAGTTGCCCATTTAAGACTGAATTATGGTGAGTTCCAAGCTGTGTGGGGCCTGTGTGCATCAGGATCTGAGTTGAGGCGGCCCAAATTCTTATTCCTTGGGACTCTTCCAGGTATCAGAAAGGTGAGTTTAATCCCATCAGTTAAGGATGGAGGCAAACCCCAGGACTTGGTGGTAAATTGCCAGCGTGGCAATCGGTCACCGAAGTGAGTCATATTTTAAACTATTTTCCATTGTTTCGCTGGCTTTTCCCAAGATGAACAGGTAATATTTTAAAATTCTCAGCTTGTCAAGTTGTGATGACCTCCCACTTCCCCAGCTGTAGTTGGGATGAGGTGAATGAAGCAATGATGCTACAACCTAATGGTCACATCAGAATTGCGTATCATTGCCTCAATTAAAAAAAGAGACAGGAAATGACAGAAATACACAGAAGGTCCATCAGCAGTTGTAAAGAGAAAAGACCGATTAACATTTTTGGATTCAGACCCTTGGGGAGAAGGCTGAAGAAGCATCTACCCTCCAAACACAAACCTGTCTTTTCTCTTTGCCGGTGCTGGTGGACCTACTGTGTAATTCCGGCATTTTAAACAAAGATAATAATTCATCCTCGGGATGTGGGCGTCGCTGGCAAGGCCGGCATTTATTGCCCACTCCTAGTTGCCCTGAGAAGGTGGTGGTGAGCCGCCTTCTGTGCACGTTCTAGGAGTCCTGGCTGTTTCGCTGCACACCCCCTAGGGGCCGAAGGTCAATCGTAGTGACCTCGCCACTGAAATCGACTAACTCAGCACAGAGCGGGAAGCGAAGGTAAAGGGCTTGTTATTGGATCACACGCTGATTGGCCGTAGAGGGCAGACTTTTATTATGGAGTGTTGGGGGGTACAAATTAGCCTCTGATATAGTAGGGGAATGTCATAGGTCAGTTCTGGAGAGAGTGTGGGAACATAGGAACAGGAGGAGGCCATTCAGCCCCTCGAGTCTGTTCCGCCATTCACTTAGGTCATCGCTGATCTGTATCTTAACTCCATCTACCCGCCTTGGTTCCGTATCCCTTAATACCCTTACCCAACAAAAAACTATCAATCTCAGTTTTGAAATTTTCAATTGACCCCCAGCCTCAACAGCTTTTTGGGGGAGAGAGTTCCAGATTTCCGCTACCCTTTGTGTGAAGAAGTGCTTCCTGACATCACCCCTGAACGGCCTGGCTCTAATTTTAAGGTTATGCCCCCTTGTTCTGGACTCCCCCACCAGAGGAAATAGTTTTCTCTCTGTCTACCCTATTGAATCCTATCAGATGCAGCGTGCTGGTGTATCTGAGCCCAGCTGTAACATACTGCAATAAGAGCCACTTTACTGGAGGGGCAAATAGATGTGACTCACCAACGGTCTGAGGTATTTACTGTTTGTGTCAGCTTTGAAAGAAATATAAAAGGAAGTTGAAGAAAAGTTTATGTGTTTCCACTTTTACAGTTTGAAATCCATCTGCAGCCTTAAAGCATTCGCTAGATCAATCCTTTGATCATTCTTATTGAGTTTAGTCAGAATTCCTTTCAAGGCTCCTTTGTTTGGAGAATCAAAAGAAATACTTTTTGTGAATATAGCTCCAGATTTGGTACACTAGCACTAAATGCAAGAAATTGGCCGACACAAGTTGTTGAAAGGTGCCCCACTGTAGTCGGGTAATAGGCCATGCACCATCGGTCTCCCACCTAAACAGTTGCATGTTCAGGTCTGAGAATGAGCTGTCTTCGCTCCAACTGCATCAACCCAACATTCATTCAACTCTGTTCTCTTCTCTGTCCCACTGCTTCTCCTGCCCCAGAGAAACCCAGCTGCTTTTGGACAATTGTAGACCATTGTTAGCCCTCGCAGTTGGCAAAAAAAAACACGAGGTGAAAAGAAACAAAAGAACTGTGAATGCAGCAAATCTGAACTGGGAACAGAAAATGATGGAAGTACACAGCAGGTCAATCAGCAGCAACAAGAGCTTGTATTTATACAGTGCCTCTAATGCAGTAAAACGTCCCAAGGTGCTTCACAGGAGCCATTATCAAACAAACTTTGACACCGAGCCACATAAGGAGATATTCGGTCAGGAGTCCAACAGCTTGGTCAAAGAGGTGGGTTTTAAGGAGCGACTGAAAGGAGAGAAAGGTAGCGAGGTGCAGAGGTTTAGGGAGGGAATTCCAGAGCTTAGGGCCGAGGCAGCTGTAGGCACGGCCACCAATGGTGGAGCGATCGTGGAGTGCTCATGGATGTGCAAGTGGCCAGAATTGGAGGAATGCCGAAATCTTGGGGGGTTGTAGGGCTGAAGGAGGTTATAGAGATAGGGATCTCTGCATCCATGAGGAGAAAAGACCGATCAGTGTTTCTGCACCTGAAAATTTAGACATTGGTGCCGAAAATTTCCTTTGGCGCAAGATCGGTGGAAACCTTGAATTTACTGTATTTAAAAAAATATGTGGTATATGCACGATGGTCGCAAGGCCAAGATTTTGCCCTGAGAAGATGGTGGTGGGCTAAATCTTGACCCAGCTGCAGTCCAAGTGGTGAAGATGTTCCCACAATGGTGTTGGGTAGGGAATTCCAGGATATTGGCCCAGCGACGATGAAGGAACAGTGATAGATGTCAAAGTCGGGATGGAGTGTGACTTGGAGGTGACGGTCTTCCTGTGACATTGCTGTTCTTGTCTGTCTCAGTGGTAGAGGTTGCGGGGCAGGGAGGTCATGTTGTAGCTTGAAACCTTGTGTCATCATAGACCCAGGGTGGTATGTGTCTCTTAGACAGGAATAACCTTTGAGAAGCAATTGTTTTTATCATTTCTAATAGTTTTAAGAACATAAGAACATAAGAAGTAAGAGCAGGAGTAGGCCATACGGCCCCTCGAGCCTGCTCCACCATTCAATAAGATCATGGCTGATCATTGACCTCAACTCCACTTTCCCGCCCGATCTCCATATCCCTTGATTCCCCTAGAGTCCAAAAATCTATCTATCTCAGCCTTGAATATACTCAATGACTGAGCATCCACAGCCCTCTGGGGCAGAGAATTCCAAAGATTCACAACCCTCTGAGTGAAGAAATTCCTCCTCATCTCAGTCTTAAATGGCCTACCCCTTATCGTGAGACTATGCCCCTTAGTTCTAGACACTCCAGCCAGGTGAAACAACCTCTCGGCATCTACCCTGTCAATCCCCTTCAGAATCTTGTATGTTTCAATGAGATCACCTCTCATTCTTCTAAACTCCAGGGAGTATAGGCCCATTCTACACAACCTCTCATCATAGGACAGCCCTCTCATTCCAGGAATCAATCTAGTGAACCTTTGTTGCACCGCCTCCAAGGCAAGTATATCCTTCCTTAGATAAGGAGACCAAAACTTTGCACAGTACTCCAGGTGTGGTCTCACTGTATAATTGTAGCAAAAATTCCTTACTCTTATACTCCAACCCCCTTGCAATAAAGGCCAACATGCCATTTGCCTTCCTTATTGCTTGCTGTACCTGCATGCTAGCTTTCTGTGTTTCTTGCATGAGGACACCCAAATCTCTCTGAACACCAACATTTGAAAGTTTTTCACCATTTAAAAAATATTCTGTTTTTCTATCCTTCCTACCAAAGTGAATAACCTCACATTTCCCTACATTATACTCCATCTGCCACCTACTGCCCACTCACTTAGTCTATCCATATCCCTTTGCAGACTCTTTGTGTTCTCCTCACAGCTTACTGTCCCACCTAGCTTTGTATCGTCAACAAACTTGGATACATTACACTCGGTCCCTTCATCTAGGTCATTAATATAGACTGTAAACAGCTTAGGCCCCAACACTGATCCTTGCGACACCCCACTAGTTACCACCTGCCAACCTGATAAAGTCCTGTTTATCCCTACTCTCTGTTTTTTGTCCGTTAACCAATCCTCTGTCCATGCTATTATATTACCCCCAAACCCGACATTTGTCATGCCAAATGCGAAGTGTCGGCCATGGCACAGTGGATCACCCTCGCCTCTGAGTCAGAAGGTTGTGGGTTCAAGTCCCACTCCGGAGACTTGAGCACAGAATCCAGGCTGACACTCCAGTTGAGTGCTGCACTGTTGGAGGTTCTGTCTCTCAAACCAGACGTTAAACTGAAGCCCTGTCTGCCCTCTGGGGGGATACGAAAGATCCCGTGGCACTATTGGAAGAAGAGCGGGGGTGTTCTCTGTTGCCCTGGCCAATATTTATCCCTCAACCAAAAACAGATGACCTTATTGCTGATTATGGGACCTTGCTAATTGGCTGCTGTGTTTGCATATATTATAACAGATACAACACTTCAAAAAGTACATTCACTGGCTGTGAAGTGCTTTGGGATATCCTGAGAGGCGCTATATAAATGCAAGTGCTTTTTGTTCTACAATCCCCTGAATTCCTGCCTGGACTGTGATTTGTTGGCTAAGTATTGCAATTTTAAATAAAAAGTCCTGGAGGCTTCGAGTAATAAATCACTTTCCTTAATGATAGACATTGCTAAATATTTGCCTGTGAATTTATTGCCGCGGCTATAATTTAGCAGCACTCAGCTGTTCGCAGTGTGTTAATTAAAACAGAACAGTTTGCATGCAGCTTTATAGTCAGAATGTACCATGCACTGGAATTTTCAGCTACTGTCGAAATTAAAAACAAATGGCCCAGAATTTGCTGAAGAGGAACATCTTGCAGTGTGCCCCGTTAGTTAGACCTTTCTCCCCTCATCCTTCAGCCCAAGTTGCTGGAAGTGCGAGCTGATAACGGAGTCAACCTGGCAAACGACAGGACCAACAGTCTATCTCCTATAACCAACCAGATTTAAGGAAAGAGAAAGAAACAGAGGAACAATGAGAAGGAAGTCAAAATTAGATACAGAAAGAGAAATAAAGAGAGGGAAGGAAAGATTGGATTAAGAGAGAGAGAGAAAATAGACAGAAAGGAAAAGTAAGAACATTTTTTTTGAAAAGTTCTTGGAAAAGTTTACTACCTGTAGGAATGAGACTCCGCAGTTTCTGGGCCTGGATAGGTTGAGTGGCTTTACAGGAACATAAATCTCATCGTTAATCTGTGGCGCGTTCAAGGGGCAATTGATGTGCAAATGCAACAAATTCTTCAAACTCATGGGGAGGTTGACGTTGAGATGCCGTTTTTGCGAGGCTAAACCTAATCAAACAAAGCCAGGTGTTTCTTCCAATCTACCTTTCACCTAAATGAGATGGATCCTGGACTGGTTTTTAAAAAATTCATTCACAGGATGTGGGCATCGCTGGCAAGGCCAGCATTTATTGCCCATCCCTAGTTGCCCTTGAGAAGTTGGTGGTGAGCCGCCTTCTTGAACCGCTGCAGTCCGTGTGGTGAAGGTGCTTCCACAGTGCTGTTAGGGAGGGAGTTCCAGGATTTTGACCCAGCGACGATGAAGGATTGGCGATGTATTTCTAAGTCAGGATGGTGTGTGACTTGGAGGGGAACTTGGAGGTGGTGGTGTTCCCATGCGCCTGCTGCCCTTGTCCTTCTAGGTGGAAGAGGTCGCGGGTTTGGGATTGCAATTTATTTGGAGGAAGTCTAATAACCAGATGGAATAAACGTCTTTGAAAGTAGGAAAACCTGTCCAAATCACCATGTGACCATTTTGTTGACACAAGTTACCACTTACATTATAACAGACTTGTATTTGGTGAGCAATCACATTTAGCCATTTTTACACCAGATGCCCATTTCCTGATACATTTACGTAACCGTTTTTATGCTTTCTAAATGAATGCACAGGGTAATTATTTTTGAAAAGAAACATATTTTCTCTACCACTTAACTCCTGTCAGTCATTTGATTCAAACTTGCCTGTTCAGGTCAGTGCACCTGGGATCCTTTTGATCCAAACACCAGCATTTTATCTTTAAAAAGCTTTTTACGTCAATCAAAACTGGTTAAATTAGGTCACTTTAATCTGTGTTTTTATAATAAAAAAATTGTTTCGTTAG
The DNA here is from genome assembly GCA_030390025.1 of Squalus acanthias. NCBI lineage: Eukaryota > Metazoa > Chordata > Chondrichthyes > Squaliformes > Squalidae > Squalus > Squalus acanthias. The sequence goes on along the minus strand of CM059442.1, from coordinate 10,870,928 downwards.
ATGAAGGCTGTCCAATGCTTGAAGTCATTTTTTCTTGTGGTTTACTTCAAGATCTGATCAATGCAGAGAGCTTGTAAATTAAGAAGGGTATTACGAACCCATTGAGGTGGGGGGGGGTGGGGGGGGGCGGGTGGGGGAGTCCAAGAGCTGTTCTTAGTTGATTCCCGTGCTCTAGTTCTTATATCTACTGCCAAAGTTTGCTTCTATCTCTTTGTTTGATCATTTTCTATTAACCAAATCTAACCTCAACGTTGACGTATTATTGGCACCGGGAGCTGCTTCTGTGGGTGATAATTTGGATGAATAGCCAATCCACCCCAGAGGCGAGTTGGGTTTTCCCTATGCTCTCTGAACTCACCATAATCCCTGAGGCGACAAGATTTTGCTGGTCTTGATTTATATAATAGAAAAAAGCCCTCTGTTCTAATTTCAAATCAGTCATGGATCACAATACAATGGAGCCTTCCAATTCTTTGTCTTCCCCAGTTACCCTGCGGGATTTTCATGGCGCAGAGGCTAGTAGGAGACTTTGCCTTACTGCACAACTAGCTAATACCATCCTCCCCGCTGCATGACATAAATCTGTCTCGCAGCCCAAAGAAAGATTAAGTTCAATTTGTATTACAGTCACCACCATTATGGTGATTAATTGAGGTTGTTGATTCTGTTTCAATCAGCGTTGCATACATCGTTTCAGCACTACTCCATGTTCCCTTTTATCCAGGTGAGTAGACAGCCAGACATCCCCCCTCCACACCCCTCCTCCCCCCCCACCCACTCCCATAAAAATGTTCCTGCTTCTCAGGAAGTCGAGATTCAAGGGCAGTACAGACATAATCAAGACACAGACAAGGGCACTATTTGAAGAAGAGCAGGGGTGTTCTCCTGGGTGTACTGGCCACTATTTATCCCTTAACCAACATCAAAAAAAAGGATTATCCAGTCATTAACACATTGCTGTTTGTGGGAGCTTGCTGTGCACAAACTGGCTGCCGTGTTTCCTACATTACAACAGTGACTACGCTTCAAAAGTACTTCATTGGCTGTAAAGCGCTTTGGGACGTCCTGAGGTCGTGAAAGGCGCTATAGAAATGCAAGTTCGTTCTTTCTTTATTTGTGTTGTTGTGCAGCAGATGACATTGGGTAATTTATTTTAAGGTAGACTAGAGTTTCTTATGGATTTTACTTCCTTCAGACTCTGCTACCTTGAGGTGATCTGTATGCAGCCTAACCAAAAATTGTCAACTGATGTAGGGAGGTTGAGGTCAAATGTCAGTCTAGGCGAAGATGCCATCTTAAGATCTCTGAAGGGGTTCCGATGCGGGAGATACCATTTTATTAAAAGAAAAATTCTTAATAACTCAAATAGCAACTTCTGCTTCATGCCTTTAGGGCTGAAGGATTCCTAAAGTCACACCTCATTAATCCGACCCTAATTAAACCAACAGTTGACAGAAATTTATTCCGAACAAGAGGGCAAAATTGTTTTTTTAAACTCACTAAACCAATAACCTTGGTTCTTGGCTCCGGCAGAGAAATTATTAAACAAATGAGCAATTTCCTATTAAATCTCCATTGATGATCTGGCAAACAGCCACACCATTAATCTTTAGCAGCAAATCTAATCACACCTACACCATGAAACACTCCACAGTGTGTCAGTGTGAGGTAGCAGTAGCTCAGGCCTCTCAGTAGCCACCGGGTAGGTTAGTGTTGGGTAAGTACAAGGATTGCCCACAAGAGGTTCCGAAACAATACAGGACAATAGTAGCTACTTCTTTCAAAGGTGTGCTTAAGTGTTTACAAACTGTATACTCCAGTGCTATTTAAAAGCTCTAAAAGCATTACAGCCCAATAGCCATTTCTAGTAAGGCATTCTGAGTGCAGTTTAATGGTTGTGTAAGGGGCCTCTGGGAGTGTGACAGTACAATGCACACCATTAATGTGATAGTGGATCATTTACTGAGACAGCAATTAATTCCTGAAATATTCGGTAGTGTTTACTCAATGGGAATGATTGTATTAAAGGAATGTTTTTTTTGCACTCTCAGTAATGTTACAGTGCATTAATTTGGAGGAACTGAGCACACATTAATTACAGGCCATGCTTAATGCTGTTGTCTGCAAGTAGGCGGTCAGCATTGTGAGTTTTATTTATTATATAAGTGGCGCAGGCATCTTCAGTATCTGCACTGGATTTATTAAATCAAAATCACTTGCTAATAAACTGGCTGGATTGTGTGGAGAGACTGGAGAAGCTGGGATTGTTCTCCTTAGAGCAGAGATGGTTAAGTGGAGATTAAACAGAGGTTTTCAAAATTATATGGGGTTTTGATAAGGAGAAACTGTTTCCACTGGCAGGAGGGTCGGTAACCAGAAGACACAGATTTAAGATAATTAGCAAATGAGAATTTTTTTACGCAGTGAATTGTTGTGATCTGGAATGCGCTGCCTGAAAGGGCGGTGGAAGCAGATTCAATAGGAACTTTCACAAGGGAATTGGACAAATACTTGAAAGGAAAATAATTGCAGGGCTATGGGGAAAGAGCAGGGGAGTGGGACTAATTGGAGCTCTTTCAAAAAGCCGGCACAGGCACGATGGGCCGAATGGCCTCCTTCTGTGCTGTATGATTCTATAACAAGGTGTGATCAAGTAAATTGCAATCAAACTTTGAACTTCACTGGCAAGGTGCAAATCTAAAGAATTCTGCTCGGATCTCAAGTGCGGCTCCTCTGGGAGGGAGGGAAAGTCTAAGAGCCAGTCGACCTTGGGGGTTTTCACACACAACCTTTGGGTCACTCGAGTGTCCTGGAGTTGCCTCCTGTCTCATTTGGGAACTGCTGCAAAATGGGGGTAGAAGTGGGGAATCTGAAAAGGACAAGGGAATAATTTGTGAAGGAAGAGAAGAGTAAATTTAAAAAAAAGATTATGTTTGAGATAAGATTTAAGTTTTCATTTTGTGTATCATAGAATCGTACAGCACAAAAGGAGGCCATTCGGCCCGTTGTGCTTATTCCGGCTCTTTGAAAGAGTGATCCAATTACTCCCACTCCCCTGCTCTCTCTCCATACCCTTGCAAATGATTAATTACAGTCCATGTTTAATGTCGCTTTCTTGCTGTTATCTGCATTATCAGTAACATTCTTTTTTTTTAAATTGGCATCTAACTTCTTAATGCTTTTACAGATTTCGCATCTGCTTTGGGTTTTCTTCATCGCTGAGATGTGTGCAATGACTCTGATCCTAAATATGTTTTTAGCAATCTGGCATAACTTCATATTGCATCTGACTCATTAACTGCTCTGCAGAAGTGTCCTATTAAGGGTAGAGATGAGGGCGCTGAGAATGGAACATTATTTACCCATTTGCACATCATGACAGCATCAAGCACTGTTGGACCAGGTATAATGTGGAGAGGACAGAAAGCAAGGCTCTGCTTACATTGCTTTCACGATGTATCTCAACTGTGTGGCTGCTTTTTCACAGGTTGTGTGTCTCCAAATGAAAGTGCTGAACCAGTGCTAATAATAGATTGGTGCTGATCTGTTGGGAATGATATTCAGACTGTTGTTAGTTGAGATTAGGGTTCATAATAGCTGACACAGAAGGATCAAAATCTGGACCTAACTTGCTTTAAGGGCTATTCAGGTTTAAATTGTGACTGGCGGCTTCTTGACAGTATGGAACCTATTTTGCATGCTAATTCATGACTGACACTATCTAATGAAATTGATGGAATTAGAGGGCTGGATTTTGTCTTGGGGTCGGGTTGGGGTCGTGTCATCCGCATTTCGTGTTATCCGCCCGCCTGAAATTGGATGTGGGAGATTGATGCAATTTTCACTTAATTGGGCAATTGAGTTCCAGCATGTGGGAACCCATGAACCAATTAGTGGTTTCAGTCTGAAAGTCGCCTCTGATGATGTCATCATTGCAGGTCAGAGACTGCCAGGTCTCAGAGATTGCCTGGCCTTTGCTGTGAGAGGACCTGGATGCAAAATGAGCAGCATCTCAGAGAGAGAGAGAGAGAGAGAGCCTCCATCCAGGTCCTCCAAAGGCCCCGGCAGTCTCTGAAGACATTCAATGCAGCAGCATCAGAGGCGACTTTCAGACCTAATACTACTACTACCTTCATCACATCTCCGTTGTAATAGTGGACCTGCAGCTGATAGTCAGCTATCCACTTGTGCTCCCGCCAGGTTTCACTGGCGTGTTTCACATCAGGCGTACTTCATGTCGGAAAAGGGTTAAACTAGCTAAAACATTTCAAAATGGCATTACAGAGCCAATTTAGGGCTTGTTAAGGGCTTTAATGGCCTCTCCCGCCTCTTGGAGGTGGGACGGAGTCTGGAACACCGCACATGATTTTATCAAAATTGCGTGGAGGCGGGTTGGAGGTGGGATGGGGTCGGGACCCCCGAATCTGCAACTTTAACCCCCCACACGCCTCCAAACCCGACTCCACGGGTCATTGAAAATCCAGCCCAAAGAGTCTTAACAACGACAACTTAGAATCATAGAATGGTTACATCACAGAAGAAGGCCATTCAGCCCATCGAGCCTGTGCCAGCTCTCTGCAAGAGCACTTCAGCTAGTCCCACTCCCCCGCCCTTTCCCCGTAGCCCTGCAAAGTTCTTTCCTTCAGATACTTATCCAACTCCCTTTTGAAAGGTAAGATTGAATCTGCCTCCACCACCCTTTCAGGCAGTGCATTCCAGATCTTAACCATTCACTGCGTAAAAAAGTATTTTCTTACGTCGCCTTTGTTTTTTTTGCCAATCACCTTAAATCTGTGTCCTCTGGTTCTCGACCCTTCTGCCAATGGGAACAGTTTCCCTCTATCTACTCTGTCCAGACCCCTCATGAATTTGAATACCTCTATCAAATCTCCTCTCAATCTTCTCTGCTCCAAGGAGAACAACCCCAACTTCTCCAGTCTATCAACGTAACTGAAGTCCCTCATTCCTGGAATCATTCTCGTAAATCTTTTCTGCACCCTCTCTAAGGCCTTCACATCCTTCCTAAAGTGCGGTGCCCAGAATTGGACACAGTACTCCAGTTGGGGCTGAACCAATGTTTTATACAGGTTCATCATAATTTCCACACTTTTGTACTCTATACCTCTATTTATGAAGCCCAGGATCCCGTAAGCCTTTTTAATTGCTTTCTCAACTAGCCCTGCCACCTTCAATGATTTGTGCACACATACACTCAGGTCTCTCTGTTCGTGCACCCCCTTTAGGATTGTACCATTTAGTTTATATGTCCTCTCCTCATTCTTTCTACCAAAATGTAACACTTCACACTTTTCTGCGTTAAATTTCATCTGCCACGTGTCTGCCCATTTCACCAGCCTGTCTATGTCTTCCTGAAGTCTATCACTCTCCTCCTCACTGCTCACTATACTTCCAAGTTTTGTGTCATCTGCAAATTTTGAAATTGTGCTCTGTACACCCATGTCCAAGTCATTAATATATATCAAGAAAGCAGTGGTCCTAGAACCGACCCCTGGGGAACACCACTGTATACCTTCCTCCAGTCTGAAAAACAACCGTTCACCACTACTCTCTGTTTCCTGTCACTTAGCCAATTTTGTATCCACTGTCCCTTTTATTCCATGGGCTTCAACTTTGCTGGCAAGTCTATTATGTGGCACTTTCTCGAACGCCTTTTGGAAATCCATGTACACCACGACAACCGCATTGCCCTCATCAACCCTCTCTGTTACCTCATCAAAAAACTCGATCAAGTTGGTTAAACACTATTTGCCTTTAACAAATCCGAGCTGGCTTTCCTTAATTATTCCACACTTGTCCAAGTGACTGTTAATTTTGTCCCTGATTATTGTTTCTAAAAGTTTCCCTACTACTGAGGTTAAACTGACTGGCCTATAGTTGCTGTGTTTATCTTTACACCCTTTTTTGAACAAAGGTGTAACAATTGTAATTCTCCAGTCCTCTAGCACCACCCCCATTTCTAAGGAGGATTGGAAGATTATGGTCAGTACCTCCGCGATTTCTTCCTTCACTTCCTTCAGTGTCCTAGGATGCATCCCATCTGGTCTTGGTGATTTATCTACTTTAAGTACAGCCAGCCTTTCTAGTACCTCCTCTTAATCAATTTTTACCCCATCCAGTATCTCCTCTACCTCCTCCTTCACTATGTCTATGGCAGCATCTTCTTCCTTGGTGAAGACAGATGCAAAGTACTCATTTCGCACCTCAGCCATACCCTCTGCCTCCATGTGTAGGTCTCCTTTTTGGTCCCTAATCGGCCCCACCCCTCCTCTTACTACCCGTTTACTATTTACATGCCTATAGAAGACTTTTGGATTACCTTTTATGTTAGCTGCCATTCTATTCTCATAGCCTCTCTTGGCCCCTCTTATTTTCTTTTTCACTTCTCCTCTGAACTTTCTATATTAGCCTGATTCTCAGATGTATTCTCGACCTGACATCTGCCATACGCGCTCTTTTTCTGCTTCATCTTACTCTCCATCTCTTTCGTCATCCAGGGAGCTCTGACTTTAGTTGCCCTACCTTTCCCCTAGTGGGAATGTACCTCGACTGTACCCGAACTGTTTCCTCTTTAAAGGCAGCCCATTGTTCGATTACAGTTTTGCCTGACAATCTTTGATTCCAATTTACCCGGGCCAGATCCATTCTCATCCCACTGAAATTTGCCTTCCTCCAATTAAGTATTTTTACTTTAGATTGCTCCCTGTCCTTTTCCATAGCTAATCTAAACCTTATGATACTATGATCACTGTTCACCCACAGATACTTGCTCCACTTGACCCACCTCATTCCCCAGAACCAGATCCAGCAATGCCTCTTTCCTTGTTCGGCCGGAAACATACTGATCAAGAAAGTTCTCCTAAACACACTTCAGAAATTCTTCCCCCTCTCTGCCCTTTACACTATTACGATCCCAGTCTATATTAGGATAGTTGAAGTCCCCCATTATCACTACTCTATAGTTCTTGCATCTCCCTGTAATTTCTCTGCAAATTTGCTCCTCCATATCTTTCCCACTATTTGGTAGCCTATAGAATAAACCTAGTAGTGTAATGGCACCTCTATTATTTCTTAACTCTAACCGAATAGATTCTGTCTTTGACCCCTCCAGGTCATCCTCTCTCTCCAGCACTGTAACATTCTCCTTAACCAATACTGCCACACCACCTCCTATCTTTCCTTCCCTATTTTTCCTGAACACCTTATATCCAGGAATATTTAATACCCAATCTTGCCCTTTTTTGAGCCAGGTCTCCATTATTGCCACAACATCATATTCCCATGTGGCTATTTGTGCCTGCAGCTCACCAACCTTGTTTACTATGCTTCGTGCATTCACATACATACACTGTAAACCTATCGTAGACCTTCTTGTATTCTCTCTTAGTCTGACCCCACCTAATACTGTACTATTTCTTACACTAGGGCTATCCGTCTCTCCCAATCCTTTGTGCCCTTTGTTTCTCCTTTCTAATGGTACATCCTGGTGCCCATCCCCCTGCCAACTTAGTTTAAACCCTCCCCAACAGCACCAGCAAACCTCCCCACAAGGATATTGGTCCCGGCTCTGTTGAGGTGCAACCTGTCCGGCCTGTACAGGTCCCACCTCCCCCAGAACCGGCCCCAATGTCCCAGGAATCTGAAGCCCTCCCTCCTGCACCATCTCTCCAGCCACAGATTCATCTGCTCTATCCTCCTATTTCTATACTCACTTGCGCGTGGCATCGGGAGTAATCCAGAGATTACTACCTTTGAGGTCCTGCTTTTTAATCTCTTTCCTAGCTCCCTAAACTCTGCCTGCAGGACCTCATCCCTCTTTCTACCTATGCTGTTGGTACCGATATGGACCACGACCTCTGGCTGTTCACCCTCCTGCCTCAGAATGTCCTGCAGCCGCTCAGTGACATCCTTAACCCTGGCACCTGATCTTACAAAATTCCCTAGATTCTAGAACGGTCCCAGCGGATTGGAAGGTCGCAAATGTCGCTATTCAAGAAAGGAGGGAGAGAGAAAACAGGGAGCTATAGGCTAGTTAGCCTGACATCAGTCATCAGGAAACTGCTAGAATCCATTATTAAGGAGGTGGAACATGGTTTTATGAAAGGGAAATCATGTTTGACAAATTTATTAGAGTTTTTTGAGGATGAAACTAGCAGGGCAGATAATGGGGAACCAGTGGATGTAGTATGTTTGGATTTCCACAAGGCATTCGATAAGGTGCCACATAAAAGCTTGCTATGCAAGATAAGGGCTCATGGGGTTGGGGGTAATAGATTAGCATGGATAGAGGATTGGTTAATGGACAGAAAACAGAGAGTAGGGATAAATGGGTCATTTTCATGTTGGCGGGCTGTAACTAGTGGGGTACCGCAAGGATCAGTGCTTGGGCCTCAGCTATTTACGATCTATATTAGTGACTTAGATGAAGGGACCGAGTGCAATGTATCCAAGTTTGCTGACGACACAAAGCTAGGTGAGAAAGTAAGCAGTGAGCAGGACACAAAGAGCCTGCAAAAGGATATAGACAGGTTAAGTGAGAGGGCAAGAAGGTGGCAGATGGAGTATAATGTAGGGAAATGTGAGGTTATTCACTTTCGTAGGAAGAATAGGAAAAGAGAATATTTTTTAAATCGTGAGAAACTATTAAATGTTGGTGTTCAGAGAGATTTAGGTGTCCTCGTACAGGAAACAAAGAAAGTTAGCATGCAGGTACAACAAGCAATTAGGAAGGCAAATGGCATGTTGGCCTTTATTGCAAGGGGGTTGGAGTATAAGAGTAAGGAAAACTTACTACAATTGTACAGGGCTTTGGTGAGACCACACCTGGAGTACTGCGCACAGTTTTGGTCTCCTTATCTGAGAAAGGACATACTTGCCTTAGAGGCGGTGCAACGAATGTTCACTAGATTGATTCCTGGGATGAGAGGGTTGTCCTGTGAGGAGAGATTGAGTAGATTGAGCCTATACTCTCTGGAGTTTAGAAGAATGAGAGGTGATCTTATTGAAATATATAAGATTCTGAAGGGGATTGACGGTAAATGCTGAGAGGTTGTTTCCCCCTGGCTGGAGAGTCTAGAACTAGGGGACATAGTCCCAGGATAAGGGGTCGGCCGTTTAAGACTGAGATGAGGAGGAATTTCTTCATTCAGAAGGTTGTGAATCTTTGGAATTCTCTGCCCCAAAGAGCTGTGAATGCTCAGTCTTTGAGTATATTCAAGGTTGAGATAGATAGATTTTTGGACTCGAGAAATCAAGGGATATGGGGATCGGGCGGGAAAGTGGAGTTGAGGTCGAGGATCAGCCATGATCTTATTGAATGGCGGAGCAGGCTCGAAGGGCCGTATGGCCGACTCCTGCTTAACTGGTTCACCCATTTAAAAATGGGAGAGAGGTGAGTGATTCAGCTGCTGCAGCGAAACTAGCAACACTCTCATTGTTTACAACAACAACTTGTATTTCTATAGTGCCTTTAACGTAGTAAAACGTCGCAAGGCGCTGCATAGGAGTATTTTAAGACAAAAAATTTGACACCGAGCCACATAAGGATAAATTAGGGCAGGTGACCAAAAGCTTGGTCAAAGAGGTAGGTTTTATGGAGCGTCTTAAAGGAGGAAAGAGAGGTAGAGAGGCAGAGAGGTTTAAGCAGGGAATTCCACAGTTTAGGGCCTCGTTAACAGAAGGCATGGTCACCAATTGTTAAAGAAAGACTTGCATTTCGATAATGCCTTTCATGACCTCAGGATGTTCCAAAGCCCTTTACAGACAATTAAGTCATTTTGAAGTGTAGTCACTGTTGTAATGTGGGAAACGCGGCAGCCAATTTGCGCACAGCAAGCTCCCACAAAAAGCAATGTGATAATGACCAGATAATCTGCTTTCGTGATGTTGGTTGAGGGATAAATATTGACCAGGACACCGGGGAGAACTCCCCTGCTCTTCTTCGAAATAGTGCCGTGGGATCATTTACAGCCAACTGGGAGAGCAAACGGGGCTCAGTTTAACGTCTCATCTGACAGTGCAGCACTCCCTCAGTACTGCACTGGGCGTGTCAGCCTGAATTTTGTGCTCAAGTCCCTGGAGTGGGACCTGAACCCACAACCTTCTGACTCAGATGCGAGAGTGCTAGCCACTGAGCCACAGCTGACTGTTTACTGTAGTAGAAGTCTGATTTTTTTTTGGATGGCTGCATTGGACAAGGTGCGTCAGTTAGTAAAAGGGTTCAACAGTGCAGCTATAAAATATCTTTAGGATGGTGTGTGATGGCTTGCTCGTGTTTCCAAGAAGCGTTCTTACCCTAAACTGGCTTCGGTTGGATTTTTCACCACATGTTGTGCAGCGTGATCGTTCTCATACCCGCTCTGCAGGAATTGTTTCCTGAGCTCAAGTAATATTCTAGTAATAAGCTACATGCAATGATAGTATGAGTGTGTCTTTGGTGGTTGGTAGGGGGAGGGGCTAGAATTTTGAGTGTCAGCTGTGCCTCGGAGTCAGAAGGTCGTGGGTTCAGGTCCCCCTCCAGAGACTTGAGCACATAATCCAGGCTGACACTCCAGTGCAGTACTGAGGGAGTGCTGCACTGTCGGAGGTGTCATCTTTAGGATGAGATGTTAAACCGAGGCCCCCGTCTGCTCTCTCAGGTGGATGTAAAAGGTCCCATGGCACTATTTCAAAGAAGAGCAGGGGAGTTCTCCCCGGTGTCCTGGCCAATATTTATCCCTCAATCAATATTACTACAAAACAGATTATCTGGTCATTATCACATTGCTGTTTGTGGGAGCTTGCTGTGCGCAAATTGGCTGCCGCGTTTCCTACATTACAACAGTGACTACACTTCAAAAAGTACTTCATTGGCTGTAAAACGCTCTGGGACCTCCTGAGGCCGTCAAAGGCGCTATAGAAACGCAAGTCTTTCTTTCTTTAGCTGAGGGCAGTTTACTGACAATTCTTTCCAAGAAATGTTTTGTCGTTGCTGCTCAGGTAATACAAATCAGTGATCATGGGGCGCGTTGACCAGAGGGTGAGAAATATCGGAGACATTTTCTCAGTAACTAATGCAAGTGAGGTGGTGACTTCAGTTGGGTTTATATCACAGAATACCACACTGAAAATTGCACCAGAGTCAAAAGAAACCGAGACTGAAATCAATTGTTAGCAATTGCATAATCCAAGAATTGAAGATTGAAGCCTGGAAGCATTAGATTTTAGATGTCGATAATTGCAAAATCCTCATCCATTGAGGGGGGAGAAACTGGAAGCAATAATATTTTGAAAAGACGGTCAAGTCATTCCCACTGTCTGGAATTTCCCCGGAATGTGCCAACTCCTGAAATCCCTCTCGCAGTTTCTCACGCCACTCCTTCCTATTTGTTTAGTAGAGGATGGAGCTGTGCTTTTGCATCCAGCTGCACGTAGACATTAATGAATTGACTCCTGTTTTGTAGTAAATGGGGAGGGGTAGGTGAGTGTGGGAGAGAGAAAGAGAGGAGGAAGCCACAAATCAAGGATGTATACTCAGAAGATCTGGTGTTAGTGAAGCTGTAAACTTTCACCTGACAATGGCACAATAACATTACTCGAATGCAGAAAGGCTCTCCAGGCAGTTATGAAAACAACCTCACTCCAACTCCCTCTTCTCCGAGCTTGAAATAATCATTGGACCAAGACCATTTGAACAATGGGCCAGTGATCAGCTGATAGGGGAATGTGTCTTCATGCGATGTATCTTTCCATGGCCTCATCCCTCCCTCGTAAGTTATTTTTTAATACCTTTCCAATTCAATTGCACATCCTACCCAGTCATCTGCCCTCCACTATGATAGAACGAAAAAGAAAGAACTTGCATTTCTATAGCACCTTTCACAACCTCATGACGTCCCAAAGCGATACACTGCCAATGAAGTACTTTTGAAGTGTAGTCACTGTTGTAGGAAACACAGCAACCAATTTGCACACAGCAAGCTCCCACAAACAGCAATGTGATAATGACTGGATAATCGTTTTTTGGTGATGTTGGTTGAGGGATAAATATTGGTCCAGGACACCGGGGAGAACTCCCCTGCTCCTCTTCAAAATAGTGCCATGGGATCTTTTACATCCACCTGACAGGGCAGACGGGACCTCGGTTTAACGTCTCATCCAAGAGATGGCACCTCCGACAGTGCGGAGTTCCCTCAGTACTGCACCTCCGACAGTGCGGTGTTCCCTCAGTACTGCCCCTCCGACAGTGCGGTGCTACCTCAGTACTGCCCCTCTGACAGTGCGGCGCTCCCTCAGTACTGCCCCTCCGACAGTGCGGTGCTCCCTCAGTACTGCCCCTCCGACAGTGCAGCACACCCTCAGTACTGACCCTCCAACAGTGCAGCACACCCTCAGTACAGCCCCTCTGACAGTGCGGTGCTCCCTCAGTACTGCCCCTCCGACAGTGCGGTGCTCCATCAGTACTGCCCCTCTGACAGTGCGGTGCTCCATCAGTACTGCCCCTTTGACAGTGCGGTGCTCCCTCAGTACTGCCCCTCCGACAGTGCAGCTCTCCCTCAGTACTGTCCCTCCAACAGTGCAGCACTCCCTCAGTACTGCCCCTCCGACAGTGCAGCACTCCCTGAGTACTGCCCCTCCGACAGTGCAGCATTCCCTCAGTACAGCCCCTCTGACAGTGCGGTGCTCCCTCAGTACTGACCCTCCGACAGTGCGGTGCTCCCTCAGTACTGCCCCTCCGACAGTGCAGCACACCCTCAGTACTGACCCTCCAACAGTGCAGCACACCCTCAGTACAGCCCCTCTGACAGTGCGGTGCTCCCTCAGTACTGCCCCTCCGACAGTGCGGTGCTCCATCAGTACTGCGCTCCATCAGTACTGCCCCTCTGACAGTGCGGTGCTCCATCAGTACTGCCCCTTTGTCAGTGCGGTGCTCCCTCAGTACTGCCCCTCCAACAGTGCAGCACTCCCTCAGTACTGCCCCTCCGACAGTGCAGCACTCCCTGAGTACTGCCCCTCCGACAGTGCAGCGTTCCCTCAGTACAGCCCCTCCGACAGTGCGGCATTCCCTCAGTACTGCCCCTCCGACAGTGCAGCGTTCCCTCAGTACTACCCCTCCGACAGTGCAACGCTCCCTCAGTACTGCCCCTCCGACAGTGCAGCACTCCCTCAGCACTGCCCCTCCGACAGTGCAGCACACCCTCAGTACAACCCCTCTGACAGTGCGGTGCTCCCTCAGTACTGACCCTCCGACAGTGCAGCACTCCCTCAGTACTGACCCTCCGACAGTGCAGTGCTCCCTCAGTACTGACCCTCCGACAGTGCAGCACTCCCTCAGCACTGCCCCTCCGACAGTGCTGCACACCCTCAGTACAACCCCTCTGACAGTGCGGCACTCCCTCAGCACTGCCCCTCCGACAGTGCAGCACACCCTCAGTACTGCCCCTCCGACAGTGCAGCACTCCCTCAGTACTGCCCCTCCGACAGTGCAGTGCTCCCTCAGTACTGACCCTCCGACAGTGCAGTGCTCCCTCAGTACTGCACTCTTAGCTTTTAATGGGCATGGAGGATAAGCTAATCTCTCTCTTTCTTAATTCTGTGTTGGGGGGAAAGGTTGCTAAAATACGGTTGGCAGAATTTAAAACTTCATCAGCTGGTTGGCAATTAAAGGAAATGGCAATTTAGACAAAAAAGAACGACTGTCCAAATAATCAGGTGAAATCTCTTCAAAGATGCAACTTCAGCCAGACACGGGGGAATTTTAACCTAAAAGAACGGGTGGGTTAGGAGCATGAGGGCTAGTTAAATTGTTAAAAATCAGATTCCTGAACTGAACCTGCCTCCAACCCGCCCACTACCGGAATTAACGGAGGCGGGTCGGGGGAGGGGGCAGCCAACCCGCTGCCAGTAGTTGGGACTCAATCTCAATATAGTGAGGCTGGAAGCATCTTCTTTAACCTCAATTTTGTTTTTCCCTGCACCTGGTCGGGTTTTACACACTTTTTAAAACCCGGCAGTTACAGCAAGGTGAGGACTGCTGCATGCAGGAAGTAAGTGCCTTTACACTTACCTCCAGAATCCAGGGTACCTGCCTAACACAGCCCCTGCAATCAGAGACCCCTCACATGGCCTCTGTTCTCTCACCTCCCCCGCCCCCTCGACGGCCCCTCGACTGCCCCGATCTCTCCCCCGCCCCCCTGCCCCTCGACGGTCCCGATCTCTCCCCCCGCCCCCCTGCCCCTCGACGGTCCCGATCTCTCCCCCCGCCCCCCTGCCCCTCGACGGTCCCGATCTCTCCCCCCGCCCCCCTGCCCCTCGACGGTCCCGTTCTCTCCCCCCGCCCCCCTGCCCCTCGACGGTCCCGATCTCTCCCCCCGCCCCCCTGCCCCTCGACGGTCCCGATCTCTCCCCCCGCCCCTTGCCCCTCGACGGTCCCGTTCTCTCCCCCCGCCCCCCTGCCCCTCGACGGTCCCGATCTCTCCCCCCGCCCCCCTGCCCCTCGACGGTCCCGATCTCTCCCCCCGCCCCCCTGCCCCTCGACGGTCCCGTTCTCTCCCCCCGCCCCCCTGCTCCTCGACGGTCCTGTTCTCTCCCCCCGCCCCCCTGCCCCTCAACGGTCCCAATCTCTCTTCCGCCCCCCGGCCCCTCGACGGCCCCGATCTCTCCCCTGTCCCTCGGCCCCTCGACGGTCCCGATCTCTCCCCCACCCCCCTGCCCCTCGACGGTCCCAATCTCTCCCCCACCCCCCTGCCCCTCGATAGTCCCGATCTCTCCCCCCGCCCCTCTGCCACTCGACGGCCCCGATCTCTCTCCCGCCCCCCTGCCCCTCGACGACCCCGATCTCTCCCCCACCCCCCGGCCCCTCGACGACCCCGATCTCTCCCCCGCCCCCCGGTCCCTCGACGGCCCCGATCTCTCACCTCCCCCCGTCCCTCGATGGCCCCGATCTCTCCCCCTGCCCCCGTCCCTCGACGGCCCTGATCTCTCCCCCGCTGATCCTCCAGAGACCGGCACTGGCCCCCACCCAATCCCTCCCTCCCTCCTCTGTGTGGCCTAGTGCCACAGCCTCTCCATCTGGGTGGGAAACAAAGGCTTCAGATGCAAATCAGGCCCTGCCGTTAAAAGTCGTCAGGGCCTGCGGGGATCCCATTCTCCCGGGTTTCCCGCCCGCATCGGAGGCCCCCCGCCCTCCACCCATCTTCCCCATGAAAATCCAGCCCATGCAAAAGTACCAAAACAAAAGCAAAATACTGCAGGAGCTGGAAATCTGAAATAAAACAGAAAATGCTGGGAATACTCAACGGGTCAGGCAGCCTCTGTAGAGAGAGAAACAGAGTTAACGGCCGTGATTTTAGTAACCTTGGTGGGTCCATGGCGGGCGACATCCCGACCCCACTGCTGGCTCCAGCCTGGCCTGTGAAATGACTTTCTGTTGATTGGGCTTGTTAAGCCCCGCCCAGCGTGTTTCCCGGCCAATTAGAGGAAGCGGGTCTGGTGACATCATTTATGACGCGTCATCAGCCGGTTTCCTTAAAGGGACCATGTCTAACTTTCTTCTGACATTTGTGATGTCAGTGTTCTACCGCATTGAAATGCTGCAAACACTGACAATCACTGCACAGAGATGCAGGGCTGCACCCAGGCTCTCCCATGACTCCCTCCATATGCTTATGGAGGGACTCACAGCACACAGGGAGGTTCTCTTCCCTTCCCATGGGTGGAAGAGACCTCCCCAGGAGATCAACACAGCCTGGTTGCACATTACACAGGAGGACACAAGCAGGGATGTTGTCAGGAGGACCAGGCTGCAGTGCTGCAAATGTTTCAATGATCTCAGTAGATCACAAAACGTTCGTACAAAGCCACACTCAACCTCATCCTGCTGTGCCTCTCATCACATCCCCATCACTCTGCCTTCCCTACCCTACTCCTGCACATCCTTACTCACACCAATTTACCTTGGACCTCCACCCATCCCTCTCTATCTACATCATCACTTCCCCATCTCACTAGCCACCCCTCACACTCACCCTCATCCTAGTGCAGTCACACCGACTAACAACACACAAGGGTAGGCACTTGGGTGTTTTATGCAATGTTCATGTAAAGTTTCTGTTAATGTGGTGTCAAACATTGAAACCTTTATTTTCAACACTTTGCATTCTTGGACAGATTTGTGTGCACCTTTGGAAGTGGCTTAGTGAGTTGCAGTGAATGGTGAGACATAACGTTACCCCCACAATGGTCATGAGTGTGAAAGGAACGGCTTGGGCATTGTCGGGATGCTTTATGGTGTTGGTGTGGGGTAGTGCCAACCTGGTGCATCATGTGGCAGCCAGGGTCTACAGCATCAAGTGAAGTAAATCTGTCCATGGCGAGGCCATCCCTGGCTTCCCGGGCAACAATGTGGTCGGGTGCTGATGCCCACTGTCCTGTGCAGCATCAGGTGATTGCAGAGAAGTTTGGTGATGTTGTTGGTGCTGCTGGTGTGCCTGGTGCTGCTGGTGTTGGGGCTGATCGTGGTGGGATTCTGAGGACCAAGGTGAGAGAGTATAAAGGGCACCCATGCTAATGGAATAGATGGCAGGTGAAGTAGAGATGACAGAAGCGATTTGTCTATGGTGGGAAAGGTAATGAGGTCAGACTGGATGGAGACTTGTGTAAAGACTTGCAGCAAGGTGAATCTGTTGTGGAAATGCAATGAGGAAGAGCTTGTGGCTGAGGGAAGATATCTCTGTACGGTCGGAGCTTTTGCTTTACATTTGAAGCTGTCAACTCAACAGCTGATTCAATGGCCACTGAACTCCCGCCTCAGCTTGACAGACGTGGTCCATGACCAGCGAGGACCCCGTGGGCGAGCTGTTAAATGCAAAAGGTGAGCCGAAAATCATTCTGAAGTGGCTCTAACTAAGCCACTAATGACTTGAATTGGGTCCCCCGCCGCTGTGAACCCGCCGCTGCGTGTCGGATATGCTCAGCACTGACAGACCCGACATCGGGAAAGACGCGTGGCGGCGGGTTCACAGTGGGGTCCCGACCCACTGGGAAAACAAAACACTTTCCCACCCGACCCGCCACCGATCGCGCACACTGTCCCTCTGAAAAATTCCAGCCAACGTTTCAGGTCGATGGCCTTTCATCAGAACTGGTAAAAGTCAGAGATGTAACAGGTTTTACGCAAGTAGAGGCAGGGAAAGGCGGGAGGGGAGGAAAGAACAGAAGGGAAGGTCTGTGATAGGGTGGAAGGCAGGAAGGATTAAAAGATAAAAGGGATGATAGTGCAAGGCAAAAGGAGATGGTAATGGGACAAGTAAAGAAACAAAAGACGACAGCTGCTGTCCAAAAAAATGGGAGCAGTGGTTATGATTTGAAATTGTTGAACTCGATGTTGAGTCCGGAAGGCTGTAAAGTGCCTAATCGAAAGATGAAGTCCTGTTCCTCGAGCCACATGCAAAGGTACCATCAATTATCTAGTCACTTTGGACTAGAAGTAATGCATGTTCTCCTTTCATCGAGGCTTAGTAACCTCCTGGATGCACTCTAGAAACATGTAAAAAAAAGCTCACCACATCTCACCTTGCGTGCAGCAATCCTCGATTACGTGCTTGATCTTTGAGACGGTAATGCTACTTGATATACTACTGAGAAATGATGGATTGTTAACCTTGGCTTGGATGCTTATTTTGAACTGTCACTTTATATGTGTACAAAAAACAGACTTTGCAGGTTTCAATGAAAGACTCGCAAGATGTGGGAATCCGTTTTTAAAAAGTTCAGGCCTAACGTGAAATATGATGATTTCTCTTAAGGACAAGCTTTAAACTAAAAATAGACTTTAAAGGAAACGTTTATACAATTATGCAACTAACAAATTTGTACTTCCAATTAAAAAAAAGCTATTCTGTGATTCCAGGAACAATTAATTTATTGGGTCAAAAGTAAGTAATTGGCTATTTTCTATTTCTTCTTCTTCCCTTTAGATCTCAAGTGAAGGAAAAGGGCACAATATTACCAAGAGAGAGGGTGGAGAGAGAGAAATGACTTCCTCTGTGGGGAGTCCACAACAAGAGGACGCAACCTTCAAATTAGAGCCAGGCCGTTCAGGGGTGATGTCAGGAAGCACTTCACACAAAGGGGAGCGGAAATCTGGAACTCTCTCCCCCAAAAAGCCGTTGAGGCTGGGGGAGGGGGTCAATTGGAAATTTCAAAACTGAGATTGATAGATTTTTGTGAGGCAAGGGTGTTAAGGGTTACGGAACCAACGCGGGTAGATGGAGTTAAAATACAGATCAGCCGTGATCTAATTGAGTGATGGAACAGGCAGAATGGCCTCCTCCTGTTCCTATGGTGTCGATGCAAATGCCATTTCTATCAGGCGGTATTATTTGAATTGAGAAGTAGAGGGGCATCAGTTGGTATAGTCAGTGGGGGGGGGGGGGTTATAATGGGCAATGGGCTGTGTGATCGGAAGATGCAAATGGTGTCTGTTAATAAGAACCTACAATTATGACTAAAATAAAGATGGTGTTTGTGTTGTCAGCAGAACTGTGAATGTGTGGGCCGGAAAACTTTGCACAGTACTAGTACACAGCTCTTAATTATACGGATTAACTGTCCTGGGCTTATGACGACTATGTCTAAAAATTTCAGAGGAGTTGTTTATGCCACTTAATTATATTTAACGCTGTTGAATTCTTTCTCAGGCAAGTTGAATGCCGAGAGGTTTACTGTGTTGAAAGAGATTTATATTAAAAAGGAATTCACTTTCTGATGGTTTCCACTTCAGTCTGTTGTATTTTTGAATCACCCAGTACGTGTGTATTCATACTGAGATAAAACCTTGGTAAACAGCAGCAAAAAAATGCTCAAATTTGTATTTGTACAAAGTGTGGATTACATGGTTGAATGTACACAGCATATTATTTTTGGACTTGTGTGCACGTGCAACCAGAAAGAAAGAAAGACTTGGCTTTCTACAGCGCCTTTCACAACCTCAGGACGTCCCAAAGCGCTTTACAGCCAATGAAGTACTTTTTGAAGTGTAGTCACTGTTGTAATGTAGGAAATGTGGCAGCCAATTTGCGCACAGCAAGCTCCCACAAACAGCAATGTGATAATGACCCAGACATTTGGGGTGGGTAATGATGGCGAACTGTCAGCGCTCGCCGTTATTACCCCATTGAAACTGACCGCAACTTCAGGATGTAGCGCATGTGCACCTAAACGTGGAAATCCTGAAGTTGCGGTCAGTCATTCACTGCTCCAACACTAGCTGCATTGTGGCCCCGCCCCCCCATAGCCAGCAATCAGTGTAATCAGAAACTGACGAAAACCTGGGCTTTTCTGTGGTAATATTGCTGTTAAATACCCCATTAAATGTTAGACCTTGTTGGATTAGGTGTAACTGGAGTTTTAACAGCGTATTGATGCTAAACAAATATTATGGCCCTGAAAGACTCATTTTCATTTTGTGGAGTGTCAAATTTCTCCATTTTAATAAAAAACTAAAATTTTTAAGAAACTTAAAAAAAATGTTTTTACATTTTTTTAAATAAGTTTGTTAATCTTTATTTCAGGTTTACCTTTTCCCCATGTGAGAGCCCCAATCTTTGTTTTGCTCTCTATAACATTAAAAAAAATTTGAATCAAAGGAGCTTACTCACTTCCTGGTTCTCGGTCTGTGAGAATTCTGCATTGCGATTGGCTGCTTAGACAGCATGTTGATGTCTACAGAAGCTTGTGTTAGGGATTCCCCATTAACTTGCGCTGATTTCAATTGCATGTCGGAAAAACCGAACTTCTTGCCACAGGGATCGCGAGATCTTTGTGAGAGGCTTACTTCGGGGCTAGCAGCAAACGCCTTTGCTTCGCCGCTGACCGCAAATTATGTGCTAATCTGTTTTAGTGATATTGATTGAGGGCCAGGACACTGGGGTGAACGCCCCTGCTCTTCTTCAAAATCATTATCATGCATGCAGCTTCCTTTCAGCAAATCTTCGGTTTTAATTCTGGCCGGGCTTACACACATTCTCTACCCCTCCCACTTACTCACTTGGGGACAATTGCCTCCTGCCTCTTCTTTTGGTGGGCATTTCCTTCTCTCTAAATGGGGAGTACCTCCTTTTCCCTCCTCATCTCCTGGTGCCATGTCAGTAGCTTAACGGTGCTTGCTGCTGTGGCCAGGGATTTGGGGGTTTCTTGGCTTTGCGTGAGTGCGACGTTTGGTCTCCGTACAGTTCACAGGTCAATAGCTTAAATTTAGAATGAACTATTTATTGTTTTTTTACAAACTGAGTCTAAGGGCAATTCCTGAAGTACAAATTAAACCGATTAACTGCAAGTTGCAGCATTGCTAATTAGCGATTTCACCATTAACCATCAGTATGCGTTAATTATCTTTTGCTGTTTCTCTTTATTAACCACTTCCACCACCAAGACTACCTCTTACCTCTGCCGCAACCTAAAGCAGTTCTAACCATGATAATGTCATCAACAATCTCACGGTCTTCAAAGCTTATTTACCCCAGCCGCGTTCCAATATTTTCATCATACTCCTGCTGGGTTTGGTGTGGCTTCCACAATGTTACAAGGTCAATAGCGACAAGGAAGGCCACTCGGCTCTTCCTAGTTAGCCCATCCAGAAAAATCCAACAATTCCCTCCCCCTTCTTTTGCCTCTACTACCTTATCAGTAAATACATTGCACAAACTTCAACGGATAAAGTCTGAGATTATTCAAACTACTGAAGTATTTCCTACATTGCAACGGAGACTGCACTTTAACAACAACTTACATTTATATAGCGCATTTAATGCCGTAAAACGTCCCAAGGTGCTTCACAGGAGCGTTACCACACAAAATTTAACACCGAGCAACATAAGGAGATATTAGGACAGGCTTGGTCACAGAGGTCGGTTTTAAGGAGCGTCTTAAAGGAGGAAAGAGAGGTAGACAGGCGGACAGGTTTAGGCAGGGAATTCCAGAGCTTAGGGCCCAGGCAGCTGAAGGCACGGCCACCAATAGTGGAGCGATGAAAATCGGGGATGCACAAGAGGCCAGAATTGGAGGAGCGCAGAGGTCATTGGAGGGTTTTAGGGCTGGAGGAGGTTACAGAGATAGGAAGAAGGCGGGGGCCATGGAGTGATTTGAACACAAGGATGAGAATTTTAAAATCGAGGCATTGCTGGAGCGGGAGCCAATGTAGGTCAGCGAGCACAGGAGGTGATGGGTGAACGGGACTTGGTGCGAGTCAGGATAAAAGTACTTCATTGGCTGTAAAGCACTTTGGGATGTGAAAGGCCCTATATAAATGCAAGTTCTTTCTTTCAAGTCTTTCTTTTATATGAACCCAGATCAATAGTAAATGTGAACTGCCCTTACTAAGTGATTCCTGGGACACCTGATAGGCTTCAAAAGCAATTGTTTAAGAGCCAAGACAAACAGCAGTGTGGATAGTGGGAAGCCTGGGGCAGTGTGGCAATCTATTTAATAAAAGTCGGAGCGGGTCCAAGCCATCAGAGCCTAAGGAACAAATAGCCTCATTCTTCCCGACCATTTGACACCCGGAGAAGCAGTAAATAGCAGGTTCCTTTAGGTTATTTGCATCTTTCCGAACATTTAAAATAAACCGCGTGAAACCTGATTACTGCAAACTAAACAGAGCGGTGTGTTTTTTCCTTTTAGCCTTGTGGCTAGTTGTTTAACTAATAAACCATTTGACCTCTGGCAGAGATAGCCTCTAGGTTCTTTTTTTTAAAAGAAGGGGGGATCCTAGTACTTTAAAAGGAATAAAATAACATGTCAAATAAAAGTGGCCCCTTTGGTAAATAATCCGTGAAACCAGGGCCTAAGGGAACTTTAGTTCTTTACCTCGTAGCTTCCAGCTTTGTGACCTTACTGATATCTCAAGGACTTCATAGGTAGGCTCCTTAGCTATGGGTGCTATTGTGACAATTGGATGCGAGCTATGTATTTTTTGGGGGGGGGGGGGGCGGTGGGGAACAGTACAAGCGAACCAGTTAAGAAGATTGAAGTGGGAACTTCTGAATAACGCTCCTGTACGTATCCCTCGCTTGGGGAACTCCGTCAGACTAGCTCCCCCCTCACTCCTGTACGTGTAAATTAGAGACTTCAACATCAACTTTTAAATGCCTTTGACTCAGCCAGGAAGGGATGAACACAAGTCGCCCTCCAAAAACAGGCCAGACAGCTCCCAGAAAAATAAAACTGGTGGACCACAGTTTTTATTTGTCTTTCCATCATCTTCCTGCGTGGAAATCCAATCTTTTCTGAATGTATTTAAAAGCAGAAGATGCTGGTTGGATGTCAGAAAATATAAAAAAAAGTATGAAAACTGATGGGAAAATATTCAGCTGCTTGAACTACCTTGAGTTCAGAGACTGCAAACTGTACCAGCTTAGATAAACATGGACTTTGAAAGGCTCCAATGAAACTATGGGGAATTGTGCACAGTTTTGTTGCAGTTTCAAATACAAAATTTATGAAAAGCGACAGTCAAATTACATGAATTCTTTGAGGGCTGAAGGAGCTGTTCGCGATGTCTCCCCCTCTTTAGATTCCCTCACCTGGCACACACCAGACTACAGTGGGAGAGTTGGCGCCCAGTACTGGCCTCGCTCCCCTGTGACCAGCGATTGGGAAACGCTTCTGGTGATTCAGCTCCCTTCCTGTGGGAAAATTGTCTCGGCTCCACTTGCTATTTCTACCAGAAGAAATGTATCATCACCACCAAGCCTTGAACCAAAGGGGCTATTTCACTCTCAGTGTAGCAACTGTTTCCATGACGCCTAACTTTATTTTTTTTTAATGAAGTAACAAACCTGCCTCTCTTTCTCATCGATGAAATTTGGAGAGTGAAAAAAAGAAATCCGATTGTTCCAATTCAGCGTTTTCTTCAGGAATCAGTACGAGACTTGTACAGCTCCAATCTGTTTTCTTGCCGGCACTTAGCCGACAGAGCATTTTGTTGCTCGGTGCAGAGGTCTCGTCCTGTCATTCCTGTCAGTAACTGAGCGGCTTCCCATTGAACTCTGGCCAATTCGGAGCCAAATGTGAACCACTAAAATAGTTATTCCCACTTCCAGTTCATGAAAGCAATTGGCTCCATTCCACCTGAGCTTGAGTTGACCACTGCCTGAACCCACAAGGCTGTTTTACCGAAAAGAAAAGCTCATGTTTGGAGGATCTTGGACTTTTGGACTCGATTTCCACTCCCCTGCTTGATAGAGCGGCTGCCATTTTCCACCCTGTGTCCTGGTTGCTCTAATCCACTGCGTCCTTTTCATGAGAGTCCATTTCATGAGCACTGTTGCCGATTTTTCGATCCGAGACTGTTGGTTTAAAATTTGTCGAGTCACGTTTTTAAAACAAAAACTAATTTTGTGTAGCTGTCAATGGGCCAGAATTGAATGCAGGTGGTGAACGAACACCGCCTGTCCTATCGTTAGACTTGCCCTTGCCCACTGAATTCCCAGGAGCTTGTGCACTGGAAGTTGCTGTAAGTGGGTGGTGGAAATGGCACAGCGCCCTCTATAGGGCATGTGGGACCTGTGTGAACAGGGCAAGCAACTGTGTGTCTCCTTAACCAATCAGGTTGGAGAATCGTTAACGAGCAGCGCAGAGTCTGAACCAGAAATTATTGGTTAGAATAGTTAATCCGATGTTAAATCAGTTACAGAAAGTGAAATAAAGAGAGGGAAAGAAAGACTGGATTAAGAGGGAAAGAAAAAAGAGACAGTAAGAAAGAAAAAGTAAAAAGAAATTAATTAAAATGTTTTTTTGAAAAATCTCCAACAATTCAAAGCTGAAGGAATGAGCCTCACACTTGTAAAAGTTAATGTTCAGGGCCAGAGAGGTTGTTTGGCAGTAGTTAAGACTTATCATGTCGTTAAAATGGTGCTTAGACTTGAAATGACTTGACTTGGCTTTCTGTGGCGAGTTTACGTCGTATCCACCGTGCAAGTACAGGAACTTCACGCCACTCAATGCATTTCAATGATGAGCCAGACAGCGAGATGCCATTTTCGTGAAGCTAACGGCAGAGTGACGAATCTTGGACAGCAGCTTCTGGATCTTCGCGTTTAATCGAGCATCAGCCGTCACCTGAAGTTGCTGTGCGCATAAATAACGGTGAGCGCCGTTAGCCTCACCGTTATTTTGACAGTAAATTCTGGGCCATCGTCCTCTGAAGATATTCGCATGAGTTAGGGCAAGTGATTTGGCATTAACACCCTGTGCCAAATCCCACTCCAACCATGTGTAGCACAATTTGCTGCCTGTGCACCTCAATATTGCATAAAAAGGCCTGGCATTACTGAGTGACAACCGATCATGGAATTTCTATGGCCAATGCTGCTGACAAGCCCTGAAATCTTAGCGCATTATTGCATAGACCAATTGGAGGGGGCGGGGCGAGGGGGGCTGGGGGAAAGAGGTTAGAGACAGACCTTTTCGTCTCCGTGCTCTTTTTAAAACTATTTCACACTTTTTGATTTAAAAACCCAACATTTAAATGTGACTCTTTTGCAGATCCTTTCTGTGGAGGAATGGTCAAAAAAAAATTATGAGATGTGACAGTCCAGCAACATCAGTGTGGACTACGTGACTAGATCTATCGTCGAGATAGCAAAGCCGGCTTGAGATCAAGCAAAATATGTTCTGCATGACAAGTGAATAAATAACAACGGTGAAGAGGTCTCTTCGACGTCACTCTCTTTCCATTTACTTTTACATTTGGTTTAATTCACACAGCCACAGACAGAAGGAAACATCAATAATTTCTGCTAAGCTTAATTTCTATTGTTGGCTCAGAGCTGTATTGTATTTAAGGAACTTGGTAACATATACAGAGAAGACGTTGTTGTAATCTCAGACACATTCCAAAGCTCTGCTGCCCGTATCCTAACTCGCACCAAGTCCCGCTCACCTGTGCTCCTGATTCGGCAGTGTTTCAATTTTAAAACTCTCATCCTTGTTTTCAAATCGCCCCTTCCCATCTCTGTAACCTCCTCCAGCCCTACAACCCTCCGCGATCTCTGCGCTCCTCCAATTCTGGCCTCTAGCGCATTCCCGATTTTCATCACTCCACCATTGGCGGCCGTGCCTTCAGCTGCCTGGGCCCTAAACTCTGGAATTCCCTCCCTCAACCTCTCCGTCTCTCTCTCTCCTTTTAAGACACTCCTTAAAACCTACCTCTTTGACCAAGCTTTTGGTCACCTGTCCTAATATCTTCTGAAATATAAACAGAGAATGCTGGAAATACTCAGCAGGTCAGGCAGCATCTGTGGAGAGAGAAACAGTACTATCTCCTGATGTGGCTCGGTGTCCAATTTTGTCTGATAACGCTCCTGTGAAGCGCCTTGGGATGTTTTACTATGTTAAAGGTGCTGTATAAATGCAAGTTGTTGTTGTAATCTCAGACATATTCCCTCGTAGACTCGCGCATGACTAGACCCCAGCACTGTGACCTGCACTACTGGGGCAACCAGCATGAACACAATCTTCGATGGCCCCCCGAACCAGGAAACCCACTCTTCCCGTATCTGAAGTTCTTTTCCCCTCTTCTATCATCCTGGTTTTCAAGCAGGAGTACATCAGGCGAAGTCTTTGTGGAAAGAACGAAATGGAATGAAATTTGCTGCATTTTTCCATTGTGTGTACGCACAAAGTTAAATTTAAACAATAATCACCATAATCCTCCAGTCTGAGGCTATTGAGGTAATTTAGGTGGTGATTATGCGTTGTTACTGCTTGCCTGTTAAAGTAATGGTTTAAGTTCTGAAGCCCTGGCGTAGTATTAACCTACACTCAGACTTTTCCTTTTGCCAAAGTATGCCAACAATTGTAGCCGTGTTTCCAGTCACTGTCTTTAGTGGTTTAACTTGCTTGAAATGAAGACACTGAAGCTGGGATTGTTTTACTTTAGAGCAGAGAAGGATCCTGGGCTTTATAAATAGAGGCAGAGAGTACAAAAGCAAGGAAGTTGTGTAAACCTTTTATAACTCACTGGTTGGGCCTCAGCTGGAGTACAGGAAACTTTCGTTTATCCGGCACCGACGGGACCGGCGTGGTGCCGGTTGATCGAAAGTGCCGGATTACAGAGAGCTATACTTACCAAGGTACGAGAGCCCCGTACACGGCCACAGGCTTAACAATTGGGACCCGGAGAGGGAAAGTAAACGAGACTCCGGCTTTTTCCTCCGTGGCGGCGACAGGTCCGAGTCGGAAGAACGTTGACCCCCCTTTCGTGGGGGCGAAAGGTCAGAATCGGGGTCTTGTCTGTATAATAAAACTTACCTGATTTTTGCCGGTTAAGCGAGAATTCCGGATATTTGGGTGCCGGATAAACGAAAGTTTCCTGTATTGTGTCCAATTCTGGGCACCGCACTTTAGGAAGGATGTCAAGACCTTGGAGAGGGTGCAGTGGAGATTTACTAGAATGGTACCAGGGATGAGAGACTTCAGTTATGTGGAGCAAGCTAGTGGGAACCTGTGGCCTACTTCTAGGAACAGAGGAACAGGAGGAGGCCATTCAGCCCCTCGAGCCTGTTCCACCATTCAATGAGATCATGGCTGATCTGTGACCTAACTCCGTATACCCACCTTTGGCCCATATCCCTTAATACCGTTGGTTAACAAAAAGCTATCAATCTCCGATTTAAAATTAACAATTGATCTAGTATCAATTGCCATTTGCGGAAGAGAGTTCCAAACTCTACCACCCTTTGTGTGTAGAAGTCTTCCCAAAACGACTGATAACAAGCCGCTTTGAGGCCCTTACTGAGCAACCCACAACCCCAAAGCCGGCAAGGCAGCAATGATTCCAAAGGCCAAACCTGTACATTTTGAAGACAAAAACTTTTTTATTTTACAAACTCTGTGTGCGTCATTTCTTCATGACAAACTAATAGAAACAAACACAAAAAATCATTAATTAATATAACTGGTTCTCACAACCTGGAGATAATGTCCAAAACACTAAACAAAAGTTTGAACATGAACCTCGGCCTTTAATAAGAATCCGTAGCCTTGTATGCTATGGCATTTCAAGTGCTCATCTAAATGCTTCTTGAATGTTGTGAGGGTTCCTGCCTCTACCACCCTTTCAGGCAGTGAGTTCCAGATTCCAACCACCCTCTGGGTGAAAAAGTTTTTCCTCAAATCCCCTCTAAACCTCCTGTCCCTTACCTTGAAACTATGCCCCCTGGTTATTGACCCCTCTACTAAGGGGAAAAGTTCCTTTCTATCTACCCTATCTATGCCCCTCATAATTTTGTACACCTCAATCAGGTCCCCCCTCAGCCTTCTCTGCTCTAAGGAAAACAACCCCAGCCTGTCCAGTCTCTCTTCATAGCTGAAGCGCTCCAGTCCAGGTAACATCCTGGTGAATCTCCTCTGCACCCTCTCCAATGCAATCACAGCCTTCCTATAGTGTGGCAACCAGAACTGCACACAGTATTCCAGCTGTGGCCTAACTAGAGATTTGTACAGCTCCATCATAACTTCCCTGCTCTTATATTCTATGCCTCGGCTAATGAAGGCAAGTATCCCATATGCCTTTTTAACCACCTTATCTACCTGTCCTGCTGCCTTCAGGGATCTATGTACATGCACACCAAGGTCCCTCTGATCCTCTGTCCTTCCTAGGGTCCTACCATTCATTGTGTATTCTCTGGGATTAGAATAGACAGGGCTTGATGGCCGGCGCGGACACGATGGGCCGAAGGGCCTCTTTCTGTGCTGTAAAACTCTATGACTGTATAAGTGTTTCCTAATTTCACTCCTGAAAGGTCTGGCTCTAATTTTTAGACTATGCCCCCTAGTCCTAGAATCCCCAACCAGCGGGAATAATTTCTCTCTATCTACCCTATCAGTTCCCCTTAATATCCTGAAAACATTGATCAAATCACGCCTTAACCTTCTAAATTCTAGGGAATACAACCCTAGTTTGTGTAATCTCTCCTCGTAATTTAATCCTTGGAGTCCGGGTATCATTCTGGTAAACCTACGCTGCACTCCCTCCAAGGCCAATATATCCTTCCTAAGGTGTGGTGCCCAGAACTGCTCACAGTACTCCAGGTGTGGTCTAACCAGGGTTTTGTATAGCTGCAGCATAACTTCTACCCCCTTGTATTCTAGTCCTCTAGATATAAAGGCCAGCATTCCATTAGCCTTTTTGATTATTGTCTGTAGCTGTTTATGACATTTTCATGATCAATGTACCTGAACCCCCAAGTCTCTTTGGACATCCACTGTTTTTAGCTTTTCACCATTTAGAAAGTACCCTGTTCTATCTTTTTAGATCCAAAGTGGATGAGCTCACATTTACTGACATTGAAATCCATTTGCCACAGTTTTCCCCATTCACTTAATCTGTCAATATCCCTTTGTAATTTTATGCTTTCATCTACACTGCCTACAATGTCACCTATCTTTGTGTCATCGGCAAATTCGGATATATGACTTTCTATGCCATCATCTAAGTCCTTAATAAATACTGTGAATAGTTGAGGCCCCAACACAGATCCCTGCGGGACACCACTAGCCACATCATGCCAATTAGAGTACCTACCCATTATCCTTACTGTCTCCTGCCGCTCAGCCTGCTCCAATACTTTTTTTAATTCGTTTTATGGGATGTGGGCATCGTTGGCAAGGCCAGCATTTATTGCCCATCCCTAATTGCCCTTGAGAAGGTGGTGGTGAGCCACCTTCTTGAATCGCTGCAGTCCGTGTGGTGAAGGTACTCCCACAGTGCTGTTAGGGAGGGAGTTCCAGGATTTTGACCCAGCGACGATGAAGGATCGGCGATATACTTCTAAGTCAGGATGGTGTGTGACTTGGAGGGGAACTTGGAGGTGGTAGTGTTCCCATGCGCCTGCTGCCCTTGTCCTTCTAAGTGGAAGAGGTTACGGGTTTGGGAGGTGCTGCCGAAGAAGCCTTGGCGAGTTGCTGAAATGCATCTTGTAGATGGTACACACTGCAGCCATGGTACGCCGGTGGTGGAGGGAGTGAATGTTTAAGGTGGTAGATGGGGTGCCAATCAAGCGGGCTGCTTTGTCCTGTATGGTTTCAAGCTTCTTGAGTGTTGTTGGAGCTGCATTCATCCAGGCAAGTGGAGAGTATTCCATCACACTCCTTACTTGTGCCTTGTAGATGGTGGAAAGGCTTTGGAGAGTCAGGAGGTGAGACACTCGCCGCAGTATACCTAGCTTCTGACTTGCTCTTGTTGCCACAGTATTTATGTGGCTGGTCCAGTTAGGTTTCTGGTCAATGGTGAACCCCAGGATGTTGATGGTGGGGGGTTCGACAATGGTAATGCCATTGAATGTCAAGGGGCAGTGGTTAGACTCTCGCTTGTTGGAGATAGTCATTGCCTGGCACTTCTGTGGCGCGAATATTACCTGCCACTTATCAGCTCAAGCCTGAACGTCGGCCAGGTCTTGTTGCATGCGGGCATGGACTGCTTCATTATCTGAGGAGTCGTGAATGGCACTGAACACTGTGCAGTCATGAGCGAACATCCCCATTTCTGACCTTATGTTGGAGGGAAGGTCATTGATGAAGCAGCTGAAGATGGTTGGGCCTAGGACACTGCCCTGAGGAACTCCTGCAGCGATGTCCTGGGGCTGTGATGATTGACCTTCAATCACCACAACCATCTTCCTTTGTGCTAGGTATGACTCCAGCCAGTGGAGAGTTTTCTTCTCGATTCCCATTGACTTCAGTTTTACTCGGGCTCCTTCATGCCACACTCAGTCAAATGCTGCCTTGATGTCAAGGGCAGTCACTCTCACCTCACCTCTGGAATTCAGCTCCTTTGTCCATGTTTGGACCAAGGCTGTAATGAGGTCGGGAGCAGAGTGGTCTTGGCGGAACCCAAACTGGGCATCAATTAGCAGGTTATTGGTGAGTAAGTGCCGCTTGATAGCACTGTCGATGACACCTTCCATCACTTTGCAGATGATTGAGAGTGGACTGATGGGGCAGTAATTGGCTGGTTTGGATTTGTCCTGCTTTTTGTGGACAGTACATACTTGGGCAGTTTTCCACATTGTCGGGTAGATGCCAGTGTTGTAGCTGTACTGGAACAGCTTGGCTAGAGGTGCGGCTAGTTCTGGAGCACAAGTCTTCAGCACGATAGTCGGGATGTTGTCAGGGCCCATAGCCTTTTGCTGCATCCAGTGCGCTGAGCCATTTCTTGATATCACGTGGAGTGAATCGAATTGGCTGAAGACTGGCTTCTATGATGGTGGGGACCTCAGGAGGAGGCCGATATGGATCATCCACTTGGCACTTCTGGCTGAAGATGGTTGCAAACGCTTCAGCCTTGTCTTTTGCACTCACGTGCTGGGCTCCACCATCATTGAGGATGGGGATATTCATGGAGCCTCCTCCTCCCGTTAGTTGTTTAATGGTCCACCACCATTCACGACTGGATGTGGCAGGACTGCAGAGCTTTGATCTGATCCGTTGATTGTGGGATCGCTTAGCCCTGTCTATAGCATGCTGCTTCCGCTTTTTAGCAAGCATGTAGTCCTGTGTTGCAGCTTCCCCAGGTTGGCACCTCATTTTTAGATACGCCTGGTGCTGCTCCTGGCATGCTCTTCTACACTCCTTATTGAACCAGGGTTGGTCCCCTGGCTTGATGATAATGGTAGAGTGAGGGATATGCTTAAACTAAAGGCTCTGGGATTGCTCTCCTTAGAGCAGAGTACTTTAAGGGAAGATTTAATAGAGGTGTTCAAAATTATGAAGGGCTTTGATAGGGTAGAAAGGGAGAAACTGTAGGGAGGGTCGGTAACCAGAGGACACAGATTTAGGATAACTGGCAAAAGAGCCAGAGGCGAGATGAGAAGAATTATTTTTACGCAGTTGTGATCTGGAATGCGCTGCCTGAAAGGGCGGTGGAAGCAGATTCAACAGTAACTTTCAAAAGGGAATTGGATAAATACTTGAAAAGGAAAAAAAATTACAGGGCTATGGGGAAAGAGCAGGGGGGAGTGGGACTAACTGGAGAGCTCTTTCAAAGAGCCGGCACAGGCACGATGGGCCGAATGGCCTCCTTCTAGTGCTGTCTGATTCTATGATTGCTGTCCAAAAATAGCGTCATAAAGTGCCATCTTTAACTATCAGGACCAGGAGGCTGAATTACTCTTGAGGAGATGCTGATGTGCCAGGCTTCCGGAAGATCGCTCCGGGAGATCGCTCCGAGAGATCGCTCCGGGAGATCGCTCCGGGAGATCGCTCTGGGAGATCGCTCCCGGAGATCGCTCCGAGAGGTCTGGAAGAGGTGGCTGAGTGATTTGATGCGACAACTTGCACTACAGCAAATGAGAAAAATGTTGGCAAGTGGTTTAATTATATCAAGAAGGCAGCCAAGGAGAAGATTCTGTACAACGGTGGAGAAGGAACATACGTGCCGATACGTGCACCCGGAGACCTCCTGTTACAAACGGCAGGTGAAAGAGGTAGACATCTTTCCATGGGCTCTTTAGTGATGATTGGTGAGCGAGGCTCTCGCTCTATCAGGTTCTGCACTCCACAATGTCACGAGCTATTTAAATACTTTTGTAATAAGCTATTGTCATCCACATTGTATTTCCTGAAATGCATAAAATGTTCATTATTCAACATTTATCTTTATTCCATCATATCTTTTTTTAGAAAACATCATTCAATGCTTTATATGTGCATCTTTTTTGTAAAAAAATAAAGAAAATCGTTTTAAATAATTTGTTCAAAATCCATACTTTCATCCAGATACTCTTCAATCTTTGCACATTTGTGTTCATTAGATCTAAGCCAGAGTTTTCAAATTATAACCTCAGCTGAGGCTACAAGAAAGTCGAATTGTGTGACCTCTTTGAAATAATTGCCATGTGTCTGGGACTCTCCTTTTTGGGTGGTTTCCAGTTTATGTTCTTTTGATGAACTGGGAAAGGATTTACAACCTGCACTGAGTACCGCTTGATTTCTCATTAACTGAGGACTGGTGTCTGGCGCACACATTCCTTCCAGCTAATCAGCGAGTAATACAGTGAGCTGACAACAGACGAGATACTCCTGCTTTTCAACTGAGTGCTGTTTCTGCCACTTTCCAGCAGCACTATCTGTTACAAATCCGCATTTCATATTGGGGAGCCTTGTCCTATCGCTCTCTGTTACACTAGGTATTTCTTTATTGATTCATTTCTATCACATTGGAACCAATCTGTAAATGCAAACACAGTTTGTCTTGAGAGTAGATTTTACATATACTTTAGCAGTCATCGATCGTGGTTACAGTTCCCCGGGCATACCATGGAATCATTGGGTGTGAAATTGGGATTGGTAGCGCCCATTGCTTGGGCGCTGCGGGTGCCCGTTTGGGGACCAAAATAGCGTCCGATGTGCGCGCGCACATTTCTGCCGCGAGTCGCGTCGGACGCCATCTTGGTAAAGGACACACCAGCAGCGTCCTCCAGCCTCGTCTGAAGCATGTGCAAAGACGGGCCTAACACCTGCTTCTGGTCCGCCCCTGAGGCAGCCAGCTCCAGTGCCGATCGCCTCCGGAAAAACCAACGCCACGTAAATGAAAAAAAATAAGGGTAAGTACTTATCATAATCACCGCTGCTCCCGGTCCCGACATCCAGGCCCGCTTGATCTCACTCCGACCACCACCCCCTCAAACCGTACTCCCGAGGCCTGCCCGACCCCCCCATCACAGACTACGAGGCCCACCCATTCCTCCACCAGACTCCAGACCCCTGACCTGGAGCTTGGAGCACTAGCCTTGTGCGGGCTGCTCCCGCACCGCCTTCTACATTATGATGAGGTCTGAGGCCGAAAGTCCGGGCCTCCTCGGACATCCCCATTTGAGCGCGGGCTGTGAGCACTGTGCGGGTAAGGCGCCCGCATGTCTAGGCCATAGAATCTTACAGCACAGAAGCAGGCCATTCAGCCCATGGTGTGTGTGAGAGAGCTGGCCAAGCAGTCCCACTCCACTGCCCTTTGCCCTGCCATGTAATCCCCTTCAAAGTTACTACTGAATTTGCTTCCACCGCCCTTTCAGGCAGTGCATTATTATAATTCTAAATAGACAACTGTTAATGATGTGATCTGCATCAGTCTGCTGTGCGGTGACACTGTTTATCTATCAGGTATTTGGCGAACTTGTTCTGTCTGCCTCGTGTCAGACTCTCGAGCACTGCAGCTCTCGGTGCTGGCTCAAGGGTGTTCCCAGTCTATCGCTTCAGTTTCATTGTGGTCACTCAGTGATGAGAAACATTCGTTGCGTGGTTGGGCAGCCCTGGGTTCTGTCTTTCAAAGTTCTTGTGAGATATTATATTTGCACTTTCTTTTTTGGGACTTTTCTGTTGATTTATATTTCGCAATGCGTTGGTTTTCCCCGAGAATAGAAATATTTTTGACGCATTAAATACTGTTGCTCTGCATCCTTGCTGTGGCAAAGCACGCTATTTCTAAACCCGTATGAAACTACTGTCCCACCTCTGCTGACTCGATGGGGTAAATGTATTGTGTGGCGTGGCACTTGTAATGACATATCCAGTTGAGAATGAGCGTTTAAGAGACATTCCTTTAATACCAGCGAGTGCTGTTTCAATGTTGCAATTAAGCAACGAGCTAGGTCGAGACTGGAGAAATGAATCAGTCTGCCAGACCGAGTACGTAAGGATGACAGTGAGCTGCAGACTGTTCATTTATTTCAATCGCGATAAATCTAGTTGTTAATCATTGAACACCCGATTATGAGGAGCTCTAACAACATTATAAGGAGAGAAAAAAGAAAATCCAAAAGGGCGGTGAGCCACACAGAATAGGTGGCTCGAGCAGTTGCACCAACATCGTTGGACTCAGGACACAAAATTAAATCACAGGGAGCTCCTGCTACAGATCAGTAGCCCATGGCCCTTGCAGAAAGTGGGCATCGTGGACCAGCTGGACAGAAAGAAAGACCTCAGGACGTCACAAAGCACATATCATTTTTAAAATTCATTCACAGGATGTGGGCATCGCTGGCAAGGCCGGCATTTATTGCTCATCCCTGATTGCCCTTGAGAAGGTGGTGGTGACAACTGAGTGGCTTGCTAGGCTAGTTAAGAGTCTGTAGTCACATATAGGCTGGAGCGGGTAAGGACGGCAGGTTTCCTTCCCTAAAGGACAGTAATGGATCAGTTGGGTTTTTAAGAAAGGCCAATAGGTCACCATTACTGATACTATCACTTCATTCACTGAATTCAAATTCATAAACTGCCGTGGTAGGATTTGAACTCATGTCTCTGGATTATTAGTCCAGTAACATAAAAGAAAGAAAGACTTGCATTTATATAGCGCCTTGCACGACCACCGGACGTCTCAAAGCGCTTTACAGCCAATGAAGTACTTTTGAGGTGCATTCACTGTTGTAATGTAGGAAATGCAGCAGCCAAGTTGTGCACAAACAGCAATGTGATAACGACCAGATAATCTGTTTTTGTTGTGTTGGTTGAGGGATAAATATTGGACAGGACAATGGGGATAACTCCCTTGCTCTTCTTCGAAATAGTGCCACGGGATCTTTTGTATCCACCTGAGAGAGCAGGTTTAACATCTCATCCAAAAGACAGCACCTCTGACAGTGTAGCACTCCCTCAGTACTGCACTGGAGTGTCAGCCTAGCTTTATGTGCTCAAGTCCCTGGAATGGGACTTGAACCCACAACCATTCTGACTCAGAGGTGAGTGTGCTACCCACTGAGCCACAGCTGACACTATGTCTAACATTAACCACTATGCTACTGTACTCTCTAGACAGCATGGTGCACTCTCACATTTTAGATATTTAAATTTTTTTTTAGCTCTCAATTCTACAACATACTCGCTGTCCAGGTTCATGGATGAGGAATGTGTGAGGTACCAGGTAGCTACCATTGCCTGTGTGGCTATATCCCATCGTGCATTTCTGCCTTTGAGAGAGTGTGGTTAGGGGAAACAATCGGAGGAGGAGGAGGAAAAGGAAGGGAATAATCTGGGTTTGAAAGGCCGCAAAGAAACTGAGCGCACAAATGACATAAAAGCCTCAATTGACATTCCTTTTTGTTATCGTTATGTGAGACGTTCCCTATAAGGGCATTTTGGGAGCCATACATAAGGTGCGTGGTGGGGATAGCTATGAATAAAAGAGGGAGTTGTAAACAGCGTGTGATAGATCGATGAGTGCTACAGCCTGAAACTGGAAGTATTTGAAGTTTATTAAATGTAGTTTATACCTGACAGAAATGTATCATTATCGTTATTTATTCCCCCCCAAAATTTCCTCAATCTACTCCTGACATCATGCGACAGGTTTGAGAGTCACTTGAGAAGTTGTCTAGCTTTGTGTGTACGTGTACACTCTGCAGAATCATGGGAGACTGAATCAAACAAGGTCTGATTTTTGGACTGTCTAAGAATACAAGTAAAACCTGCTCCGTTGGGCAGCTATTTTTAAATGAATGGTGAGGGTGTTTTTATTGCCCAACGTACCATGTGTATGGAAGCCAAGTGGGTGGCGACAGTTTTTCTTCCAGGGCAGTTGGTGGGAGGTTAGTTCTGGAGGATTAGGTAGTGGCCCTTGGCCATTCCAGTGCGCATCTGACCCTTGGCTTTGTGTTGGTTCCAATTGGACATTGTAATCCATCTGACCCCCGGGGTTGACTTTGAAGGAGCGCTCATCCATTTTATCTCCCTCCCCCCACCCCTCAGATAGTGCCCATGGGTAGCGACAGTTTTAGTATAAGCCGGGAATCCAATTTGGACTCACTCCTCTGCTTCCCTGTGAAGTATCTGAATTAGTCTTTTTAATATTTAATTCTGTCGTGAGGCCCAAAGTAGTCGGATATCGCTCAGGATACTGATGGATATTTCATGACTGACTGCTTGTATTTTTTATTGAAGGACGGAAGAGGATTATAAAAGTCATGGTCAAAAGATGAGGAGTCAAAGGTTTGATTTTTTTTTGGCCAATAGATTATCAGTAAATTGCATGTGTGTGTTTTTTCTACGTAAAATACACCATGATTTCTTTAGTGTTGGGGTTGGAGCGATGATGCAGAACCGCAGTTTAGTTTTCCATCTAGTTGTAAAATGTTACTCACTCAATGAAGACGTGAATTTGAATAAGCTCTACTCATATTCTAAGTTTGGAGCCTAGCACTATTGCTAAAGCTATCAGGCCACCCAAGTTCCAAAATACTTATCAGTGGTAATGGACTCATAATTGAGTTCAAGGTCTCCATATGTATTCTGTACTTTTTATAATTGTTTAATTCATGCCTCTAGCAGCCCTCGAGTGGCAATATGCCAGTGGTGGCTGAAAAAGTCGTTCTGAACGTTGTTGTTCTGGAAATAGATCTGTGAGCACTTGCTGCCAAAACAAAGTTTCTAATGTTCTGCTCCGTATCTCAAAAATGTAGTTCTTCTAAAGTGGGTGCCATACTTGTCACTGGCTAGCTTACTGTGTGCCCTTCTACCACTCCTCATTCCTTTCTATTTTTGGACGATCAGGTGGGGAAGAAGAGAATGGCCTTATTAATGTACAGATGGCTTGGTCGGCCTTGATTTTCCTTTCAGACCTGCCCTTGCCTCCCACGCACATCTGGCCTTTTTGAAAGGAACAATTTTTTGTCTCGTTTGAAGGGCAAGTTCGATGGCCCTGATCGGTATATATGCTAACCAATGCCATGGCTGTTGAATAGGAATGAACCAGATTCAAAGCCCTTTGTTACCATTTCTCAGGCTTGCTTTGGTCATTGAGTAACCACTCGTATGTGAAAATAATATTTTGAGGGTACAGTATATGAGTAATATGAGAAGTAATTATGTGGTAAGTGTAGCTTGCGGGAGGAACAGGTGACTTTGGACCTATGGTTCGCCAAGCTCTCCACCACTGGGGGTTTTCCTCGCCTCATGTCTGGGTCTGTTGGAGACTCACTGATAGAGAGTGATTGCTATGATTGGTCAACAACCCCATTATCGTCATATTGTGCGATTACCGTGATGGTAGAAGGCGAACTAGATGGACCTTGGTCTTTTTTCGTCTAGAGAATTTTTTTTTATGCAGAGAGTTTTTATCTCTCCTTAAAAAACCTACCTCTTTGACCAAGCTAATATTTTCTGATGTGGCTTGTGTTAAATTTTGTTTGATTACGCTCCTGTGAAGCTCCTTGAGATGTTTTACTATGTTAAAAGCGCTATATAAATGCAAGTTGTTGTTGTTGATCTGGAAAGCGCTGCCTGGAAGGGCGGTGGAAGCAGATTTTCTATAGTAACTTTCCAAAGGGAATGGGATAAATACTTGAAAAGGAGAAATTCGCAGAGCTTTGGGGAAAGAGCAGGAGGAGTGGGAGTAATTGGAGAGCTCTTTCAAAGAGCCGGCATGGGCACGATGGGCCGAATGGCCTCCTTCTGTGCTGTATGATTTGCACTGTAGCTGGTTAAGGAGAATATTTTGGCCATGGTATTTTATTGCAACCTTATCCTTTAGAGGGTGGATCACTGCTTGTATGATATCATACTTTAGAAGCTTCAGCCACAGGCTGACTCTTAGTTCTGTTTGTGTTTGAGTGATGATGAGAGGTCAGAGATGAATATAATTCCTAGTTGGTTTTAGTGTAGTTCTTATTCCCACCCCAGGCTGCTGCTGAGAGTTGCTATTTATTCTGGCATGGTCTGGGCTGACTGCAGCAGTGATGACCTTACTGTGGGGTGAACTTGGATAGAGCTAGGAACCTCTTCAAGCTAACTGATATGCTGTGGTACCTCCGTCATAAAAGCTCATTAGTCTTTCCTTTTTAACACTATAACATTTGAAAATTAATTCTCGGGATGTGGGCGTCGGTAGCAAGGCCAGCATTTATTGCCCATCCCTAATTGCCCTTGAGAAGGTGATGGTGAGCCGCCTTCTTGAACCGCTGCAGTCCGTGTGGTGAAGGTACTCCCACAGTGCTGTTAGGGAGGGAGCTCCAGGATTTTGACCTAGAGACGATGAAGGATCGGCGATATACTTCCAAGTTGGATGGTGTGTGACTAGGAGGGGAACTTGGAGGTGGTGGTGTTCCCATGCGCCTGCTGCCCTTGTCCTTCTAGGTGGAAGAGGTCACGGGTTTGGGAGGTGCTGCCGAAGAAGCCTTGGCGAGTTGCTGCAGTGCATCTTGTCGATGGTACACACTGCAGCCACGGTACGCCGGTGGTGGAGGGAGTGAATGTTTAAGGTGGTGGATGTGATGTTGATCATTCCCTTTAAATTGAACCTCTTATATTGTTTACTATAATGCTGAGTCCGATTCCACTGTTGAAGCTAAGGCCACTTGATCTATGGTCAAGCTGTAAGACCAGGCCAAAACGTGCCAAAGCCCAACATAATGTGCCTCAGTGAAAAATGTCCGAGAATTATGGTCTGGCTTCCTTTTGGAATGGGATTACTTCAGATCAATTAGATTACTGTAAAGGGAGTAATGTTTTACTTAATTTTAGCGATAATACTGTGCTAGATAATTGCTAATATATCTAGGGTTTGTCAGAATTATGGAGATAGTGCCCTCTTTCCTAAGCAGTGACGTAATTTTATCAACTTGTAAATGTGTACAAGATTACAATCTATTGCTCTGAATTCAAAGTCACTTAATTCCCATTTTCTTCTTATCTTGGTTAATTCAAATTATTCGATGATTCAAATCTTTTCAATGCAAAAAATGGCTTTGGAATTCTCATCAGCAGACTCCTAGAAAACAAAGCCTGAATCCTGCACAAACTAAACTGACTCTGTACCATGTTTCACATGCATATTGCATATAACCTGTGTATGGTGACCTAGTTCTAGTAGTACGGGACTAGCAACCCAGGGACCATGGGCTCAATTCCCTCCATGGCAAGCTGTGAAGTTGAATTCAATAAATCTGGTAATCTGTGGGCTGGTACCAGAAAATGTCCATGGAAGCTGCCAGATTGTTGGAAAAAGCCAACTGGTTCACTAAAAAGAGAAATAAAGTGCTTGCATTTCTATAGCGCCTTTCATGGCGCCCAAAGCACTTTACAGCCAATGAAGTAGTTTTGAAGTGTAGTCACTGTTGTAATGTAGGAAATGCGGCAGCCAAATTGCACACAGCAAGCTCCCACAAACAGCAATGTGATAATGACCAGATCATCTGTTTGGTAATGTTGGCTGAGGGATAAATATTGGTCAGGACACCGGGAGAACACCCCTGCTCTTCGAATAGTGCCATGTGATCTTTTACATCCACCTGAGAGGGCAGGCAGGGCTTTGGTTTAATGCTCCATCTGAAAAACGGGCCCTCCCTCCGACAGTGCAGCACTCCCTCAGGACTGCACTGAAGTGTCAGCCTGCATTTTGTGTTCAAATCTCTGGAGTGGGATTTTGAACCCACAACCTTCTGACTCAGCAGGCAAGAGTGCTACCCACTGAGCCACAGTTGACACCTTAGCGCCCTTTGGGGTAGGGAACCTGCTACCCTTACCCAGTGTTGGCCAAATGTGACCTCAGTCCCATACTCTGTGGTTTACTCTGAATGCCCTTGGGGCAACTAGGGATGGCCAATAACTCCTGGCTTGTAAGATATAGCAAAATGATCGATAATGGTTAGGAGAAGTAATCTGAAGCAGCGCAACATCTCGCTACAAATCCCGTTAATTTTTACATAGTATTTCCAGCACAGAAACAGACCATTCGGCCCAACTGGTCCACACCAGCCTCCTCCCACCCCTCTTCATCTCACCCTATCAGCCTATCCTTCTATTACTTTCTCCCTCGTGTTTACCTAGCTTCCCCTGAAATGCATCTGTGCTATTCGCCTCAACCACTCCCTGTGGGAGCGAGTTCCACATTCTCACCACTCTGGGTAAAGAAGTTTCTCCTGAATTCCCTACTGGATTTATTAGTGACTATCTTATATTTATGGACCCTAGTTCCGGTCTCCCCCACAAGTGGAAACATCTTCTCTACTTCTACCCTATTGAATCCTTTCATCATCTTAAAGACCTGTATTAGGTTACCTCAGCCTTCTCTTTTCTAGAGAAAAGAACCCCAGCCTGTTCAGTCTTTCCTGATCATTATAACCAATTTCTACACTGTACTGTGATTTGATGCTTGAATTCTGCAACTTTGAATAAAATATCCCAGAGTGAGTGAAAATGCTAGTTTCTGAGCAATAAATCACTTGCTGTAATAATGTGATTGAGATTTTCAAAATAAAGAACGGATGTGTTACGGTGCATCATAATATGTGAATCGTTCTGGGTGCTTGCTCTTGGACTGATGTATTATGTGGGGGATTAAAATGATATGACTCTAGGTGCACTTTTGATTGTGACAACTCACAGCAATGTAAGTCAATATAAGCAATGTGTCAGCTGTGACTCAGTGGTAGCACTCTTACCTCTGGGTCAGAAGGTTGTGGGTTCAAGTCCCACTCCCGAGACTTGATCACAAAATCTAGGCTGACACTCCAGCGCAGTACTGAGGGAGTGCTGCACTGCCAGAGGTGCCGTCTTTTGGATGAGGTGTTTAACCGAGGCCCTGTTTGCTCTCTCAGGTGGATGTAAAAGATACCGGTGTCTTGGCCAATATTTATCCCTCAATCAACATCACTATAAACAGATTATGTAGTCATTATCACATTGCTGTTTGTGGGACCTTGCTGTGTGCAAATTGGCTGCTGTGTTTTCAACATGCGCTATAGAAATGCAAGTCTTTTAATTGTTTCCAGATCACTGAATCTCTTGGTTTACCAGCAACCTTACGATAATTCCATTCACTACCTTAACTAGATGGATCATTATTTTGGGCAACTAGCAATTTGCCTTGATAGTAAGATTCTCATTAATGGAGAAGTTAAACGTGGTAAAAAATTATTAGTATGAACAACAACTTGCATTGAAAATGTCCCAAGGCACTTCACAGGAACATTATTAAATAAAATTTGACACCAAGCCACATAAGGAGATATTCGGACGGGTGACCTAGGTTTTAAGGAGCGTCTTAAAGGAATACAGAGAGGTGGAGAGGCGAAGCGGTTTAGGGAGTGAATTCCAGAGCTCTGCCCAGGCAGCTGAAGGCACGGCCGCCAATGATGGGGCGATGAAAATCAGGGATGCGCAAGAGGCCAGAAGTGGAGGAGCACAGAGATCTCGGAGGGTTGTAGGGCTGGAGGAGGTTACAGAAATAGGGAGGGGCGAGGCCATTGAGGGAATTAAAAACAAGGATGAGGATTTTAAAATCGAGGTGATAAAGAACTTCTCCAATTAAACTCAAGGGTAAGTAGTTAAATACTTGAAGGGAAAACATTTACAGGACTATGGGGAAAGAGCAGGGGAGTGGGATTAATGGATAGCTCTACCATAGAGCTGGCACAGACACGATGGGCTGAATGGCCTCCTTCTGTGCTGTATCATATGATTCTAACTTATAACAGTGCTATAAGCTGTCACATTTCACTTGTCGATGCACTATATGTATTTTTAATTGAGTTTACTGGAATGCTTTACATCTGTCTTGAGGTCTGCTCTGGGCTCGGTGAACGCAGCTCTACTTGAATATAAGAGTACTACTGGCAGACGGACTGGGGAGTTGGCAATAGGAAAGATGTGAAGGTGAGGTCTTTTGATGTTCATGGAAAGCTTGGTTATGACAAGTTGACAGACTGTTCCCACTGGTTTACCTCTCTCCCTTTCCCCTCCATCCTCATGCTCTGCCTGCGATTTTGTCTGGCTAAAACCCTGCCTAGCCCAGTGAAGGCGGGTGAGTTGAAATGTCAGTTGAGACTGGGATTCAAGCATTGGGAATCTGATGGCCTCCTGGTACAGCTACTTGTTTCTCGCTCAACTCAATTTGTAATAATTTGACATTTGCTCTCCCTCCCTTGTAGTGAGAGGCAGATTTCCACAGTGATAGATTGTAAGTGGGATCTTCAAGGAGCTACAATACAAAGGGGTAGTTGTTATGCAACAGTTCTATAAAGCTTTGGTCAGACCACATCTGGAGTAACTGCGTTCAGCTCTGGGCCCCGCACCTCAGGAAGGATATACTGGCCTTGGAGGGGGAGCAGCGCAGATTCACCAGAATGATACCGGGGCTAAAAGGGTTAAATTATGAGGACAGGCTGCACAGACTAGGCTTGTATTCCCTCGAGTTTAGAAGGTTAAGAGGTGATCTAATCGAGATGTTTAAGATAATTAAAGGGTAGATAGAGAGAAATTATTTCCTCTGGTGGGGGGAGTCCAGAACAAGGGGGCATAACCTTAAAATTAGAGCCAGGCCGTTCAGGGGTGATGTCAGGAAGCACTTCTTCACACAAAGGGTGGTGGAAATCTGGAACTCTTCCCCCCATAAAAGCTGTGGATGCTGGGGTCGATTGGAAATGTCAAAACTGAGATCGCTAGATTTTTGTTAGGTAAGGGTATTAAGGATTATGGAACCAAGGCGGGTAAATGGAGTTAAAGTACAGATCAGCCATCATCTAACTGAATGGCAGAACAGGCTCAAGGGGCTGAATGGCCTCCTCCTGTTCCTATGTTCCTAATTCCAAACAGCATGGGAAATGCTTTATTTAGACTGACTGGTATGAGGGGGAATGGGAGGAATCTTAAGATCAAAAGAGTAAAAGAAGGGTTAACTGGAGAATTCGAGAGACTGACCTGTTGAACTTGCCGTGAAGGATGATGCATGCCTTTGTTCCCTGGATTCCCTTGTGCTTTGTGAGCGGCGTAACACTTAGTTGAGCTTCATGAAGATGCCGTGCATATATTCGTGTTATTTCTCCGTCAGAAATCAAGGCTCTTAAATAGAGCAGATGAAGGCCCTTTTTACTGATGATGTCAATAAAGAAGCTAGACTCTGCGATGGCCTGGGATGACAGCGACTATTTTGTTTACTTTTAGTGCTGAGGGCACAGGTATTGAGGGACTAATATGATAGCAAATTACTGCGGATGCTGGAAATCCGAAACAACAACAGAAAACGCTGGAAAAACTCAGCAGGCCAGGCAGCATCCGTGGAGAGAGAAACAGAGCCAACGTTGAGGGACTAATGTTGTCTGACTGTAAGGCGATAATTTCTGTAGTGCATTCCTCACTTACCACTACACAGTGCTGCCACTGTGTAAACATTTTTTTAATGGGCATGTGATGTTTATTAGAGAACACCTTTAAATATATCCTGCAGATAGTAAAATAGTGTGATGTATGACCTTGTCATTGACTCTTAAGGAATTTCCAAATTAATTACTGCTTATGGTGAGATCCTTGCTAATATATATCATTTTGAAGTCTCGTCTTGGAAATGTAATCTTTCAGAAGTATAAATGTTTAGCGTACAACTTGGTAGTCATATTTGCCAAACATTCTCCCCCCCACCCCTGGCCACACACACAATCCCAGTGAGATTCCTGCTCCGTGTTTTTTCAAAGTAAAAAGTCAGATTTACGTTTCAAAAAGCTTCTGAGGTGGGGAGGATGGGATTCACTGACCTTGTATTGGAAATGTCTGATTTCAACAGGGGCTGGGGGGGCGGACGGTGTTGGTGAATACCCATCTGTAGATTCATGGCCTGGTCCTGCTGTTCTGTTCTCCACTTATCAGGAATGGCAGAACGAGAGTAAAGACAAAACCGTGTGCGAGTCTTCTCAAATCTAGCCTTTAATGGTGATACAGACGAGCGAAGAGCTTGGATCAACTCCAAAAATCAAACCAGCTGCTATAGCCCTAAAGTTAGTTCACTTTAGAGAGAGATTACCGATCGACACAGCTGATGCAGAAACTGCAGGTGGTAACCTATTTGCAAAAGGCTGTTTATGAGTTTAAGTTTTTTTTAAAAAGTCCATCAAAAGATTTTAATTTTTAAATTAAATAGCCCTGCAGTTTCAATAGTTTGATCCAGTAAAACCATTGTTCCTTCTCCGCTTCCTGTGTCAATAATACTATGCCTCAGAGGCTCTTATTTTCATGATTAAAGAATCCTTTGCC
This sequence comes from Squalus acanthias, assembly GCA_030390025.1. Taxonomy (NCBI): domain Eukaryota; kingdom Metazoa; phylum Chordata; class Chondrichthyes; order Squaliformes; family Squalidae; genus Squalus; species Squalus acanthias. Next base: position 10,826,921 of record CM059442.1, on the reverse strand, counting down.
ACCCTCTCTCTCCCCACACCCCAAGTTGTGTTTTCCTGCCTGTTTTTAGGGAATTTTTTAATGGTGGAAACTTTGATATCTCCCGCAGTCTGTGCGAAGAGACAGGCTCGGTGATTGATCAGACTCGAAAGGTCAGCCCCCTTTATGTAAGAAAGCTTCAATGAAGCTGGCAGTTTGGCCTCACACTTATTTCCATTGGCAGGCTCTCAATCACAGTGGGTTTAAAAAAAAACACAGACACACACACACCCACAGACACACACACACCCACAGACACACACACACACACAGACACACACACACACAGACACACACACACCACAGACACACACACACACACACACACAGACACCCACAGACACACCCACAGACACACACCCACCCACAGACACACACACACCCACAGACACACACACACCCACACACACACACCCACCCACAGACACCCACCCACAGACACACACACACCCACAGACACACCCACAGACACAGACACACACACACACACCACACCCACAGACACACACACACCCACAGACACACACACACCCACAGACACACACACACCCACAGACACACACACACCCACAGACACACACACACCCACAGACACACCCACACCCACAGACACACACACACCCACAGACACACACACACCCACAGACACACACCACCACAGACACACACACCCACAGACACACACACACCCACAGACACACACACACCCACAGACACACACACACCCACAGACACACACACACCCACAGACACACACACACACACCCACAGACACACACACACACACAGACACACACACACCCACAGACACACACACACCCACAGACACACACACACACACAGACACACACACACCCACAGACACACACACACCCACAGACACACACACACCCACAGACACACACACACCCACAGACACACACACCCACAGACACACACACACCCACAGACACACACACACCCACAGACACACCCACACCCACAGACACACACACACCCACAGACACACACACACACACACAGACACACACACACACACACACACACACCCACACCCACACCCACACCCACAGACACACACACACCCACAGACACACACACACCCACAGACACACACACACCCACAGACACACACACACCCACAGACACACACACACCCACAGACACACCCACAGACACACACAGACACACACACACCCACAGACACACACACACCCACAGACACACACACCCACAGACACACACACACCCACAGACACACACCACACACCCACAGACACACACACACCCACAGACACACACACACACCCACACCCACAGACACACACACACCCACAGACACACACACACCCACAGACACACACACACCCACAGACACACACACACAGACACACACACACCCACACCCACAGACACACCCACACCCACAGACACACACCCACACCCACACCCACCCACACACACACACACACACACACAGACACACACACACCCACAGACACACACACACACCCACAGACACACACACACACACCCACAGACACACACACACACACACAGACACACACACACACACCCACAGACACACCCACACCCACAGACACACCCACACCCACACCCACAGACACACACCCACACACACACACACAGACACCCCCCCCACCCCACATACACACACACACACACCCAGAGACACACACACACACCCAGAGACACACACAGAGACACACACACACACCCACACCCACACACACACCCACAGACACACACACACACACACACACACCCACAGACACCCACACCCACCCACACCCACCCACAGACACACACACACCCACAGACACACACACACCCACAGACACACACACACACACACCCACACCCACAGACACACCCACACCCACACACAGACACACAGACACACACACACACCCACACACACACACACAGACACACACACACACCCACACCCACCCACACACACACACACACACACACACACAGACACCCCCCCCCCACCCCACATACACACACACACACACCCAGAGACACACACACACACCCAGAGACACACACAGAGAGACACACACAGACTCCCACACACAACAAAGCGACTTGGGGGAAGAGAGAAAAGGAAAGAAACAAGAAGCCATATTATTTACGGTGGCAATGATGTGCTCGACTGACTCCCGGTTGCGATGAAAAGGGACTAAACGATAGATTGTGGCTATCAAAGGACAACTGAAAGGGGAGGGGAATGTTGGTGGAAAGGAATCGACCATGGGAAAGATTACTTGGGGGGGTGGGGGGGGGGTCGGTGTTGACTATAAATCTGTTTTATTTTTCCAATCATTTCAATTATGTTGACATAAATGACACAGCTTAAGCACTTTTGAACTCACGATTTTCACTTTGCCAATCTGTTTAATGTGGCCTTGTGTGGAGAGATACGATATTTGTCTGATTAGTGGAGGGGGTGGGGGTGAATCCTTGGCATAGACACCAGTTCAGATCGGGAAGTGTTGCAGTCACTACATATGTGGTCTCGTTAAAAGTTCCCGTGGTTAAAGCGGGTGCAAAGACATCTCTTTGTTGGAAGAATGCTTGCTTTCTTCTAGCTGTGACTGCTTGTATTAAGGGCAGAGGGAAAGGATACTTGGATTATACCTGACTCGGACAACACCACCACATCCTCCCAGGATTTTGCAAAACACGAATCCTCCACACAATTATAAATAAGATTTAAAAAAAGTAGAATTTAACTGTGCAAACCTGTTCAGCTCTGGCTACCTCCTGCACACTCTGAAAGCAGACATTCAGTCCTAACAGGGAACCAGATGGCTCTGACCCAATGATATGCGTGGCAAAATCCCGGCCATCCCTAACATTTAGTCACTTAAATGCTGTTGAATGTTTAAGCGGTGCAATAATTCTTTTTCAAAACATTAAACACCCACCCTAGAAAATGCACATTGCTTGACCCAAAAATGACACAGCAGGCAGCTTGGCTACATATGATGTGGTTTCTCAACATCCCCAATAGAAAATCATGGAATGGAAGTACAGTTCCCTGCCTCTTGCTTTCATTCTATCCTTCACAGTAAACAAGCGGAGGAAAGCATGTTCAGCACGTGTCCAAATTACATTCGAAACTATGTGCAGTATTAACTGTTTTAAATAAAAGGAAGTCATGACTTGTGGGGCAAATGCTTGGTGTGGTTCTGAGCCATAGAGACCAGAAGGTTCCCAATGTAACCCGGGAAAAATTGAGTCGCGCCCCCTTTGGGGCGCTGACTTCGTCGGGGCGCTACTTTTAGTGCCCCAAAAAATTAGCACCTCCACGGCCGAAATTCACCGGTAGCGCCCCAAGAGGGAAGCAGGGTGTTACTGGAAGCGCCCTGCCTCGCTCTTGGGGCACTGCGAGGGAATATTGTGGGCGCTGCGGCACGTCGCATCGCGGTCCTGCAGGCCTTCCTCCCCTTCTTAAAGGGGAGGGCCCTAGTGTAGCGCGACCTGGGGCCGGCACACCGCGGGGGGGAGGGGCTGCAGAGGAGGCCGGGGACGGCAGAGGGGGGCAGGTGCTGGCAGGTGGCCAGCAACAAAAATGGCCGCCCGGCACCTCCCCTTTAATTTGCGCTGCCCCGGCCGCAGGTAGGTCCCCCTGACCCTGTCGGACATAGCGTCCAGCGGTAAGTCAGGAGGCGCTACCGAAGATCGCGGCCGGGGCGCGAGCGGGGAGCTGCGCATGGCGATGACGTCATCGCCGGCGGCGTAGCGCCGCGGGGCTCTAACGGTTACCGCTGTCGCTAACCTCCCGCTGAATATTGCGGGAGGCGTTGGCGGTGCCACGCCCAGGCGCTAGTTGCTTTGCACCCGTTAGCGCCCTAAGAGGCACAAAGCAACCGAATTTTTAGTGTTTGCCGACGTTGCACCTTTTCTGTAATTGACGCTCGATCTCTTTGTGATGAATGTGATCAACTCGCCCATGTCAGGAAGTCAACAAAAATCCAGTTTCTCCACAAGCAGTGCCGATTGTTAGGCTGTGTAATAAATACATTCTGAAGAAGATATTTAACCATTTGTGGGCTGAATCAATCTTTATTGTTGTCCAAGTATTTGCAGTATCTCCCTGTGGTTTTCTGCTGCTGTGTAATTCTCTTATTACATAGAATTACAGAGAAAGCACAGCACAGAAACAGGCCATTCGGCCCAACTAGTCCATGACGGTGTTTATGCTCCACACCAGCCTCCTTTTTTTATTCGTTCCTGGGGCGTGGGCGTCGCTGGCAAGGGCAGCATTTATTGCACATCCCTAGTTGCCCTTGAGAAGGTGGTGGTGAGCAGCCCTCTTGAACCGCTGCAGTCCGTGTGGTGAAGGTACTCCCACAGTGCTGTGGATTTTGACCCAGCAACGATGAAGGATCGGCGATATACTTCCAAGTCAGGATGGTGTGTGACTTGGAGGGAAACTTGGAGGTGATGGTGTTCCCATGAGCCTGCTGCCCTTGTCCTTCTAGGTGGTAGAGGTTTGGGAGGTGCTGCCGAAGAAGCCTTGGCGAGTTGATGCAGTGCATCTTGTAGATGGTACACACTGCAGCCACGGTACGCCGGTGGTGGAGGGAGTGAATGTTTAAGGTGGTGGATGGGGTGCTGATCAAGCGGGCTGCTTTGTCCTGCATGGTGTCGAGCTTCTTGAGTGTTGTTGGAGCTGCACTCATCCAGGCAGGTGGAGAGTATTCCATCACACTCCTGACTTGTGACTTGTAGATGGTGGAAAGGCTTTGGGGAGTCAGGAGGTGAGACACTCACTGCAGAATACTCAGCCTCTGACCTGCTCTTGTTCAGTTAAGTTTCTGGTCAATGGTGACCCCCAGGATATTGATAGTGGGGGATTCAGCGATGGTAATGCTATTGAATGTCAAGGGGCGGTGGTTAGATCCTCTCTGTTGGAGATAGTCATTACCTGGCACTTGTGTGGCGTGAATGTTATTTGCCATTTATCAGCCCAAGCCTGGATGAATCCCCATTTGCAACATTAAACCATTCCTGCCTTCCACCCTATCACAGACCTTCCCTTTTGTTCTTTCCTCCCCTCCCCCCTTTCCCTGCCTCTGCACCTGGTTAAAACCTGTTGGGGTAAAAATTGGGGGCAGGTGCTGGCAGGCGGCCAGCAACAAAAATGGCCGCCCGCCACCTCCCGTTTAACTAGCGCCGCCCCAGCCTCAGGTAGGCCCCCTGACCTCGGCGGACATCGCGTCCGGCGGTAAATCGGGGGGCACCAACTAATATTACAGCCGGGGCGCGAGTGGCGATGAAGTCATCACCGGCGTCGCAGCGCCGCGCGGCGCTAACGGTTAGTGCCGCCGCTAACCTCCCGCTGAATTTCACAGGAGCTGTTAACGATGCCACGCCCAGGCGCTAGTTGATTTGTGCCCCTTAGCGCCCTACGGGAGGCGCAAATCAACTGAATTTAGCCCCCGTTACATCTCTAACGTTTTCCAGTTCTGACGTAGGGTCACAGACCTGAAACATTAACTCTGTTTCTCTCTCCACGGATGCTGCCTGACCTGCTGAGTGTTTCCAGCATTTTCTGTTTTTGTTTTGGATTCCAGCGTCCACAGTATTTTGCTATTGTGCTGAATGTTGTCCAGGTTTTGCTGCATGCGGGCATGGACTACTTCATTATCTGAGGAGTTGTGAATGGTGCTGAACACTGTGCAGTCATCAGCGAACATCCCCATTTCTGACCTTATGATGGAGAGAAGGTCACTGATGAAGCAGCTGAAGATGGTTGGGCCTGGGTCACTACCCTGAGGAACTCCTGCAGCAATGTCCTGGGGCTGTGATGATTGACCTCCAACAACCACAACCATCTTCCTTTGTGCTAGGTATGACTCCAGCCAGTGGAGAGTTTTCCCCCTGATTCCCATTGACTTCAGTTTTACTAAGACTCCTTGAGGCCACACTCGGTCAAATGCTGCCTTGATGTCAAGGGCAGTCACTCTCACCTCACCTCTGGAATTCAGCTCCTTTGTCCATGTTTGGACCAAGGCTGTAACGAGGTCTGGAGCTGAGTGGTCCTGGCGGAACCCAAACTGAGCATCGGTGAGCAGGTTATTGGTGAGTAAGTGCTGCTTGATAGCACTGTCGACGACAACTTTCATCACTTTGCTGATGAATGAGAGTAGACTGATGGGGCGGTAATTGGCCGGATTGGATTTGTCCTGCTTTTTGTGGACAGCACGTAAATGGGCAGTTTTCCACATTGTCGGGTAGATGCCAGTGTTGTATCTGTACTGGAACAGCTTGGCTGGAGGCGCGGCTAGTTCTGGAGCACGAGTCTTCAGCACGATAGCCGGGATGTTGTCAGGGCCCATAGCCTTTGCTGTATCCAGTGCGCTCAGCCATTTCTTGATATCACGTGGAGTGATTCGAATTGGCTGAAGACCGGCTTCTGTGACGGTGGGGACCTCGGGAGGAGGCCGATATGGATCATCCACTCGGCACTTCTGGCTGAAGATGGTTGCAAATGCTTCAGCCTTGTCTTTTGCACTCACGTGCTGGGCTCCACCATCATTGAGGATGGGGATATTCATGGAGCCTCCTCCTCCCGTTAGTTGTTTAATTATCCACCACCATTCACGATGGATGCGGCAGGACTGCAGAGCTTTGGTCTGAACCGTTGATTGTGGGATCGCTTAGCCCTGTTTATGGCATGCTGCTTTCTAATGGGGCTAAAGGCCGACAAGTCCCCTGGACCTGATGGCTTGCATCCTAGGGTCTTGAAAGAAGTGGCTGCAGAGATAGTGGATGCGTTGGTTGTAATCTACCAAAATTCCCTGGATTCTGGAGAGGTCCCAGTGGATTGGAAAACCGCAAATGTAACTCCCCTATTCAAGAAAGAAGGGAGACAGAAAGCAGGAAACTATAGGCCAGTTAGCCTAACAGCTGTCATTGGGAAAATGCTGGAATCCATTATTAAGGTGGTAATAGCAGGACATTTAGAAAATCATAAGACCATCAAGCAGAGTCAACATGATTTTATGAAAGGGAAATCGTGTTTGACAAATTTGCTAGAGTTTTTTGAGGATGTAACAAACAGGGTGGATAAAGGGGAACCAGTAGATGTAGTGCATTTGGATTTCCAGAAGGCATTCGATAAGGTGCCACATAAAAGGTTACTGCACAAGATAAGGGCGTACAGGGTTGGGGGTAATATATTGGCATGGATAGGGGAGTGGCTAACTAACAGAAAACAGAGAGTCGGGATAAATGGGTAATTTTCAGGTTGGGAATCAGTAACTAGTGGGGTGCCACAGGGATCAGTGCTGGGGCCTCAACTATTTACAATCTATATTAATGACTTGGATGAAGGGACCGAGTGTACTGTTGCCAAATTTGCTGATGATACAAAGATAGGTGGGTTAGCAAGTTGTGAGGAGGACACAAAGAGCCTGCAAAGGGATATAGACAGGTTAAGTGAGTGGGAAAACATTTGGCAGATGGAGTACAATGTGGGAAAATGTGAGGTTATCCACTTTGGAAGGAAGAATGAAAAAGCATATTATTATTTAAATGGAGCGAGACTACAAAATGCTGCGGTACAAAGGGATCTGGGGGTCCTAGTACATGAAACACAAAAGGTTAGCATGCAGGTACAGCAAGTAATTAGGAAGGCTAATGGAATGTTGGCCTTTATTGCAAGGGGAATGGAGTATAAAAGTAGGGAAGTTTTGATGCAACTTTACAGGGTGCTGGTGAGACCGCACCTGGAGTACAGCGTACAGTTTTGGTCTCCATATTTAAGGAAGGATATACTTGCGTTGGAGGCAGTTCAGAGAAGGTTCACTAGGTTGATTCCTGGGATGAAGGGCTTGACGTATGACGAAAGGTTGAGCAGGTTGGGCCTATACTCATTGGAGTTTAGAAGAATGAGAGGTGATCTTATTGAAACATTTAAGATTCTGAGGGGGCTTGACAGGGTGGATGCAGAGAGGATGTTTCCCCTAGTGGGGGAATCTAGAACTAGGGGGCAGAGTTTCAGAATAAGGGGTCGCCCATTTAAGACGGAGATGAGGAGGAATTTCTTCTCAGGGTCATGAATCTTTGGAATTCTCTACCCCAGAGAGCTGTGGAGGCGGAGTCATTGAATATATTCGAGGCGGAGATTGACAGACATTTGAACTACAAGGGAGTCAAGGGGTATGGGGAGCGGGCGGGAAAGTGGTGTTGAGGCCAAAATTGGATCAGCCATGATCTTATTGAATGGCGGAGCAGGCTCGAGGGGCCGATTGGCCTACTCATGCTCCTGTTTCTTATGTTTAGCATGCATGTAGTCCTGTGTTGCAGTTTCCCCAGGTTGGCACCTCATTTTTAGGTACGGCTCCTAGCATGCTCTTCTGCACTCCTCATTGACCTAGGGTTGGTCCCCTGGCTTGATGGTAATGGTAGAATGAGGGATGTACTGGGCCATGAGGTTACAGATTGTGGTGGAATACAATTCTGCTGCTGCTGCTGGCCTGCAGTGCCCAGTTTTGAGCTGCTAGATCTATTCTAAATCCATCCCATTTAGCACGGTGGTAGTGTCACACAACACGATGGAGGATGTCCTCAGTGTGAAGACGGGTCTTCGTCTACACAAGGACTGTGCGTTGGTCACTGCTACCACTGCTGTAATGGACAGATGCATCTGCGACAGGTAGATTGGTGAGGACGAGGTCAAGTAGGTTTCTCCCTCGTGTTGGTTCTCTCACCACCTGCTGCAGGCCCAGTCTGGCAGCTATGTCCTTCAGGACTCGGCCAGCTCGGTCAGTAGTGGTGCCACCAAGCCACTCTTGGTGATGGACATTGAAGTCCCCCACCCAGAGTACATTCTGTGCCCTTGCTACTCTCAGTACTTCCGCCAAGTGGTGTTCAACATGGAGGAGCACTGATTCATCAGCTGAGGGAGGGCGGTAAGTGGTAATCAGGTGGTTTCCTTGATCGTGCTTGAGGACTTCCAGGGCCATTCCCTCCTGTATACCATTGTACCACCACCTCTGGTGGGTCAGGACATACCCAGGGATGGTGATGGAGGAGTCTAGTACATTGGCTGGAAGGTATGATTCTGTGAGCATAACTATGTCAGGCTGTTGCTTGACTAGTCTGTGGGACAGCTCTCCCAATTTTGACACCAGTCCCCAGATGTTAGTGAGGAGGACTTTGCAGGGTTGACTGGGCTGGGTGTGCTGTTGTCATGTCCGAAGTCGGTGCTGGGTGGTCCGTCCGGTTTTATTCTTCTTAGTGTTTTCTGTAGCGGTTTGTTACAACTGAGTGGCTTGCCTAAAGGACATTAGCAAGCCAGATGGGTTTTTACGACAATCCGATAGTTTTATGGTCACCATTACTGATACTAGCTTTTTATTCCAGATTTATTTAATTAACTGAATTTAAATTCCCCAGCTGCCGTGGTGGGATTTGAACTCACGTCTCTGGAACATTAGTCCAGGCCTCTGGATTACTAGTCCAGTAACATAACCACTATGCTACCGTTCCACAGTCACAGCCCAACTTAAACAGTCTGCTTGCATCAACGTTATCTATGCTCCTCTGTATTTCGAACACCTGGATTCGGCCCACCCTCAGTCCTCTTTTCTCTGTGAGTATCCCTTTGTATTTAGTGCCAGGACAAAGCAGCCCGCTTGATTGGCACCCCATCCACCACCTTAAACATTCACTCTCTCCACCACTGGTGCATCGTGGCTGCAGTGTGTACCATCTACAAGATGCACTGCAGCAACTCACCAAGGCTTCTTTGACAGTACCTCCCAAACCCACGACCTCTTCCACCTAGAAGGACAAGGACAGCAGGCGCATGGGAACACCACCACCTCCAAGTTCCCCTCCAAGTCACAAACCATCCTGACTTGGAAGTATATCATCGTTCCTTCATCGTCGTTGGGTCAAAATCCTGGAACTCCCAACCTAACAGCACTGTGGGAGTACCTTCACCACACGGACTGCAGCGGTTCAAGAAGGCGGCTCACCACCACCTTCTCAAGGGCAACTAGGGATGGGCAATAAATGCTGGCCTTGCCAGCGACGCCCACATCCCGTGAATGAATAAAAAATAATTCTGGATGTGTGTATCTTATATTTCTGAATCAAAGGGCTCCCAGATTTTAGCAACAGTCAGCACCTTCAGAAGATCTTAGCTACAAGGACAGGTTGGAGAAGCTGGATTTGTTTTCATTAGAGCAAAGGAGGTTGAGGGGTGATTTGATAGAGGTGTGCAAGATCATGACGGGTTTGGATAGGCTCGATGGGGAAAGGCTGTTCCCACTAGTTCCCTTCAAGTATTTATCCAATTCCCTTTTGCAATTTACTGTTGAATCTGCTTGCACCACTCTTTCAGGCAGCGCATTCCAGATCACAACAACTCACTGTGTAAAAAAAATCCCCTTATCTCCCCTCTGGTTCCTTTGCCAATCACCTTAAATCTGTGTCCTCTGGTTACCGAAGCCTCTGCCACTGGAAACCGTTTCTCCTATTTACTCTATCAAAACCCTTCATGATTTTGAACACCTCCATTAAATCTCCCCTTAACCTTCTCTGTTCTAAGGAGAACAATCCCAGCTTCTCCAGTCTCTCCACATCACTAAAGTTTCTCATCTCTGGGACCATCCGAGTAAGTCTCCTCTGCACCCTCTCCAAGGTCTTGACATCCTTCCTAAAGTGTGGTGCCCAGAGTTGGCCACAATACTCCAGCTGAGGCCCAACTAGTGATTTATAAAGGTTTAGCATAACTTCCTTGCTTCTGTACTCTATTCCTCTGTAAATAAGCCAACTCTCTTTCTTTCCCTCACTGTCTTGTTCTTTCTTTCTTTCTCTCTCTCTCCCCCTCCCTATGCAGCCTCTACAACGTGCACTCTCTGTAATTTCCTTGACATGTCTTACAGTACATACACAGTCATCACCAATACTTCAGCAGTGCTTAAAGAGTTTAGTGGATGTATTTTCATTGGCCCTAATCCAGTAGATAATGGAAGTGAAGTGCCAATTAATAATACGCAATTGCAGTTTGCAAGAGAGAAATTGGAGGCATAAATGACAAAATAATACACTTGAAATGTACAGTAAATGTCACTTTAATAGAACAGATGCCGTAGAAATGAATGGCAGAAAGTTATGGACTGTAAGTGGCTATACATGTGCATGGCCACCAGCTGGAGAGGAGTTCTGGTCGTATGTGTGGGTTTGAGACGAGGCAAAGCTTCCCGGATTGACTCCCAATGAGCTAGTGAAAGATAGAAGAGTTGACATATTAACATTACTGTTTTTAAACAAATCTTGTCTCTAGTTCCACAATAAAGAGAGGAACTAGTCATAGTATCGTTAACCATTGACAAGAATAGAAAGTATATATCATCGGTTAATAAATATTCTGCTGGCAGTTTATATCAATGGAAAATAAGATCTAATCTTAAAAGAATTAAAATGACCATCTTGTAGAAATGTCAAAGTTTGAGAAACTCTCTTGCCTTCCATTAAATTAAAACCCTCGACCCAACACACCGCTTCCGATTGGAATACGATCCAAGTCTGTTCGAGATTCCGGAATTTGGCCACATGGCTACGGAATTCGGTAAGAAGACTAACCAGGTTAATTATAAAACATAACATAATGCGACCATCTAAATTACAGCAGTGTATTATACTCTCGAGGGAGTTGGGCTGCAGGGTTTTAATTTCAGGGCATTAAAGATGGTAAAGTCATTTCAGAAGCCTTCAGTGACTGAGCAGAAATGTTAAATTGTTTCCACATCATTAGCAAAGAATGAACACGTGAGATTGAGGTCAGACTTAAATTTTTGTTTTTCGAGAATAATTTGGTGTTTAAGATGAACTTCCTTTGTGTGCCAGCAGCGTGTGTTGGTGACCACGATCGACTGGATTACGTAACGTTGGAGAGAGTGTCATCTGAACATGGAAACAGGACGAGCCCATTCAGCCCCTCGAGCCTGTTCGAGCATAAATTAGATTATGGATAATATGCACCTCAACTCTATTTACCCGCCTTAGCTCCATGCTCCTCGATACCTTTACCCAACAAAAATCGATCGATCTCAGTCTTGAAAGCTCCGATTGTCCCCCAAGATCCACAGCCTTTTGGGGGAGAGAGTTCCAGATTTACACAACCCTTTGTGTTAAAAAGTGCTTCTTGATTTCCCTCCTGAATGGCCTAGCCATTAAGATTATGGCTGCGATATTCGGCTCCTTTGCGCCTGCCGTTAGCACCTCCGAGGGCGCTAACGGGGCACAAAGTGCTTATCGCCTGGGCGGGGGCAGCGCCCCCTGAGAAATTTGGCGGGGCGCTACTGAGGCGCTAGCCGATAGCGGCGTGGCCCCACTGGTAGTGCCCCGGGCTGCTGCACTGCTGGCGATGATGTCATCGCCGTGCGCTGAGACCCCTTCGTGCCCCACCGCGACCCCTTACCGCCCTGCGGCAGAAATTCGACTGTCCTGCGGGCGGTGTCGGTGTCAGCCTCGTGGATCATGAGCCGGGCCGACCTCCGCTCGCGGGGCGCTAATTAAAGGGAGGTGCGGTCGCGACCTGCGCCGCCTTTTTTTTTGGCCGAACTCCAGGTCGGCCCTATGTGGCGGCCCTTGGCGTGGTCCGTGGTCGCCATCGCACAGCCCAGCACCGCGTCTCAGTGCCAGGCTGCAGCCATGGCAACATGCCGCCCTGGTGGGCTTGTTTGAGCTATCAGAGGGTCTGCAGAGCTCGCAGCTACCCTCCGCTTTTACGGAAGGGGAGGGGCGCTGAAACGCGTTAGCGCTATGTGGAGCGGCCGTATAGTGCTCCGGTGCTACTGTGCTTTGCGTCCCCGACACCGCTCTGAGAGGAAATGGAACGCCCGAGATAGCGCTCCGCTTCCTCGCCGGGGTGTAACAGAATTTCGCCACCTATGGCCCCTCGTTCTTGTTTCCTTCACCAGAGGAAATAGTTTCTCTTTATCTATCTTATCGAATCCTTTTAACATTTTAAACACCTCAATCTTCTAAACTCAGGGGAATACAAGCCAAGTTTATGCAACCTGTCCTCATAATTTAACCCTCTAAGCCCCGGTATGATTCTGTCAGGTCAGGGTTCCACACATCCTAGACATCGGCCCAAAGGTGATATGGGCGGAGGCTGGGACGTGTGTGACTCAGGAAGATGTACAGAGAACAAAGGGAGGAACTAGAAGAGCTCTGTGCCAATATCCAAGTGAGGAATTTCATGATTCTCTTTACAAAATTGGCTGCATTGTGTCAGCCGTGGCTCGGTGGGTTGCACTCTCTCTCTCTCACCTCTGATTCACAAGGTCGTGGGTTCAGGTCCCACTCCAGAGACTTCAGCACATGATCCAGGCTAACACTCCAGTGCAGTGCTGAGGGTGTGCTGCATTGTCGGAGGTGCCGTCTTTCGGATGAGATGTTAAACCAGTGGTGGGCAAAGTCCGGCCTGTATCCGGCCCGCTGGACGGGACAGAAATAGAACGCGAGCCGGAGCTCCAGCTGCTCATTAGTCTTTCACTTTCACTTCTCATGGGTCAAAGACGGACCTGAACTGCAGCCAGGGAACACACAGTAATACTTAATTCAGTGTATCAATTCGCAAAAGCGATTCTCCCCAGCCCAATCTTGAATATGCGCTGTCCATTTTAGAGTCGAGTCACGGCTGCACATCTCGATGACTCTTTTACCGAAGAAAGAGACCGGCGCTGCGTCTTTCCTCTCCTGGTACCCAGAGTACGTCGGCAGGGGTGTTCCCATCGCCGTCCCATAATGGCACGTGATTGTAGTTCAGGCCTTGCGAGGCCTCGGGCTCCCGTACTCAGCACACTGAAAAGAGAACACCTCTCGCTTCGGAGGCCCCGCAGACCCGAGCCACGTAGACTTTCAGTATAACATGCAATCGATCGATCAATCATTTCATTCATTGAATAACACAAGATTTTACTATTTTACATTACATTTTGTGTATTTAAGGTAGTATCTGACTGCTATTTGAATTTATGTTTATGCAATGTTCCCTCTAATTTTTTTGTGCGTGGTTCCTTTAAATCTGCTGCGCGGCCGCCAATGTGCAGTACCTCTTCCAGCGGCAGGAGCTGGTGAGCGGCCTACGCGGGACCGCGCCATTGGTGTGGGACCGTGTGGTTGCGCGCCTTAGGGGGAGCATTGGTGTGAGGCCCTCAACAGCTCACCAAAACTTATTAAGTGGTCCTCCAGCCCAAATAATTGCCCACTCATGCGTTAAACCCGTCTGCCCACTCTGGTGGACGCAAAAGATTCCATGGCACTATTTCAAAGAGGAGCAGGGGAGTTCTCCCCGGTGTCCTGGGCCAAAATGTATCCCTCAGCCAGCACCAAAAAACTGATGATCTGCTCATTTATCTCTTCGCTGTTTGTGTGACCTTGCTGTGCACAAATTGGGTGCCTGCATTACAACAGTGACGACACTTCAAAAAGTACGTCATTGGTTGTAAAGCTCTTGAGTCGTCCTGAGGTGGTGTATAAAGTTCTTTCCTCTCCTTTTTGCATAAGGTCTCTCCGCGCCCTATCTTGCTTCTCATTACAAAGCATTCAGTTCCAAGATAGTTCACCTTTTGCCTCACATTACACAGCTCAACAATGCAAAGTTGTCAGATTTGGAATCTTCAGGACTGGAGCAATCAATTTTCTGTACATAGCACCACTATGTAACATCTCGATCTACTCACCTCTCCGCAGGGGTGTGGGGGAGGGGATACCTGAAATGGCAGCCCACACGGGGGTGAAGGGTCGAAATGGCAGCGCACCCGGAGGAAGTGCCTGGAGCGAGTTTATCCGCACGGCCCCATTTTAACATTGTAAATCTGTTTCCTGCCCGAAGCCGGCGGGAGTGATGTCAAGGCCGGCGGGAATTGGGGCGCGAGGGGAGGCCCAGGGACCCAAGGGAACGGTGTTTAAAATCAACCCTCACGCTGCTATCTGATTCCCCCAAACCTTGCTGGGTCCCGTGCAGACCCTTCGTTAATTTATCTGATATAATGGTTAACAGTTGTGTGGAATTAAAGAGTATTTAATTTGTCTGCTACATTAAACAGGCACCAACGTCTGTGCCTAATTGAGACGCGAAGCTAAATGATGCCATTTAGTATCGAAAGCGGTAGATTATTGTAGTTTTCAAAGTGAATCTCGAAACGCCTCTTTTATTAATTTCTACTCTGAGGGCGGGGTAAAGTTGACTCCACAAACAGTTTTTTCTCTGCTATCAAAGGCCACATTGAGCGTACTGAATATGTTGCCACAGCTTCCTCTCCACTTACCGCTTTCCTCCAATCTAGCGAGATAATCATCTGAGTTGTTGACTTGCCTTTTGGAGTAACCATTGGGTGGTCGATGAAATTAGACTTGCTTTTTACAACGGGTCGCTGTCAGGGGCCACTGATAAAATCAAATTTAAGCTCGTTGCTGGCTTTTCCTTTGAGAATAATGTGCAAGTTTCCTTCTTTCTGTCGGTTATCTTAGTCTCCTTGTCTTCCTGTCATCCTGTGAATAACCTGTTACCTCAGTGTGACTGAGCTGGCTGTCACTCAGTAATCTGATGTTAATGTGCACTGCAGCTCAATGGCTCTTCAGGTTACAAATAGACATTCTGAAAACTCTTGCATGTCACATTCATACTGTTTTTGCTATTTTATGCCACTCCCTCTGACTTTTGTACCCTCCTTTCCTGTAGGCTCTCCTGTCCAGCAAAGCCTTAATTTTAAAATTCTCGTCCTTGTTTTCAAATCCCTCCGTGGCCTTGCCCCTCCCTCTCTCTGTAACCTCCTCCTGCCCTATAACCAATGTTCTCTGTAATTTTTTTCGGGCCACGCAGCCCCTTTAAAGGGCTGTACGGCCCAATCAAAATACTGTGCATGCGTGGTTTTTCTATTGAAAAGTCAGTAAGCGAGCTGCGCGGGACCCCTGGAGCGCTGTGCGGCCTTGCAGCTTACAGGGAACATTGCCTACAACCCTCTGAGAACTCTGCGCTCCTCCAATTCTGACTGCTTGTGCATCCCCCACTTCCTTCGCCCCACCATTGGCAGCCGTGTCTTCAGCTGCCTGGACCCTAAGCTCTGGAATTCCCTCCCTAAACCTCTCCTCCTCTCTTTCCTCCTTTAAGACGCTCCTTAAAGACTACCTCTTTCTGTCCTAATATCTCCTTATGTGGCTTGGTGTCAAATTTTGTTTGATAACGCTCCTGTGCAGCACCTTGGGACATTTTACTATGTTAAATGCGCTATATAAATGCAAGTTGTTGTTGTTGATTCAAGATGGGGCACGATCCCAAGAGAATGAATGAATGGATGGCTTTTGAGGAACCCATGGCTAGGTTTTGCAGCCAATGGTGTGATGACCCCAATTAAAAACTCCCACATGGCAGCAGATAGAATGAGGCCCATGCCAGCACCTTAGAGATGCCGAAACAACGATTCCATTGTTTGGATTCCTTGGGCAGCACAATTTCACCATCCAAAGAGGAGTGAGCACACACCAGGGTGAGGAGCCAGGCCCATGGGGCTTCAGGCCCTTTGGAAAAGGATGAGAACTACTTCCAATAATGGACATCTCCTGCTGCTCGGAATCACTTGATGGATCAACGCTGTGTGTAGCCGCTATCCCTCCGCTCCTCACAGCCCTGATATCATTCCTGCTCTGGCTATTGCTGTCTTACCTGAGCTTGTACCACCAGCCACCTCCCCACAACCCGTTGAGTCCCCATTTGGAAATCTAAAGAATATTCATTGCCTCAGGGGTGAGTGCTTGATGGCGAACCCAAAAGCTCTTTGACCAAAGTAATTCTGTCTTCATTTCCATTCTGCTTGTGGTTTGCGACTTTGGATTTATCCCGTTTAGTCCAATGCTCTGGGCTGAGTTCAAAGGTTTCACTAGGTTCCAATTTGTCTACTCCCGTCAGTATTTTAAAGCTCGAATCATATTTCATCGTAATTAACTATTTCTGTAATAAGGCTAAACTTAGCTCCTCCAGCCACTCTTTATAATGCTAATCTAAATCCTTACATCTGGTTCTGTCATCCACACCCTCCCAATCACCCTCTAGTTTTGTTTCCTTGTTGTAATCAAAGTAGAGGCACTTTATCTACAAAGGAGTTGCAGGGAGTGGTGTTCAGATGAAGTCCTGTGACCTCTGTGTGCTGCTCTCCCCCTATTTATCTTGCTCCGACTGCTATTCCGGTGTAGGCCCATTGGAGGCCAGGGATCAGTCACTACTAAGAACGGAGGAACACTTTGTCTTTAGGCTTTAGCTGGAAGCAGAGACCTGGCCTGAGCTCTTGAGGTCATGAAAACATGGGTCTCCAATCCCATTGACTCTGGAGATTCATAAGAACATAAGAATTAGGAGTAGGAGTAGGCCATACAGCCCCTCGAGCCTGCTCCGCCATTCAATAAGATCATGGCTGATCTTCAACCTCTACTCCACCTTCCTGCACTATCCCCATATCCCTTGATTCCCTTAATATTCAAAACTCTATCAATCTCAGTCTTGAATATACTCCACGACTGAGCATCCACAGCTCTCTGGGGTAGAGAATTCCAAAGATTCACAACCCTTTGAGTGAAGAAATTTCTCCTCATCCCAGCCCTAAATGGCCTACCACTTATCCAGAGACTGTGACCCCAGACTTTTTAGACTCTCCAGCCAGGGGAAACAGCCTCTCAGCATTTACCCTATCAAGCCCTCTCTCATAGAGTGTCATTGATGGTGGGAGTGCGCCATGTTTAATATGAGTAGCAATCCTTTAATGCAAAAATGGCCAGAGGCAGTGGTCCAATTGAGGTTTAGGTCACCTGTAGAAGGTTTGCAATAAGTAATGCCCAAGGATTATTTTTACTCCTTGAGGAAAAAAAGGTTGAATGAATGTCATAGGTGTGATATGAAACGGGAACTGTCACCATTAGAAAGCTAGCGGCAAAATAATCTAACTTTATTTATAAACACACTGGAAAATGTCACGAGGCCACCAAAGAGTAACCTGTTTAAGGTTATTCCCCTGAGTACACCAGACTCATGGCACTTGAGGTTCATTCATAAACCCAAGATTCAATCACATCGATAAACACAACATTCAGTCGCATCAATAAACACGAGATTCAGTCCCATCGATAGACACGAGATTCAGTCCCATCGATAAACACGAGATTCAGTCCCATCAATAAACACAAGATTCAGTCGCATCAATAAACACGAGATTCAGTCCCATCGATAGACACGAGATTCAGTCCCATCGATAAACACGAGATTCAGTCCCATCGATAAACACGAGATTCAGTCCCATCAATAAACACGAGATTCAGTCCCATCAATAAACACGAGATTCAGTCCCATCGATAAACATGAGATTCAGTCCCATCGATAAACACGAGATTCAGTCCCATCAATAAACACAAGATTCAGTCCCATCGATAGACACGAGATTCAGTCCCATCAATAAACACAAGATTCAGTCGCATCAATAAACACGAGATTCAGTCCCATCAATAAACACAAGATTCAGTCCCATCGATAGACACAAGATTCAGTCCCATCAATAAACACAAGATTCAGTCGCATCAATAAACACGAGATTCAGTCCCATCAATAAACACGAGATTCAGTCCCATCAATAAACACGAGATTCAGTCGCATCAATAAACACGAGATTCAGTCGCATCAATAAACACAAGATTCAGTCCCATCGATAGACACGGGGTAGGACATTTAGAACTGAGATGAGGAGAAATTTCTTCACCCAGAGGGTGGTGAACCTGTGGAATTCTCTACCACAGAAGGCTGTTGAGGCCAATTCACTGAATATATTTAAGAAGGAGATAGTTAGATAGATTTCTAGACACAAAAGGCATCAAGGGGTATGGGGAGAGAGCGGGAATATGGTATTGAGGTAGAGGATCAACCATGATCATATTGAATGGTGTAGCAGGCTCGAATGGCCGAATGGCCTACTCCTGCTCCAATTTTTCTATGTATCTATCGATAAACAAAATATTCAGTCCAATCCATAATCACAAGATTGAGTCCCATCAATAAACACAAGATTCAGTCCCATAAATAAACACGAGATTCAGTCCCATCGATAAACACAAGATTGAGTCCCATCAATAAACACAAGATTGAGTCCCATCAATAAACACAAGATTGAGTCCCATCAATAAACACAAGATTGAGTCCCATCAATAAACACAAGATTCAGTCCCATCAATAAACACAAGATTGAGTCCCATCAATAAACACAAGATTCAGTCCCATCGATAGACACAAGATTCAGTCCCATCAATAAACACAAGATTCAGTCCCATCAA
The DNA here is from genome assembly GCA_030390025.1 of Squalus acanthias. NCBI lineage: Eukaryota > Metazoa > Chordata > Chondrichthyes > Squaliformes > Squalidae > Squalus > Squalus acanthias. Next base: position 10,807,529 of record CM059442.1, on the reverse strand, counting down.
TAGACACAAGATTCCAGTCCCAGCCATAAATGTGGATTCGTACAACTTCACCTGTCTATACAGAAAATATCAAATGCTAAACCCATCTCGCAAGTGCTAAAATGCTGATCAAACCTATTTAATAATAGTTGAAACACAGAAAATTGCAAAGTCAGATGCTATCCAGTGAAAGTCCCTATTTTTATCCCAGTGAATTGTTTTGCATTCTACCCTGCAGGATTTCGAATGATTGTTCTTCCTCCCTATCTCATCCTCTAAGTTTGTTTTTTTCTTCCACTTAGCATCTTGCTTAGTTAGTGTGCACTTGCTGATGCTGGGTGGCTATTTATTCTGCATGCTCTGCATTATGTCTTTAAAGGTGTTCCACTTGTCAACTGTTGTTGAACAAAGACCACCAATCAACTTGCTTCAAGTGTTTTCTTCCTTCTTTGAAGCTAGCTCTTTTAAAATGATATAGATTATAACATCATATAACGATATGATGACTCCTGGCCCTCAGTTTTTCCGAGTCTTAGGCTAGAATTTTCCAGCTGCCGACGTGCGGGACTAGAGGCGGGTCGGGAGTGAAAGTTGAAATAAAGCAGAGCGGGTTGGGAACCCGGCATCATCCCGCCTCCTCGCGCCTTTTACTCAGGCGCGTTTGCTAGCGTGGTCGCGACCCAAACGGCAGAGGCGGGCGACCTAATTTAGATAATTATGAGGTTACGGTCAGACCCTTAAGCGTCCTTTTAACCCTACCTTTGGAATTTCACTGCATGACCACGGGAATCACGCAGCTCAGGAACCACGCCTGTGAACCTGAGGCGGAGGTTCAGTGGCCATTGATGGAACTCATTACTGCACAGCATGGAAAACACAATAAATACTCCCACCTGACACCTGCTTACTTTCCTAAGGCAGATGCTGTTGCTGAGTGTATTGTCAGCACAGATTTAGGTTTCTAGAGGTTGGAAGTGTTTTCAGCAAATTCAGGAATCACTGTCACCTCATTGTTACAACCTATCACACTACTGACAGATTGATTCTCTCATCTCTACTTGACCTGCCATCTATTACATCAGCACGGGAGCCGTTTATACTGTCTCACCTTGGTCCTCAGAATCAGATCACGATGAGCCCCAACACCAGCAGCAGCAGGCACACTAGCAGCACCAATAACAACACCACCAATCTTCTCCTCAACCACCTGATGCCTCACAGGACAGAGGGCATCAGCGCAGGGCTGCACCATGCCGGAGGCGATAAACCCAACACAGGGTATACAGGCAGAGGATGAGCGTCCTCAACATGACGGAGCAGCAGTGCCAAAGGAGGCTCAGGCTATTCTGGCAGGTCATTGCAGACGTTTGCACATTGCTGGAGCAAGACCTGCAGCCCAGAGGAGTGGATGGACATGCCTTATCAGTGGCTGTCAAAGTCACCATTGCCCTCAACTTCTTCGCCTCAGGCTCCTTCCAGGGATCTGCAGCAGACATTTGTGGAATCTCGCAGTCGGCCACCCACAAATGCATCACCCAGGTCACCGATGCCTTGTTTGACAAGTCAGCCAATTATATCAACTTTGTCACTGATGAAGCCAGTGTTACTGAGCGGGTGCTCGGCTTTGCCACTCTGGCTGGCTTTCCACGGGTGCAGGGCGTCATTGACTGCACACATGTGACCATGACCCCATCATCAACCAGGAGTCTTTGTCAACGGCAAGGGCTTCCACTCCCTCAATGTGCAGCTTATCTGCAACCATAGGAAGATCATCATGCATGTGTGCGCCAGATTCCCTGGCAGCTGCCAGGACTCTTTCGTCCTGCGCCAGTCCACTCTCCCTCAGCTCTTCGCGCCTCCAAACAGACTTTCCGGCTGGCTGCTTGGAAACAAGGGCTATCCACTGAAGACGTGGCTCATGACACCCTTGAGGAGGCTAAGTACTGAGGCCCAGGAGAGATATAATGAAAGCCACATGTCCACCAGATGTGTCATAGAGCAGACAATAGGCATGCTGAAAATGCGCTTCAGATGCCTTGACAGATCTGGAGCAGCCCTTCAGTACGCACCAGCCAGGGTCTCCAGAATCATCATGGTCAGCTGTGCCCTGCACAACATAGCGCTGCAGAGAGGATTAGCGCTGCATGAGGAGCAAAGCACTGAGAGCACAGCCTCTTCAGAGGAGGAGGAGGAGGAGCATCAGCTGGAAGATGAGGAGGAGGAGGAGGAGGAGCAGGAGGAACCTGTGGTCCAGATCCCACCAGCACCCGAGAACATTGCTGCCCGGGAGGCCAGGGATGGGCTCATCATGGCCAGATTTACTTAACTTTACGCAGTACACCCATATGGCTGCCACATGCTGCGCCAATTTGGCACCACCCCACAGCAACACCATAAACCATCCCTACAATGACCAAGCCATTCCTTTCACACTGACCACTATTGCTGGAGGTAACGTTATGTGTCACCATTCATTCCAACTCACTAAGCCACTTCCAAAGTTGCAGACAAAATTGGCCATGACTGGAAAGTGGTGAAAATAAATAGTTTCATCTGTGACATCACAGTAACAGAAGCTTAACACAAACAGTTATTAAAACACCCAAGTGCTTACCCTTGTGTATCTATTTGTGTGTCCTCTTTCTCTTATGCCCGCTTCTATGAGGTGCAACCCCTGTGGCTTCAGCAGAGGTAGAAGTAGCCTGCTCACTTCCCTGCTGCGACTGCTTAGACACTTTTGGCGGACATCCTCTGGGTCTTGGAGCCTGTGATGGCCCTGCCAAAGTATGCTCCTCCTGTGACTGTGCAGGGGTAGACTCGGCCATCGCGATCCGAGGAGGCATCTGGGGCTCTGACTGAGAGGGGCAGTGGGGGAGAAATGTGAGCGCTTTGAGAGGAGCCCCCACTTCCATGTCCCCCTCGCCATCATCCCTCTCATGGGCCACCCGCACTTCCCTGTTAGCAAGGAGCTGGAGAGCACTGCCATCTATTCTCCATAGAGACCATGTGCTCCTGTGAGTGACACATTAGCTGCTCCATGCAGGTGGCCATCCTTTCCATGGAAGAGCATACAGTCACCATCGCCTGTGACATGGTGGTGCTCATGTTGGAGATGGACTCCTCCATTCTCTGCACATTTGCAGACATCGCGGTCGCAAAACCTGTCAGAGCCTCCTGCACTTCTTCCTGCACCTCCAGGATCGCGCTCTTTCTGGATGGCCCCCTGAGGCTCAGCATCTGCATACAGCTGAGCAGAGCTGGGAGCGTCCTGCGCCCTCCGGCGAGGAGTCTCCATTGCTGCCCCTGTCTCCACCATCTGCTCTTGCTCACTTGTGAGTTGTGAGACACTAGGTGACTCTATCTTGCGTGGGACCCACCGAGGTGTGCGTATCTGCGCTGGTGCTGGGTGTGCTCATGTCTGGTGACGGTGCGCCCTCAGAGGCTGGAGGCTCCTCTGAGGAGTCGTCTTCCTCTTCCTCCTGGACAGTGGGGGGGGGGGGGGGGGGGGGAGGGGGATCTTGATGGACTTGTGGGAGAGTAAAGAGATGAGTTGATATGTCATATCAAGAATGGGTGCAGATACCATTATGCACATGATTAACATTCACTGGCTGCTGATATCAGTCCCCATATGAGTGACTGCTGTATGCCACGTGGCTGTATGAGATGTAATTCTGTCACCAGGTTGCTGAGATGTCCCCCTCTCTCCGTCTCCCACCGCCAGCTGCTCTACAACTCCTGATATGACCAGGGCGACCTCCTCTACTGCAGTTAATGTGGCCAATGATGGAGGGCCACCTCTGGTTCTCTCCCTCCTTGCAGGAGAAGAGAGCCCACAATAAGAGGGAGAGAGAAAGAAGAGAAGTTTGAGTGAGAGTGATGGAATGAGTGTAAGGAATGGATGGGTTACATCTATAGAGTGTGACTGTGAGGGAGTGGGATGCCAATGTCAAGTGGCTTCCTTGTGTGTGGTTAGTTGGTGTGATTGCATTAGGATGAGGGTGAGCGTGAGGGGTGGTTAGTCAGATGGGGATGTGATAATGTAGATAGAGGGATGGGTGAACGTTCAAGGTGTGTTGGTGTGAGTAAGGATGTGCAGGAGTAGGCTTGGGAAGGCAGAGTGATGGGGATGTGATGAGAGGCACAGCAGGATGAAGTTGAGTGTGGCTTTGTACTCACCATTCCTGATCTAATGAGATCATTGAAACGTACCGGCACTGCACCCAGGTCCTCCTCACAACATCCCTGCTGTTCACCTCCTCTGCGATCTCCAGCCAGGCTCCTTTGGTCTCCTGGGGAGGTCTCTTGTGCCCATCAGAAGGGAGGAGGACCTGCCTGCGTGTTCTCACTCCCTCCACAAGCATATGGAGGGAGTCATCTGAGAACCTGGGTGCAGCCCTCTACCTCTGTGCAGTCATGTCTCCAAGATGTAGCAACACCCAAATGCTATAATACAGTGCCTGCACACTCCTAGATAAACCTTCAAATGCAATGTGGCCAAGGCTCCTTTAAATATCCCGGCTGGAAATGAATCATCGATGACGTCATCAGACCCGCACCATTTAATAGGGCCGGGTAACGCACAGGCCTGCCTTAATAGGTCTCATTAAGGGAAAGTCGTTCTGAGGAGCGGCATGACCCGCCACGGCGTTCGCCCCCACTCGACCCGCCCAGGTGAACAAAATTCCGGCCTTAGATCACGTTGAACTTGATTATTTATATGGTCGCTATCCCCTAAGGGTGCCACAGCATCCATTTCCTGTATGTTAACTGAGTCACTTAACGTTACAAAGTCAAGATGTGTGCTGCCTCTGGGTCCTGAGGCATTCATGTATTTTGTTTACTAGCTCGGACTCTGAACCGTTTAAGTATTTCCAATTTTGATTTGGTTGGTTGAAGCCCGTGGGCTATGTTTTGAGCAGTCAGACATTGACATAGCATGACAAAAAAACCCTTTAGGCCAAACATCCATGTTGAATAAGCTGACAAGGGTGCTGTTTGACGAGTTTGATTGTCCAAGATGAATATTCAGCTCAAAGCGTTTTTATTCAATCTAACAGTGACAAAGGTTTTATTTTTTGTTCCTTTGCAGCCAGTCAAACTGATTGGGCATTCAGAGACTAACATTACCACAGAACAAGTACATTTCTCAAAGACCTGCGCAAAGACAGCTGGCTGATGCCATTCACCTCGACCGATCACAGTTTTCAAAACAAATGCATACCTATCAAAACAGAACTTCCAATGTTTGTCACAACCTCCAGTTCCAGAAAGATGGATACAACGGGTGGAAACCACACCTCCCTTCCACACACACACCTTCCATTACTTAACTGTATCCTCAGGGGTGGTAGGATGCTGCCAGTCTGGGTGCCAGCCCATTTTCCTGACTGATGCCAAATTGCATCATTGCAAAACCCAGCATTGTCCACACTTTGATCGTGAGCGTTTGGCCAAGTTGTTGTTGCATCAGTGACAGCTTTTCAACATACTTTTCGACGTACTATCCGAACACTAGGTTGCTTTGGGAGGTTAAAAAGTTCTGAGCCGAGTCTATTCATTAAAATAAATATGACAGAGATTGAAATTGGAGACAAAATAAATAAAGCACTGAATGAACACGCGTAGCCTTTACTGCAGAGGTTCTAATGTTGCAAAATGGGACGTTATGTGCAATATACAGGGGACAAAATACCTAGGGGGAGAAATTCGGTATCGACCCGTTTGGGCCGCAATTTTCGGCCAGGTGCAAAGTTTAGCGCCTGGCGCTAATTATCGCCTCCAACTGCAAACTTTTATCGCCCCTGGAGGTGATTGGAGCACTAAATCAGGCGCTGCACACCTGTCTTAAGGTGCAAAGGCCGAGGAGCGAGGCGCTAACTCAGAGCGCGGGCGCAGTGCAGGTGATGTCAGTTAGCAATGGAACACAGACACACTTACGCCGGCCAGTTCTTAAAGGGGAGGGTCGATGTTGCTCTCCAGCCACACCCTGCTCATTGGAGCCTTGAATCTCGGCCTGGAGAGACCTGTGACTACATTTTCCAGCCAAGGACTATGGAGAGGGTGAGAGAACGAGCTCAGCGCTTCAGCGAGCGGGCCCTGGAGGCGCTGGTTGGCGTGGTGGAGTGCAGAAGATCTATACTGTACCCTGAGAGTGGCAGGAGGCCTTTGCCATGCGACTACAGAAGAGTGTGGAGGGAGGTGGCTCAGCACGTCTCCTCCAGGAGCATGGTGCCCAGGACCCATACTCAATGTCGCAAAAAGTTCAACGACCTCACTCGGGTCGTCAGGGTGAGTGGCTTTTTTTCAATAGCTTTCCATCCCTCCATTTCAACCTCACTCTATGGCCAGAGGGTCTTAAAACCCCAATGCCCAACACTCATCCAAGACCTATGGCCCTCTCATGAAACACACACGCACATTCCACACCTTGCATACAGTAAGGGCTATTCAACTATGGGAGGCACATCAGGCAAGACCATGGCTGTATATTTACTCAGACGCCGTCCTTTTTCTTGCAGGCCAAGCTATCTCATAACAGGAGACAGCAGCAACGGACGGGTGGAGGGCGGCCTCAGCTGCAACCCCTCAGCGATCTTGAGGCGTGTGTCCACAGGATTGTGGCAAGCCAGGTGATCGGTCCCGTCGCACCTGGAGAGGTCGACCCCGTTCGGGACAGCAATGGTAAGGTCATCAGCTTTCTCTCCTCTCTCATTCCACTTGTCCCTCACAACACCAGCCTTTGACACTTTCAATCCAACTTGCTAAATCGCTCCACTCCTTCCTCCCTTACTGCCCCCCTGTCCTGACGCTAAAGCCACTCTTGTACCTCCCTGCTTTCAGATGGTGATTCACCAGCTGAGGAGACGGGACCTCAAGCTGCCAGTGGGAGTGAAGCTGCAGGCAAGGAGGAAGAGGAAGCCGGAGCATCAGCGCCACCCTCTCCCGAGGAAGCCCATGCCCACACTGGAACCACGAGTTCCCTGGAGGGGAGCAGGGGGGAAGGGTCTGATGAGGGTGAAGCTCCTGGACCCAGCGGGCTGCAGCAACGCGATGTGGCTAGTGAAGCTCGGGGGCCTTCTCCCCGGAGGGAGAGTAGGCCAGCGAGTCCTGCTGCACTGGACGCAGAGGAGGAGCAGCTCATCGCTGAAATGAACACCCAGGCGGTGGACATACACACTCAGCTCATGGGTGCAGTGGGAAGGGTGCCCGAATGCATTGATGCACTGGCAAGGAGTGTGGAGCACTACACTGTAGCACAGGCGGATGCCACGCAAATGCTTAGTGCTGCAATTCAGTCACTGGCTGCCATGATCCAATCTCAGACTGGTCTCATGCAGACTCAGATTGAGGCCACGCAAGCACTGACTGCTGCCATTGTCGCTGGTTCGGACACATTTCCCCGGTGCTCTCACCGCGCCGCAGCAGGCCAGCAATCTGTGCTCCAGCAGATTGCTCCGGATGCTGAGGTGCTGCCCCGTGGGAGTGCCAGTGTGTCGGTCGAGCAGGGAGTTGCTGTCCTCTCTCAAGATGACAGCATTCCTGCTTCCACCACTGTCACTTCCCCATTGCACTTGCCACCGCCTGTAGCCCAGACTGCTGCCGCCCATGCAGAGTTGGTGCAGTCTGCAGCCGGGCCCTCCAGGCCCAAAGCTGATTGAGGCCGTCCTTCAAGGGCATCTGTAGTCTCAGGTTCTGACAATCAGCAGCCTTCCACCAGCCTTGCTGCAGCCACTGGGGCCCCATTACGGAGGAGCAGTAGGGTGGGAAGGGGGGAAGTGCGCAAGGGAAGGACATCACCCTCGAAGGGCAAAAAGTAGGAGGTGTGACGAAATGTTGGGAATATTTTTATTAAAGGCCGAGGTTCATGTTCAAACTTTTGTTTAGTGGTTTGGACATTATCTCCAGGTTGTGAGAACCAGTCATATTAGTTAATGATTTTTTGTGTTTGTTTCTATTAGTTTGTCATGAAGAAATGACACACACAGAGTTTGTAAAATAAAAAAGTTTTTGTATTCAAAATGTACAGGTTTGGCCTTTGGAATCATTGGTGCCTTGGCCGGCTTTGGGCTTGCGGGTTGCTTTCATTCATGTTGTTCTCCATGCCAGAAGCCATTTCCTCAGCAGGGGCCTAGAAGCGGCTTGTTCTCAGTCGTTTTGGGAGGACTAACAAGGCAAGGGAATATACAATGAATGGTAGGACCCTAGGAAGGACAGAGGATCAGAGGGACCTTGGTGTGCATGTACATAGATCCCTGAAGGCAGCAGGACAGGTAGATAAGGTGGTTAAAAAGGCAGATGGGATACTTGCCTTCATTAGCCGAGGCATAGAATATAAGAGCAGGGAGGTTATAATGGAGCTGTACAAAACGCTAGTTAGGTCACAGCTGGAATACTGTGTGCAGTTCTGGTCGCCACACTATAGGAAGGATGTGATTGCATTGGAGAGGGTGCAGAAGAGATTCAGCAGGATGTTACCTGGGCTGGAGCGCTTCAGCTATGAAGAGAGACTGGACAGGCTGGGGTTGTTTTCCTTTGAGCAGAGAAGGCTGAGGGGGGACCTGATTGAAGTGTACAAAATTATGAGGGGCACAGATAGGGTAGATAGAAAGGAACTTTTCCCCTTAGTAGAGGAGTCAATAACCAGGGGACATAGTTTCAAGGTAAGGGGCAGGAGGTTTAGAGGGGATTTGAGGAAAAACTTTTTCACCCAGAGGGTGGTTGGAATCTGGAACTCACTGCCTGAAAGGGTGGTAGAGGCAGGAACCCTCACAACATTCATGAAGCATTTAGATGAGCACTTGAAACGCCATAGCATACAAGGCTACGGACCAAGTGCTGGAAAATGGGATTAGAATAGACAGGGCTTGATGGCCGGCGCGGACACGATAGGCCGAAGGGCCTCTTTCTGTGCTGTAAAACTCTATGATTCTATGACTATGACTCTTCCTCCTCCTCCGGTGGCGCTCCAAGGCCTGGTGGCATTGGCTGGGTCCTGAGGATTGCCAGGTTATGAAGAATGCAGCACACAACTATAAAGAGGAAGACTCGCTCAGGCGAGTACTGCAGGGCTCCTCCTGAGTGGTCCAGACAGCGGAACCGTTGCTTGAGCACGCCGATCGTCTGCTCAATGATGTTCCTGGTGGCGAGATGGCTCTCATTATACCGCAGCTCAGCAGGGGTGTTGGGGTTACGGAGCGGTGTCATCAGCCAGGTGCAGAGTGGATAACCCTTGTCCCCGAGGAGCCAACCACTTGGCTGATGCGGCGCCTGGAAAGGTTCTGGCACAGCAGTCTGGCGCAGGATGAAAACATCGTGGCTGCTGCCAGGATAGCGGGCATTGACAGCGAGAATCAGCTGTCTGTGGTCACAGACCAACTGGACGTTTAAGGAGTGGAACCGCTTGCGGTTTCGGAAAACCTCTGCATTCTCAGGATGTGCCCTCAGTGTCATATGCGTGCAGTCAATGGCGCTCTGCACCATGGGGAAGCCCGTTATCCTCGCAAAGCCCAATGTGCGTTCATGCTGTTTGGCCCGGGTCATCGGGAAAGAGATGTACTGGCGTCTCCTTTTATAGAGGGCATTTGTGACCTGACGGATACAGCAATGGACCGCGAACTGGGAGATATTGGCGATGTCCCCAATAGCTGCTTGAAAGGAGCCGGTGGCATAAAAATTCAGAGCCACTGTGACCTTCACTGCCACCGACAGAGACGTCCTGGTCCTCAGTAGAGGCCGCAGATCTGGCTGCAGCAGGTGGCAGAGCTCAGTGACCACCTCCTTGCTGAAGCGCAGCCTGCGCAAACACTGCTCCTCAGATAAATGAATGTAGGAGAATTGTTCCCGGAATACCCTGGGAGGGTAACGTCTCCTGTGCAGAGGCCTGTTGGCCCTCCTCCGTCTGGCCATGATTGCCACTCTCTCTGCGTCTCTGTTGCCTCCAATTCTGCAGGCACAGGAAGACGCCCCGAATCAGTGCAGCCCCCATAGTCTCTTGGCAATTGAAGTAATGAAGGTCAAATCCAAAAGTACCTGCAAAGTGATGCTCAGTAGCCAAAACTACTTCACACAGCGTTGACTCTATGCAGAAGTCTCTCTATCTCTCTCTCAGAATCTCTCTCTCTGTCAGAATGAGTGGTGCAAAAATGTCTACCACAGAAAAAGCCAGGAAGAGGCCGCCTTTAAATAGCGCCCCCCCCAGCCCCTCACCGACTGGGAAACGTTCCAGTCTCCCTGTCGTTGCTTGCGCCAGGCGGAAAGGAGGGGGGCGCCACTCAATATCCGGTTCGGGGCGCCACCAGGGCGTTGCACGCTCGACTGACGTCACGATCTGCGGGTGCAGCAGATAGGGATGGTAAACTTTAGCACCTCTGCAAAAACTCTAGTCAATTTCAGGAGCGGCGCAAACATCGCCACACCCGGGCGCTAGTTGCTTTGCGCCCCATTAGCGCCCAAGAGGGCGCTAACGGGAGGCGCAAACCAACCGAATTTTTCCCCCCTAGTCTTTCAGTCATTTGCTAGAATTACCAATATGCACTGAACCCAACTAAACCGTGCTTATATTTGCATTAAGTGTGAGTGCGGTAGTGTAGTGGTTATGTTAATGGGCTAGTAATCTAGACCTCATTACAGCCTTGGTCCAAACAACAACAACAACAACTTGTATTTATATAGCGCCTTTAACGTAGTAAAACGTCCCAAGGCGCTTCACAGGAGTATTAAAAGATTTGACATCGAGCCACATAAGGAAAAATTAGGGCAGGTGACCAAAAGCTTGGTCAAAGAGGTAGGTTTTAAGGAGCGTCTTAAAGGAGGAAAGAGAGGCGGAGAGATTTAGGCAGGGAATTCCAGAGCTTAGGGTCTTAGCACACAATGGTTGAGCGATTATAATCAGGGTTGCTCAGGAGGGCAGAATTAGAGGACCGCAGATATCTCGGGGGGGTTGTGGGGCTGAAGGAGATTACAGAGATAGGGAGGGGTGAGGCCATGGAGGGATTCAAAAACAAGGATGAGAATTTTGAAATCGAGGCGTTGCTTAACCGGGACCCAATGTAGGTCAGCGAGCACAGGGGTGATGGGTGAACGGGACTTGGTGCGAATAAGGACACGGGCAGCTGAGTTTTGGATAACCACAAGTTTACGTAGGGTAGAAAGTGGGAGGCCAGCCAGGAGTGTGTTGGAATAGTCAAGTCTAGAGGTAACGAAGGCATGGATGAGGGTTTCAGCAGTGGATGAGCTGAGGCAAGGGCGGAGACAGGCGATGTTACGGAGGTGGAAATAGACGTTCTTAGTTATGCTGCGGATACGTGGTCGGAGCTCATTTCAGGGTCAAATATGACACCGAGGTTGCGAACAGTGTGGTTCAGCCTCAGACAGCTGTTAGGGAGAGGGATGGAGTCAGTGGCTAGGGAATGGAGTTTGTGGCGGGGACCGAAAACAATGGCTTTGGTCTTCCCAATATTTAATTGGAGAAAATTTCTGCTCATCCAGAACTGTATGTCGGACAAGCAGTCTGACAATTTAGATACCGTGGCAGGGTTGAGAGAAGCGGTAGTAAGGTAGAGCTCGGCAGTTTGGTGGGAATAGGGTCGAGGGAGCAGGAAGTGGGTCTTATGGACAAGATGAGCGCGGAGAGGTCATGAGGGGAGATCGGAGAGAAACTGGAGAAAGATGCGAGTTCAGGACTAGGGCAGGGGGGGGCACCTTAGAGGACGTTTGGCTCGGTGGGCAAACATTGACAAAGGAGCTGAATTCCAGAGGTGAGGTGAGAATGACTGCCCTTGACATCATGGCAGCATTTGACCGAGTGTGGCATCAAGGAGCCTGAGTAAAACTGAAGTCAATGGGAATCGGGGGGAAAGCGCTCCACTGGCTGGAGTCATACCTTGCACAAAGGAAGATGGTTGTGGTGGTTGGAAGTCAATCATCTCAGCCCCAGGACATCGCTGCAGGAGTTCCTCAGGGCACTGTCCTAGGCCCAACCATCTTCAGCTGCTTCATCAATGACCCTCCCTCCATCATAAGGTCAGAAATGGGGAGGTTCACTGATGACTGCACAGTGTTCAGTGCCATTTGCAACTCCTCAAATAATGAAGCAGTCCATGCCCTCATGCAGCAAGACCAGGACGACATTCGGGCTTGGGCTGATAAGTGGCAGGTAACATTCGCGCCACACAAGTGCTAGGCAATGACTATCTCCAACACGCGAGCATCTAACCACCGCCCCTTGACATTCAAAGGCATTACCATCGCCGAATCCCCCACCATCAATATCCTGGTGGTCACCATTGACCAGAAAATTAACTGGCCCAGCAGCATAAATACTGTGGCAGGTCAGAGGCTGGGTATTCTGCGGCGAGAGTCTCACCTCCTGATTCCCCAAAGCCTTTCCACCACCTACAAGGCACAAGTCAGGAGTGTGATGGAATACTCTCCACTTGCCTGGTTGAGTGGAGCCCCAACAACACCCAAGAAGCTCGACAGCATCCAGGACAATGCAGCCTGCTTGATTGGCAACCCATCCACCACCTTAAACATTCACTCCCTCCACCAACAGCAAACTGTGGCTGCAGTGTGTACCATCTACAAGATGCACCACTGCAACTCGCCAAGGCTTCTTCTTCAGCACCTCCCACTCCCGCGACCTCTACCACCTAGAAGGACAAGGACAGCAGGCGCATGGGAAGACCACCACCACCAAGTTCCCCTCCAAGTCACACACCATCCTGACTTAGAAGTATATCGCCGTTCCTTCATCGTCGCTGGGTCAAAATCCTGGAACTCCCTCCCTAACAGCACTGTGGGAGTACCTTCACCACATGGACTGCAGCAGTTCAAGAAGGCGGCTCACCACCACCTTCTCAAGGGCAACTGGGGATGGGCAATAAATGCTGGCCTTGCCAGCGACGACCACATCTCATGAACAAATATAAATTTTGAACTGTAATCCCTCATCCCTGGAACCCTATGGAAACGCTAAGCTTCATGTGTTGACCTTTGTGCGGTACGAGTCTGTCTTTTGACTTGCTATCAGCCCAACATTTGCTGAAACTCCACTGATGGGTGCCTAGAAACCTTTGCCTTGCAGAAGGCAACTGCACAGAATTTGTCATGCGTTTGGAGGGATGGGTATGCAGGCCTCAGATTCATGAACTGTAATTTGCCGTTCAACTCATGCTAACATCTGCATGTGATACATCATGAATCGTGCTTTTCTTCACAGCCGCCGTATTATCTTAATAGATAACCTGCAAAGTGCTGTCATCAATCATGTTTCCTATAGGTTTTATTTGTAGTCTGCATGTAATGTGGGCAGTATAAGTGTAACCTTCTGCTTCTGGGCCAGCGCTCGGAGTGACTTTCGAAGCATCATTAGTCTCCCCACAGCCAATGAACGGATTTGCTTTTTTTTATGTTGGAAGTCCCAAGCCTGCTTTGCAAGTTCTATCAGTGCCTCATTTCAAAAGTCTTTGACGAGTAGCCTTGAGGCATGTCCTCTTGAGATCATGGCCTTAAACATCAAGCGTTTAGAGACTCATCTGATTGAAGGGCAAATTGTCCTTTAAAACAGACACTGAAATGTCATGCTGCGATATCAAGGGTCTGCCTTGGCTTGTCTGGACGAATCCCGGGCCTTAAACCTTCCGGTAGTTCAACCTCGGAAAAAAAGCGGGAGGTTAAAAGCCAAATCTCTTTTCTGATCCTCGTTTCTTGAGACCAGGCACGGAGTGATTGATGTAGTTATTTTTGGCAAGGGGTTGCTTTTGAAGGCAGGGCAGCATTAAAAAATAAAAATCAGAATCAAAAGTGGGACAGGCTGGAGGGCTGGAGGCGTGAGCCAGTTGCACCAACCCTGGGTCAACAGAGTGGAAATGGAAGAGGTGGGGGGGATGCGGGAGCGACGATGCGGGATGGGGAAGTAAAACGTGGTTGAAAAGGTTGTTGAAAAATGACCCTTTGAAATGTTCTTTTCTTCCCGTTAGATCGCAGCTTTGCTGGGGAACCACTCCTTTTTTCTCTCTCTTGCTAGCAGTCTCCAGTTGTTCCTTAAATAGAATATAACTCCCCCGCCCCCGGCCTACCCTGCAATCCATCGTGAGGTCACCCTTTCTATGGATGCCAACAGAGAGTAGGCTTGTACTATGGCCAGTCAGATCACTCAGAGCCACCTAAGCAATAATTAAAGCTAGTTGATCTGCCATCTGGTGCTTGACACCTGTTTTTTAAAAAATATTCTGCAGGTCTACAGGAAGGCCATTCAGATAAATGCCACTGTATTTGTCGAAAACGAAGATCTGGTCAAACTGGTTCTTAAGGTTGCTCTAGTTTGCATTCATGTTAGGAGCTGTCACTGAGATTTGAGAAGACCTGTAACAGCCTCAAATAAAGCTGCTGAATAAATCGCGTGAAAATTTACCTCGGTGTCCGGGGTCGCCAACCCTCCAGGATTGTCCTGGAGTCTCCAGGAATTAATATCCTCAACACTGCTGATTAATAAATCATAGGGGCATTACAAAAACTGTTTTTTTTTCTTGGATCACTTTTCTTTATTAGTTGCAAAGGATATTTGAGATGGGGTGGGGGTGGCGGGGGGGGGGGGGGGGGAAGGAAAAGGCTATTTTGACTGCGTGTGAAGGTTGGAAGCAAGAAGTTATGTGACAAAATCTCCCGGACTATGTCCAACCAGAGTTGGCAGCCCTAGTCACGTGTGGTAATGTGAAATGAAATAAAAATCTGTTAGTCCGATGTTCGGTGTTAGGGGTACACCTGTGCATTCTGGGGTGCTGAAGTGCGCCAGGCCCTTAAATGTCCTTTTTAAACTTACAAATTAGCTTTAGGTAGTCTGAGGGCCTGAACAGCACTCCAGCAATCCCATAGTCCCAGTGCCAACTGGGCGCAGGGAACAATCCCCGCTCTGGAACTGGTAGGCCCGAGGCGCACTCGATATTGGGCCTCAGGCGGACCCGTTTTAAAGTAGATTGGTGAGCTGCAGACACCTGTCACGTGTCCCCAGGCAGCTTGCCGGCGCACCGGTTTACATTTCAGGCCACTGCGTCACTGGGGAGGTTCTGGGGTTGGGGGAGGTGATCAGGAGGGGGCCAAGCGGGGGCTTTGGGACTGCTGTGGAGTCAGGAGGGGCCATTCCTGCTTTTCCCAGCTCCATATTCAGGTGAGTATTCTTTTAAAGAACTTTTTTACCTTTTTGGTGGCAGCCTCCAGCGGCCCCTTTAAGCCTCGCTGGTTAGGCTGCAGTCAGGCTGCCTTCAGGGCAGTCCAATTTCGGGAAGGGTTCCTGATACAGGTGTTAGGAGCCTAACATGTGTTTCAGGCACGGGCCCTGGACACCTATACTTCAGCCTTCACCAATATGGCGGGTAATCAGACAAAATTTGACATTAAGCCACATTAGGAGATATTAGGACAGGTGACCAAAAGCTTGGTCAAAGAGGTATGTTAAAGGAGGGGAGAGAGGCGGAGATGTTTAGGGAGGGAATTCCAGAACTTAGGGCCTCGGCAGTTGCAGGCATGGCCGCCAATGTTGGAGTGATGGAAATTGGGGATGTGCAAGAGGCCAGAATTGGAGGAACACCGAGATCTGGGAGGGTTGTAGGGAGGGGGCAAAGCCATGGAGGGATTTGAAAATAAAGGAGCCAATGTAGGTCACGTATTGCTAACTGTTGTGAGTCATACGATTCAAAGTTTTAAGAGTTTTAAATGCATTTACACTGCAATATATACCTCAGTGCAAACCCCTAATCTATATATATACCTCTGTGCAAACCCCGAATCTATATATATACCTCTGTACAAACCCCTAATCTATATATATACCTCAGTGCAAACCCCTAATCTATATATATACCTCTGTGCAAACCCCGAATCTATATATATACCTCTGTACAAACCCCTAATCTATATATATACCTCTGTGCAAACCCCTAATCTCCAAAACTGTTCTGGGAAAAAGATTCTCTTTATTTACTTCCTACATTTTTTTAATATATCTTTTAAATAACTTTCAATTGTACTTATTGTACTCCTCTTTGCATGAAAGCATTTGCCTCTCTTTTATTTCCCCTTCCTGCCCTCCTGCCTGTTCCTGTACAGAGAGATGACTGGTAAACACGGCCAGTCTTCTGCTGATGTTGTTCAATAAATGCCAGCTGGTCAGCTGACCGAGAGTGACCTTGTCTCCTGCAGATTTTGTGTTCGGCCCGTATGGGAGGGCTCGCTGGCCTTCACTCATTACTTACCCTGATCGCACGGCCTAGACTGAGAGCTCCATTTCATCAATAAAAGATACAAACTCAGCACGCCATTGTGTAGCACGCTTTGAGTACCCACAGAAGAAAGCTGACACTAAATAACTGTTGGTAATCTATCTCAGAAAGGGCATGAGGGTGGTTAGTATTGGAATTTATAGAATCATACAGCACAGAAGGAGGCCATTCAGCCCATTGTGCCAGCTCTTGGAAAGAGCTATTCCAATTAGTCCCCACAACCTGCACATTTTTCCCTTCAAGTATTTATCCAATTCCTTTTTGAAAGTTACTACTGAATCTGCTTCCGCCCTTTTAGGCAGCGCATTCCAGATCACAACAACTCGCTGCTTAAAAAAAAAATTCACCTCATCTGGAATTGGAAATGTTTCTGGTGCAGAAGGGGCAGGAGGCTATCTTCGCAGGAGGCTCCGGTACATTGTTGTGGCAGACTCGAGGAAGCTTTGCTGTGTATCTAACTTGTGCTGTACCTGACCTGGGAGTGCTGATCCCAACACTGGGTGCCTGATATTGGGAAGTGTTCTGTCTCCCAGTAATAACATCCCTCACCTTGATGACTAAGCGGAAATGATTGTTCCGGAATGACTTTTTTTGACTGCAGCGTGAATTTTGAGGGTGAGAGGTTGCTGATGCACTGGGCCCAGTACGACTGTAGCCCCAGTCGGAATAGCAGCTGCTTTAGGCATGACAATGAAAGCATCTGTGTAGGGTTGTGACTGTGTGTAAGGCAGATGGGTCAATGTAGCCCAAAAGCGAAGAGACACCAATGAAATCAGCTATGTAAGAAACCCCGAGATCATAGTGGAAGTTATCACCTCTTTATGCTACAGGGTTGTTACCAATGGCAATAGTTAGAGCGAGCACTGCGACGTAGAGGACCCATGACTAGTGCCATCTGGGATAAAATTAGTGTGAAGGGTATAGAGGGTGCGGAATTCCTAAAATGCATCCAGGAGAACTTTTTTAGCCAGTATGTAGCAAGCCCAACAAGGGAGGGGGCGGTTCTGGACTTAGTTTTAGGGACTGAAGCTGGGCAGGTAGAAGGCGTATCAGTGGGAGAGCATTTTGGTGCTAGTGACCATAATTCAGTTAGATTTAAGGTAGTTATGGAAAAGGACAAGGATAGACCAGGAATAAACATTCTAAATTGCGGAAAAGCAAATTTTGCTAAGCTCAGAGGGGATTTAGCCATAGTGGACTGGAAACAGCTACTTGAAGGTAAATCAGTGTCAGAGCAGTGGGAGGCATTCAAGGAGGAGATCTGGAGGGTTCAGACCAAATATGTGCCCTTAAAGAAAAAAGGTGGGACTAACAAATCTAGAGCGCCCTGGATGTCTAGGGACATACAGGGTAGGATAAAGAAAAAAAGGGAGGCGTATGACAGAATCTTTAGAGGAGTACAGAAAGTGCAGGGGTGCAATTAAAAATGATATTAGGAAAGCAAAGAGAGAGCATGAAAAATTCTTGGCAAGTAAAATCAAGGGAAACCCAAAGATGTTTTATAAATATATTAAGAGTAAGAGGATAACTAAAGAAAGGGTAGAAGAAGGGCCTCTTAGAGATCATGAGGGTAATCTGTGTGTGGAGGTGGGAGACGTCGGTAGGGTTCTTAATGAATGCTTTGCGTCTGTTTTCACAAAGGAGAGGGGCGAAGCAGACATTGCTATCGGGGGAGGAGTGTGAAATATTAGATAGATAGAGTCATAGGGGTAAAAATTCAGTTGGTTGCGCCTCCCGTTAGCGCCTTAAGAGGGCGCTAATGGGGCGCAAAGCCGCTAGCGCCCGGGCGCAGTGATGTTTGCGCCGCTCGGGAACTTAACTAGACATTGTGCGGCGGCGCTAAACTTTACCGCTGCGACCACCTGCGCGCGCAGATTGTGACGTCATTCCATGGTGCAACGCCCTTGTGGCGCCCCGGAGCGGAAATTGAGTGGCGCCCCCTGCCTTACCGCCTGGCGCATCCAACGACCGGAAGACTGGAACGCTATCAATCGCTGTGGGGCTGGGGGGGGCGCTATTTAAAGGGGGCCTCTTCCTGTCTTTTTCTGTGGTTGACATTTTTGCACCACTCGTTCTGAGAGAGAGAGAGAGAGATTCGGAGAGAGAGAAAGAGAGACTTCTGCATTGAGAAAACGCTTTGTGAGGTAGTTTTGCCTACTGATCCTAACTTCGCTGGTACTTTGGTTGCTGCCCTTCATAACTTTGCTTGCAAAGAGACTATGGGGGCTGCACTGATTGGGGGCGTCGTCCTGCTCCAGCTGAATCGGAGGACACAGAGACGCAGAGAGAGAGTGGCAATGATGGCCAGACGGAGGAGGGCCAACAGGCGTATGTACAGGAGAGCTTACCCTCCCAGGGTATATCGTGAACAGCTCTCCTACATTCATATGTCTGAGGAGCTGTGTTTGCGAAGGCTGCGATTCAGCAAGGAGGTGGTCACTGAGCTCTGCCACCTGCTGCAGCCAGATCTGCAGCCTCAACTGAGGTCCAGGACGTCTCTGTCGGTGGCAGTGAAGGTCACAGTGGCTCTCAACTTCTATGCTACTGGCTCATTTCAAGCTGCTGCTGGGGACCTCGCCAATATCTCCCAGTTCGCGGTGCATTGCTGCATCCGGCAGGTCACAAATGCCCTCTTTAAAAGGAGACGAGAGTTCATCTCTTTCCCCATGACCCCAGACAAGCAGCGTGACCGCGCTCTGGGCTTTGCGAGGATAGCGGGCTTCCCCATGGTGCAGGGCGCCATTGACTGCACGCATGTGGCTTTGCGTGCTCCACATGAGAATGCCGAGGAATTCCGGAACAGAAAGGGGTTCCATTCCTTGAATGTTCAGTTGGTCTGTGACCACAGACAGCTGATACTCGCTGTCAATGCCCACTATCCTGGCAGCTGCCACGATGCTTTCATCCTGAGCCAGACTACTGTGGCAGAACTTTTCGAGGCACCGCATCAGCCAGTTGGTTGGCTTCTCGGGGACAAGGGGTATCCATTGAGCACCTAGCTGATGACACCGCTCCGTACGCCCAACACCCCTGCTGAGCTGCGGTACAACGAGAGCCATCAAGCTACCAGGAACATCATTGAGCGCACAATCGGCGTGCTGAAGCAACGGTTCCGCTGTCTCGACCATTCTGGAGGAGCCCTGCAGTACTCGCCTGAGCGAGTATCCAACTTCGTAGTTGTGTGCTGCATGTTGCATAACATGGCAATCGTCAGGACCCAGCCAATGCCACCAGGCCTTGGAGCAGCACCAGAGGAGGAGGAGGAAGAGGAGGAAGAGGACGAGGAGGATGATCATCAGCAGCACCAAGGCGGGAGGGCGGCCCACAATGGTGAAACTGCAAGGGCCGTCCGTCAACGGCTGATAGCAAGCCGCTTCTAGGGCCCCTGCTGTGGAAATGGCTTCTGCCATTGCTAACAACATCAATGAACCCAGCACGCAACCCCTAAGCCGGCCAAGGCACCAATGATTCCAAACACCAAACATGTATATTTTGAATACAAAAACTTATTTATTTTACAAACTCTGTGTGTGTCATTTCCTCATGACAAACTCATAGAAATAAACACAAAAAAACAGTCATTAACATAACTGGTTCTCACAACCTGGAGATAATGTCCAAAACACTAGACAAAAGTTGGACCACGAACTTCGGCCTTTATTAAAAAAATGACCAGCATTTTGTCACACCTACTTTTTGCCCTTCGAGGGTGATCTCCTTCCCTTGCGCACTTCCCCCCTTCTAACCCTACTGCTCCTCCATAATGGGACCTCAGTGGCTGCAGCAAGGCTGGTGGAAGGCTGCTGATTGTCAGACCCTGACACTGCAGATGCCCCTGAAGGACGGCCTCGACCAGTTCTGGGCCTGGAGGGTCCGGCTGCAGACTGCACCAACTCTGCATGGGCGGCAGCAGTCTGTCCTACAGGCGGTGGCAAGTGCAGTGGAGAAGTGACAGTGTTGGCAGCAGGAATGCTGTCATCGTGAGAGAGGACAGCAACTCCCTGCTCGACCGACACACTGGCACTCCCACGGGGCAGCACTTCAGCATCCGGAGCAATCTGCTGGAGCACAGATTGCTGGCCTGCTGCGGCGCGGTGAGAGCCCCGGGGACATGTGAACGAACCATCGAGGTTGGCAGCAGTCAGTGCTCGCGTGGCCTCAATCTGAGTCTGCATGAGAGCAGTCAGAGATGGGATCACGGCAGTCAGTGACTGAATTGCAGCACTAAGCTTTAGTGTGGCATCCGCCTGTGCTATAGCGAAGTGCTCCACACTCCTTGCCAGTGACTCAATGCATTCGGGCACCCTTCCCACTGCACCCATGAGCTCAGTGTGCATGCCCACCGCCTGGGTGTTCATTTCTGCGATCAGCCGCTCCTCCTCTGCGTCCATTGCAGTAGGAGTCGCTGGCATACTCTCCCTCTGGGGAGAAGGCCCCCGTTCTTCCCTACCCCCATGGCGTTGCTGCAGCCTGCTGGGTCCTGGAGCTTCACCCTCATCAGACCCTTCCCCCCTGCTCCCCTCCAGGGAAGGCGTGTTCCCAGTGTGGGCATGGGCTTCCTCAGGAGGGGGTGGCACTGATGCTCCGGCTTCCTCTTCCTCCTCGGCTGCAGCTTCACTCCCACTGGCAGCTTCAGGGCCCGTCTCCTCAGCTGGTGAATCACCATCTGAAAGCAGGGAGGTACAAGAGTGGCTTTAGCATGAGGACAGGGTGGCAGTAAGGGAGGAATAAGTCCAGCGAGTTAGCAAGTTGGATTGAAAGTGTCAAAGGCTGGTGTTGTGAGGGACAAGTGGAAGGACAGAGGACAAAAAGGTGATGACCTTACCATTGCTGTCCAGAACGGGGTCGGCGTCTCCAGTGGCGACGGGACCGATCACCCGGCTTGCCACAATCCTGTGGACGCGCTCCTCAAGATCGCTGAGGGGTTGCAGCTGAGGCCGCCCTCCACCTGTCCGTTGCTGCTGTCTCCTATTATGCGCCAGCTTAGCCTGCAAGAAAAAGGACAGCATCTGAGTAAATATACAGCCATGGTCTTGCCTGATGTGCCTCCCATAGGTGAATAGCCTTTACTGTATGCAAAGTGTGGAATGTGTGTGTGTTTTTCATGAAAGGGCCATAGGTGTTGGATGAGTGTTGTGCATTGGGGTTTTAAGACCCTCTGGCCATAGAGTGAGGTTGAGATGGAGGGATGGAGAGGTATTGAGAAAAAGCCACTCACCCTGACGACCCGAGTGAGGTCGTTGAACTTTTTGCGGCATTGAACATGGGTCCTGGGCACCATGCTCCTGGAGGAGACGCTCTGAGCCACCTCCCTCCACACTCTTCTGTACTCGCGTGGCAAAGGCCTCCTGCCACTCTCAGGGAAGAGTATAGATCTTCTGCGCTCCACCGCGCCAACCAGAGCATCCAAGGCCCGCTCGGTGAAGCGCTGAGCTCGTTCTCTCACCCTCTCCATCCTTGGCAGCAAAATGGATTCACAGGTCTCTCCAGGCCGAGATTCAAGGCTGCAATGAGCAGGGTGTGGCTGGGGAGCAAGTTGGACCCCCCGCTTTAAGAACTGGCCGGCGCCAGTGTGTCTGTGTTCCCTCGCTAACTGGCAGCACCTGCGCTGCGCTCGCGCGCTGAGTTAGCGCCTCACTGCTCGGCCTTTGCGCCTTAAGACAGGTGTGCAGCGCCTGATTTAGCGCTCCAGTCACCTCCCGGGGCGGTAAAAGTGAAGTTTCCAGTCAGTGGCGATAATTAGCGGCAGGCGCTAATTTTTGCGTCCAGACGATATTTGCGCCCCAAACGGGGCGCGACCTAATTTTTCCCCCATAGAGTCATACAGCACAGAAAGAGGCCCTTCAGCCCATTGTGTCCGCGCCAGCCATCAAGCCCTGTCTATTTTAATCCCATTTTCCAGCACTTGGTCCGTAGCCTTGTATGCTATGGCGTTTCAAGTGCTCATCTAAATGCTTCTTGAATGTTGTGAGGGTTCCTGCCTCTACCACCCTTTCAGGCAGTGAGTTCCAGATTCCAACCACCCTCTGGGGGAAAAAGTTTTTCCTCAAATCCCCTCTAAACCTCCTGCCCCTTACCTTGAAACTATGCCCCCTGGTTATTGACTCCTCTACTAAGGGAAAAAGTTCCTTGAAAAAAACATAGTGAGAGAGGAAGTATTAAGGGGTTTAGCAGCTTTAAAAGCGGATAAATCCCCAGGCCCGGATGAAATGTATCCCAGGCTGTTAAGCGAAGCAAAAGAGGAAATAGCAGAGGCCCTGACCATCATTTTCCAATCCTCTCTGACTTCAGGTGTGGTGCCGGAGGACTGGAGGACTGCTAATGTGGTACCCTTGTTTAAAAAGGGAGAAAAGGATAGACCGAGTAATTACAGGCCAGTCAGCCTAACCTCGGTGGTGGGAAAATTATTGGAAAGAATTCTGAAGGACAGGATAAATCTTCATTTAGAAAGACACGGATTAATCAAGGATAGTCAGCACGGATTTGTTAAGGGAAGGTCGTGTCTGACAAACTTGATTGAATTTTTTGAGGAGGTAACGAGGGTAGCTGAGGGTAGTGCGTTTGATGTAGTGTATATGGACTTTAGCAAGGCTTTTGATAAGGTTCCACATGGCAGACTGGTCACGAAGTTAAAAGCCCATGGGATCCAGGGCAAAGTGTCAAGTTGGATTCAAAACTGGCTCAGAGGCAGGAAGCAGAGGGTAATGGTTGATGGGTGTTTTTGTGACTGGAAGGCTATTTCCAGTGGGGTTCCGCAGGGCTCAGTACTAGGTCCATTGCTTTTTGTGGTATATATCAATTATCTAGACTTGAATATAGGGGGTATGATTAAGAAGTTTGCAGATGAAAGTAAAATCGGCTGTGTGGTTGATACTGAAGAAGGAAGCTATAGACTGCAGGAAGATATCAATAAATTGGTCAGGTGGGCAGACAGTGGCAAATGGAATTCAATCCAGAGAAGTGTGAGGTAGTGAATTTGGGGAGGGCTAACAAGGAAAGGGAATACACATTAAATAGTAGGACACTGAGTAGTGTAGAGGAACAAAGGGACCTTGGAGTGCATGTCCACAGATCCCTGAAGGTAGCAGGCCAGGTAGATAAGGTGGTTAAGAAGGCATATGGAATGCTTGCCTTTATTAGCCATGGCATAGAATACAAGTCATGATGCGGAGATGCCGGTGTTGGACTGGGGTGGACAAAATTGAGAGGTCGCACATGCAGACACTGAGACAACGTATGAACGAGCACCGCGCAACAATCGCCAAGCAGGATTGTTACCTCCCAGTCGGGGAACACTTCAGCAGTCAAGGACATTCAGCCTCGGATCTGCGGGTAAGCGTTCTCCAAGGCAACCTTAGAAACACACGACAACGCAAAATCATCGAGCAGAAACTGATAGCCAAGTTCCGCACTCATGAAGACGGTCTCAACCGGGATCTTGGGTTTATGTCACGATACATGACGTGATCCGGACTCGAGTCGTCGTTGGCTTGTTCACAGATGTGATTCCCAGTAAAAAAGTAAAAATTTTCCCAGTAAAAAAGTAAAATTTTAAAGCTTTTTGTTTTACATACAGACGGCAGCTTTTGACACGTTAGAACCCCTGCGACTACACCTCATTGTCTCAGTTGTATCTTGCTATGTCTTTGATGTGGTACCTTCCTGGCTGACTTGATTAACTTTATCACACCTCGGCAGATAGTCAGGATGATTTAATTTAGTGGTCTGCAATTGTAAGGTACACATGCTTTGTTCTCTATCTATATATGCTTTGGCGATTCTGTATCTAATTTACTTCACCTGAAAGCTTGTGATTTCAAATAAAACTGTTGGACTATAACCTGGTGTTGTGCGACCTCTCAATAGAATACAAGAGCAGGGTGGGGTTATGCTTCAACTGTATAAAACACTAGTTAGGCCTCAGCTAGAGTACTGCATGCAGTTCTGGTCACCACATTACAGGAAAGATGTGATTGCACTAGAGAGGGTACAGAGGAGATTTACAAGGATGTTGCCGGGAGTAGAGAATCTTAGCTATGAGGAAAGACTGGCTAGGCTGGGTTTGTTTTCCTTGGAACAGAGGAGGCTGAGGGGAGACCTTATTGAGGTGCATAAAATTATGAGGGGCATAGATAAAGTGGATAGAAAGGACCTATTTAGCAGAGGGGTCAAAAACTAGGGGGCACAGATTTAAAGTAATTGGTGGAAGGTTTAGAGGGGATTTGAGGGGAAATTTCTTCACCCAGAGGATTGTGGGGGTCTGGAACTCACTGTCTAAAAGGGTGGTAGAGGCAGAAACCCTAACCACATTTAAAAAGTACTTGGATGTGCACTTGGGATGCTGTAACCTGCAGGGCTACGGACCAAGAACTGGGAAGTGGGATTAGGCTGGATAGCTCTTTGTTGGCTGGCGCGGACATGATGGGCCGAAATGGCCTCCTTCCGTGCTGTAACTTTCTATGATTCTATGTTCTACAGTAAGGGATTCACTTGGTGAGTCCATCCATGGCCTCGCCCCTCCCTATCTCTGTAACCTCCTCCAGCCCTATAACACTCCGAGATCTCTGCGCTCATCCAATTCTGGCCTCTTGTGCATCCCCGATTTTCATCGCTGCACCATTGGCAGCTGCCTGGGCCCTAAGCTCTGGAATTCCCTCCTTAAACCTCTCCGCCTCTTCACCTCTCTTTCCTCCTTTAAGACGCTCCTTAAAACCTACCTCTTTGACCAAGCTTTTGGTCACCTGTCCTAATATCTCTTTGTGTGGCTCGGTGTCAAATTTTGTTTGATAATCGCTCCTGGGCACCTTGGAACTTTTTACTACGTTAAAGGTGCTATATAAATGCAAGTTGTTGTTGCTTCTAATGGAAAGTGCAGTCAGTGGCAAAGCAAGATGCCAGCAGGACCTGCTATTGGTTCTGCCACCTAGGCTTGGGGCGAGGGCAGGCTGAGCGCTCGGCCTGTTTGTGCAGCCAGTAAGTGTTCTCAAACCTCAGCTGTTCGGATGACCCCCGACACCTGGGAAGGTGAGCCAGTTGTGACGGGGCTTTGAACTATCTGAACTTGTGCAAGATTCAATTATGTACAAATGGGTCTGACTAATGCAAATGAATTCAATTATGGAGCCATTTCCATTTGAAGTGGTTCCATCATACAAAAAGAAATACACAGAATAGGGGGTTACAGACTATTTCTGCTGAGGTATACAGTGCGGGAGTTTGTAAAAGAAAGAAAGACTTGCATTTCTACAGCACCTTTCATGACCAGGATGTCCCAAAGCGCTTTACAGCCAATGAAATACTTTTGAAGCGTAGCCACTGTTGTAATGTAGGAAACATGGCAGCCAATTTGTGCACTGCAAGCTCCCATAAACAGATCATCTGTTTTTTAGTGATGATGTTTGAGGGATAAATATTGGCCCCAGGACACCGGGGAGAACTCCCCTGCTCTTTGTACTGAGGTATATATCACAGTATACATGGTGGCGGCAGTGTGTACCATCTACAAGATGCACTGCAGCAACTCGCCAAGGCTTCTTCGACAGCACCTCCCAAACCCGCGACCTCTTCCACCTAGAAGGACAAGGGCAGCAGGCGCATGGGAACATCACCACCTCCAAGTTCCCCTCCAAGTCACACACCATCCTGACTTAGAAGTATATCACCGTTCCTTCATGGTCTCTGGGTCAAAATCCTGGAACTCCCTCCCTAACAGCACTGTGGGAGTACCTTCACCACACGGACTGCAGCGGTTCAAGAAGGCAGCTCACCACCGCATTCTCAAGAGCAATTAGGGATGGGCAATAAATGCTGGCCTTGCCAGCGATGCCCACATCCCATGAATGAATTAAAAAAATTACTAACAGGAATTTCAATCTCCAGCAACACATATTGGAAATTTGAATGCAGTAAATTAAATTGAGATGCACAGCACACCGGAATTCATGACGTGCTTTCCATGGGCAAAAAAATACCCGTGTAGCTTTTATACAGGTGAGCTGCCATTTCTTCCAGGATATCTTTAATTACCTGCCATCATGACATGTAATTAATACTTTTTAATTCAAAAGTGAGGGAGAGAAATTCAACCCTGGCGGTCTAATACAAGTGGAATGGGCAATGATCAGAATCCAACCCTTCGGTATCTCATTTCTGGTAATCCAATCCTTTCTTTTTTTAATGTTAATTCTTCAAACACTACTGATGTGATCGCCTGCTTTGATGGTGGTTCACTCTTGGGCCTCTGTACTTCCGGGTGTCAGCCCTGAAAATCGTATCCTCGTAGGATCTGGTCACTTCAGTGATTCAATCTGGTCAAAGTGCAGATTGGCTAAAGAAAAAGTACTCTGGTGAAATCCAATTACAATCAAAGACTAGTTATACTCCTAATGTGGGTCCTGGATCAACAACAACAACTTGCATTTATATAGAGAGCAGACGGGGCCTCGGTTTAACGTCTCACATGAAAGACGGCACCTCCGATAGTGCAGCACTCCCTCAGTACTACACTGAGAGCGCTAGCCCAGATTTTTTGCTCAGGTTTCATGGAGTGGGGACTTGAACCCATGACCTTCGGTCTCAGCAGCGAGAGTGCTACCCACTGAGCCACAGCTGACACTGGAAGGCACAAGTAGGCTCGGTGTAGCAGCGGGGAATTCCACCAAAGAGCAGCAGCACGGGGCAAGGCCTAGTAGAGGCCTCCTCTTCCTCTTATTTCCCCCCACTCACCTTTAAGGCTTCAGTCAGCAACTCCTGCCGGCTTCAGGGCTCTGCTGACCCTTTAAGGTCCCTCACCGCCTCTTGTGCTACTGCAGCAGTGTCCCTGCTCCAGCACCATCCTCGGTTTAACCGGCAGGATTGAGCCTTTGGCCTAGTGTGGTAGCATTCCCACTTCCCAGTCAGATGGTGCAGGGCCCAAAAGACCTTTTCCTGTTCCGTGATTCAGGGTACGAGTTAGGTGGAGCTCTCCCCGGGGTCCGTGTTGTCTGTCAGTCCACTGAGAAGATGTGCCCATGTTTCCCTGGCTAACCTAGGAGATTTGCATGACAGTGTTTATTTACAGAGAGCAGGGTTCATGGGTACCCATGTAAGAACATAAGAAATAGGAGCAGGAGTAGGCCATTTGGCCCTTCGAGCCTGCTCTGCCATTCAAAAAGATCATGGCTGATCTTCTACCTCATCTCCATTTTCCTGCACTATCCCCAAATCCCTTGATTCCCTTAATATTCAAAAATCTATCGATCTCTGTCTTGAATATACTCAATGACTGAGCCTCCACAGCCCTCTGGGGTAGAGAATTCCAAAGATTCACCACCCTCTGAGTGAAGAAATTTCTCCTCATCTCAGTCCTAAATGACCGACCCCTTATTCTGAGACTGTGATCCCTGGTTCTAGACTCCCCAGCCAGGGGAAACATTCTCCCTGCAGCTAGGCAAAAAAGAAAGGGAGGTGGGGTAGCATTGCTGGTTAAAGAGGGGATTAACACAATTGAAAGGAAGGATATTAGCTCTGATGATGCGGAATGTGTATGGGTAGAACTGGGAAATAACAAGGGGCAGAAAACGTTAGTGGGAGTGGTATACAGACCTCCAAACAGTAATATGGAGGTTGGGGACGGCATTAAAAGGGAAATTAGAGAAGCATGCAGTAAGGGCACAGCAGTCATCATGGGTGACTTTAATTTACATATAGATTGGGCTAACCAAATTAGTAACAATACTGTGGAGGAGGAATTCCTAGAATGTTTACGGGATGGTTTTCTGGAACAATATGTCGAGGAACCAACCAGAGATCAGGCCATCTTAGACTGGGTATTATGTAACGAGAAAGGATTAATTAGCAATCTTGTTGTACGAGGCCCCTTGGGTCAGAGTGATCATAATATGATAGAATTCTTCATTAGGATGGAGAGTGAAGTCGTTGAATCAGAGACTAGGGTCCTGAATTTAAATAAAGGAAACTACGATGGTATGAGGCGCGAATTGGGTAGGATTGATTGGGGAATGTCACTCAAAGGGTTGACGGTGGATAGGCAATGGCAAACATTCAAAGACTGCATGGATGAACTACAGAATTTGTTCATCCCAGTGTGGCATAAGAATAAAACAAAAAGAGTGACTCAACCGTGGCTAACAAGGGAAATTAGGGATAGCATAAGATCCAAGGAGAGGGCATATAAATTGGCCAGAAAAAGCGGTAACCCTGAGGATTTTAGCAGTTTAGGATTCAACAAAGGAGGACAAAAAGATTAATTAAGAAGGGGAAAATAGAATATGAAAGTAAGCTTGCTGGGAACATAAAAACTGACTGTAAGAGCTTTTATAGATATGTGAAGAGAAAAAGATTAGTGAAATCAAGTGTAGGTCCCTTGCAGTCAGAAGCGGGGGAAGTTATAATGGGGAACAAAGAAATGGCAGACCAATTAAATGCATATTTTGGTTCTGTCTTCACAAAGGAGGACACAAATAACCTCCCAGAGATGTTGGAGAACATAGGGTCTGATGAAAGGGAGGAACTGAAAGAAATCAGTATTTGCAGGGAAATGGTGTTAGGGAAATTGACGGGATTGAAGGCCGATAAATCCCCAGGGCCTGATAATCTACATCCTAGGTGTCGTAAGAATGAGCCTTACGCGTGGTGAACTTAAAGTAAGCTTTAATCAACTAAAAAGGTGCTACATACAAAAGAGGTCTTACTCTATGCCTCTCCAGGATCCAACTGATCAGCCCAGTATTTATCCTGGACTAATCACAGGAAGTGATGTAATAAAGTTCAAGTCACAGGAAGCTGTATTGTGTTACCACATTCTCCCCCCCCAAAAGATTAGGAGGCCGGGATGAAGTTCGAGTCACAGGAAGCTGTATTGTGTTACCACATTCTCCCTCCATTTCGTAGCCGCTGGACGAGGGAGAGCCGCACCCGTTTGGGTTCTCGTAGCGGTAGAGGGCCCCTAGCCCGTTTACCCGCCGCGAGCCGTGGACCAGAGTCCGAGTGATCCAGCCCGCTCTGTGAGGGGTCAGGACGATCCTGACTGTGTACTGGTGCCCGAACGGGTGTCGGGCAGGGCTGTGGCAGATCCGTTTCCGAGTGTATGGTACGGGGTGGATCGTGGCTGCGCGTGCGAGCCCCGACGGGCTCATAGTCAGTCTGCCCCAGGTCGGCACGCTGGAGTGAGGTACCAGCCGGCGTCAGATCCAGATCGTGATGAGAGGCACCTGGCGAGCCCAGAGATGTGCCTGGTACAATATCATCCCCTGGTGTCCCTCTATGTTTCGGCGGGCAGGGAGCCAGATCCCGCAATGACACGGTAGATTCCCGACCGTCAGGATACCGAATATAGGCGTAGGTAGGGTTGACGTCAGTGAGCTCAACCTCATCTACCAGGGGGTCATTCTTAGACGCCCGAACATATCTTTGGAGTAGCACTGGTCCCGGTGCAGTCAGCCACGACGGGAGAGATATCCCATAGGATGAGCGACGCTGAAATCGGAAGAACCGTTCATGAGGCGTCGTATTTGTGGCGGTCGAAAGGAGGGACCGTGTGGAGTGTAATGCGTCTGGAAGTACTGCTTCCCATTGCTGGTTGGGTAGGCCCCGAGATCTCAAAGCCAGACGTACCGCATTCCAGATGATAGCGTTAAAACGCTCGACTTGCCCATTCCCGATTGGATGATAAGGCGTCGTTCTGCTGGCAGCAATACCCCGTTCCGAGAGATAGGCCTTGAGTTCTCCTGACATAAAAGAAGGGCCCCGATCCGAATGAACATAGGATGCCATGCCACAGAAAGCAAATACCTGCTCAAGGCAGCTGATAACCGTGGTCGTCAGCATATTGGGGCAGGGAAAGGCAAACGGAAAACGGGAATACTCATCGACCATGGTCAATAGATAAGTGTTGCGAGTTGAAGAGGGCAACGGCCCCTTAAAATCGATGCTAAGCCGTTGCATTGGCTGGGTCGCATGTATGAGTATACCACCCGAGGGGCGGAAAAACTGAGGTTTCAATTCCGCACAGACTCTGCAGTCCGAGCACATCTTCTTTACATCCCCGGTAGAGAATGGGAGATTTCGGGACCGCACGAAGTGTAGCATGCGAGTAACGCCCGGATGACACAACCCATCATGGATGTCTACGAGCGTAGAGGGTACCATGGCGGAGCAGAATGCTCGTGTGAGGGTATCCGGAGCCACATTCTCCTTGCCAGGTCGATAGTGGATGGTGTAACCAAAAGAGGCCAATTCCAGCCGCCAAAGCTGGATTTTATTATTTTTAATTTTGGTCCGTTTTCGATTATCGAGCATGAAGGCGACCGATCGCTGGTCCGTGATTAAGGTAAAGTGCTGGCGAGCTAGGAGATGAGCCCACTTCCGTACTGCCTCTATGATGGCTGTAGCTTCTTTCTCGACTGGAGGATAATGTAGCTCAGCCCCTTGAAAAGTCCTGGACAAAAATGCCACCGGACGACCTTCCTGATTCAGAGTGGCCGAGATCGCCACCTCCGAGGCATCACACTCAACAACAAAAGGAAGACTCTCATCGATGGAGTGAAGAGCCGCTTTCTCCAACTGTTTTTTCAGGAGGTTAAAGGCTGCAACAGCCGCTGTGTCTAGTGGGAATGTGCTGGCCTTCAGTAGAGGTTGGATTCGGTCCGAGAAGTTAGGAATCCATTTAGCATAGTATGCAAACAGGCCGAGGGCCCGGCGCAAGGAGGCCGGATTCTTAGGTGGCGGGAGTTCTTGGAGTGGGCGAAGCCTTTCAGGGTCAGGTTTAATGATGCCATTGCCCACACAATAGCCAAGGATGTTGATGGTTGGTTGTGACTCAATGGATTTAGCCGCATTTAATGTCAAATTACGGTGCTGGAGTGCATCCCAAAATCGTTGGAGATTGGCGTCATGTTCCCGCTGATTGCGACCTGCGACAGTAATATTGTCCAGATAAGGAAACGTATCCTTTAAGTCTTCCTGTTTGACCAGGTCATCCATTGCTCGCTGGAAGACAGCCACTCCATTAGTGACCCCAAAGGGGAGGCGACGAAATTGATACAGCCGTCCATTGGCTTCAAAGGCCGTATACTGCTTGTCTGAGACCTTCAAGGGTACCTGATGATAGGCACTTTTCAGATCATATGTTGAGAACACCGTGTACTCAGCCAGTTTATTAACCATATCATCGATGCGCGGCAATGGGTATGCGTCCAAGTCCGTATATTGATTGATGGTCTGTGAATAGTCAATGCACAGCCGTTTCTTGTGAGGTTGTAGAGGGTTCTTAACAATAACGACCTGGGCGCGCCATGGCGACGAACAAGGCTCGATGATATCCTCTGCTAAAAGCCGAGAAATCTCAGCCGCAATAAAAGACTGGTCTTCCTGACTGAAACGTCGTGACTTTGTTATAATCGGTTTGCATCGAGGAGGGACACTGGTAAACAGTGAGGGTTCATCCAGTGAAGCTGCTGACAATGCACAGAACGGTAATCGAGGTCGTATATTAGAAATAGTGAGTTCAGGTTTGGATCCGCCGAACTCAATGGTGAGCTTCTTATGCTGCTTTTGAAAATCTAGCCCTAAGATAAGATCACTACATAAGTCCTTGAGCACCGAAAGCCGGGTGGAGGGATACCTGTGACCATTAAGTGTTATTTCAACCATACAAAAGCCAGAAATTCTGGTATTAAGTGATGACTGAGCCATCGCAATTGCCTGGTCCGATGGGAAAACATGTAGCTTTAACTCTGCAACAATCTGTTCCCTAATGAAACTATCAGTGCTACCTGAGTCAATTAAGGCATCTAAAGTATGTCCATTAATTGATGCTTTTGTAGCTGCATGGAATAGGTTCTGAGGACAAGCAGCTGTAATTGGTGTCGTTGCACAAAGAGTGGCTGAAACTCTAGGTGTGTTTCTTCGAGAGAAAACCCGAGAGGAAGCACGATAGATTTTAGCCGGAACATCTTGATAGGCCCTTACCGGGGCAGTTCGGTAGGACTTAGCTTGATAAGCCCTCGTAGAGGCTCTTGATAGGCAAACCTTTGCAAAATGACCCTTTTTGTTGCAATGACTGCAAAACGCATTGCGAGCAGGGCAGAATTTCCGAGGGTGAAACTCATCACCACAAAAGAAGCATTTCTTAGATTGCCAAGAGGCTGCCACAGTGGGGTCATCATCCTCTTCATCAGTGAAGTCATCAGATTGATCGTCAGGGATAAAGTCCTCCCTAATAGAGTTCACCTGTGGCCTCTTAAATTGCCTGACTGTAGTTAAGGCAGCAGACCGAGGTCTGGGCACTGTATAAAGGTCTGCATTTCTTTTTGCCAGATCTAGAGAGCAAGCCATGTCATAAGCTCTCTGAAGCTCAAGTGTCTTACTTTCCAGTAGACGCTGGCGTATAAATGGGGAGGCAAGCCCGCAGATGAAAGCATCACAGATCATTTCTTCACGGTACAGCTCAGCTGAGGCCGCCTGAAAGTTACAGTCCATACTAAGTCTGCGAAGCTCTTGGAGGAATTTATCAATGGATTCCTCCGGCCCTTGTTGGGCTGTAGCTAGTAGATGTCTGGCATAGACCTCATTCGGTGTCTTAGTATATAGTCTTTTAAGCGTCCGAATTGCCTCCTCGTAACTGCCCCATTCCTCGACATACTGAAATACATTCGGGGTGACACAGTTGATGAGTATCCGCAATTTTGAGTCATCATCAGCCTTGCAATATTCGAGAAAATTGTCAAACGTGCGATACCAGTGTTTCCACACCTTACCGGCTGCTGGGGTGTTTGGGTCCAAGTCAAGACGCGATGGTTTAAGGATGTTTTCCATGATGGGTGATTCCCTGGATCCTTAGTTCCGAGTTCGTCCAAAAAGTTTGAGTGCGAAGTTTTTCAAAGTTGATTAAATTGTCGTAAGAATGAGCCTTACGCGTGGTGAACTTAAAGTAAGCTTTAATCAACTAAAAAGGTGCTACATACAAAAGAGGTTTTACTCTATGCCTCTCCAGGATCCAACTGATCAGCCCAGTATTTATCCTGGACTAATCACAGGAAGTGATGTAATAAAGTTTCCAAATTTGCAGACGACACTAAACTAGGAGGGGGGGTGGGCTCAGAGGAGGAGACCAGGAAGCTCCAGAGCGATTTGGACAGACTGGGTGATTGGGCGGATAAATGGCAGATGCACTATAATGTGGACAAGTGCGAAGTTATCCACCTTGGGTGCAGGAACGGGAGGGCAAATTATTATTTAAATGGCAATAAATTGGGAGAGGGGGAAGTACAGAGAGACCTGGGTGTTCTTGTACACCAGTCACTGAAGGCGAGCATGCAGGTGCAACAGGCGGTCAAGAAGGCAAACGGTATGCTGGCCTTCATAGCAAAAGGGTTGGAATACAGGAACAGGGATACCTTGCTGCAGCTGTACAGGGCACTGGTGAGACCACACCTCGAGTACTGTGTACAGTTTTGGTCGCCTCATCTGAGGAAAGATGTTCTTGCCATGGAGGGGGTGCAGCGGCGATTCACCAGGCTGATACCAGGAATGGCGGGATTGACCTATGAGGAGAGACTATGTAGTTTAGGGATGTACACACTGGAGTTTAGAAGATTGAGAGGGGACCTCATAGAAGTGTATAAAATTCTGACAGGTCTAGACAGGCTAGATGCAGAAGGAATGTTTCCCTTGGCGGGTGAGAACAGAACTAGAGGACATAATTTAAGGATAAGGGCTAAACCATTTAGGACAGAAATGAGGGGGAATTTCTTCACTCAGAGGGTGGTGAACCTGTGGAACTCATTGCCACAGAGGGCAGTGTACGCCAGCTCATTAAATATATTTAAGAGGGAATTAGATATATTTCTACAGGCAAAAGGGGTTAAGGGTTACGGAGAGAAGGCGGGGACGGGATACTGAATTGGAGGATCAGCCATGATCTCATTAAATGGCGGAGCAGGCTCGAAGGGCCGGATGGCCTACTCCTGCTCCTATCTTCTATGTATCTATGTATCTATGTAAAGTTCAAGTCACAGGAAGCTGTATTGTGTTACCACACTAGGGTACTTAAGGAAGTGGCCCTAGAAATAGTAGATGCATTGCTGATCATCTTCCAACATTCGATGGAATCTGGAACTGTACCCATGGATTGGAGGGTAGCTAATGTTACCCCACTATTCAAAAAGGGTGGTAGAGAGAAAGTGGGGAATTACAGACCGGTAAGCCTGACATCGGTAGTGGGGAAAATGCTAGAGTCCATTATAAAGGATGTAATAGCTGAGCACTTGAAAAACAGTGACAGGATCGGACAAAGTCAACATGGATTTACAAAAGGTAAATCGTGCTTGACTAATCTGCTGGAATTTTTTGAGGATGTAACTGGGAAAATAGATAAGGGAGAACCAGTAGATGTGGTGTATTTGGACTTTCAAAAGGCTTTCGATAAGGTCCCGCGTAAGAGATTAGTGTGTTAAGTTAAGGCACATGGGATTGGGGGCAAGGTATTGACTTGGATAGAGAACTGGTTGGCGGACAGAAAGCAGAGAGTAGGAATTAATGGGTCTGTTTCCGAGTGGCAGGCAGTGACTAGTGGGGTACCGCAGGGTTCGGTCTTTGGACCCCAGCTATTCACAATATACATTAATGATCTGGATAAGGGAACTAAATATAATATCTCCAAGTTTGCAGATGACACAAAGCTGGGTGGGCGTGTGTGCTCCGAGGAGGATACTGAGAAACTCCAGGATGATTTGGACAGGTTGGGTGAGTGGGCAGAAGCGTGGCAGATGCAATATAACGTGGATAAATGCGAGGTTATCCACTTTGGTGTCAAAAACAG
This sequence comes from Squalus acanthias, assembly GCA_030390025.1. Lineage (NCBI taxonomy): Eukaryota > Metazoa > Chordata > Chondrichthyes > Squaliformes > Squalidae > Squalus > Squalus acanthias. The sequence goes on along the minus strand of CM059442.1, from coordinate 10,772,450 downwards.
AAAGGCAGACTATTATTTGAATGGCAGTAGATTGGGAGAAGGGGAAGTGCAACGAGACCTGGGTGTCCTTGTGCACCAGTCGCTGAAGGTAAGCATGCAGGCGGTGAAGAAGGCAAATGGTATGTTGGCCTTCATAGCGAAAGGGTTTGAGTATAGGAACAGGGATGTCCTGCTGCAGTTGTACAGGGCCTTGGTGAGACCACACCTTGAGTACTGTGTGCAGTTTTGGTCGCCTTATCTGAGGAAGGATGTTCTTGCCATGGAAGGAGTTCAGCGAAGATTCACAAGGCTGATACCTGGGATGGCAGGAATGACATATGAGGAGAGATTGGGTCGATTGGGCTTATACTCGCTGGAGTATAGAAGAATGAGAGGGGATCTCATCGAAACATATAAAATTCTGACAGGTCTGGACAAACTAGATGCAGGAAGAATGTTCCCGATGGTCGGAGAGTCCAGAACCAGGGGTCATAATCTAAGGATAAGGGGTAAGCCATTTAGGACAGAAATGAGGAAGAATTTCTTCACCTAGAGAGTGGTGAACCTGTGGAATTCTCTACCACAGAATGTAGTTGAGGCCAAGTCATTAAATATATTCAAGAATGAGTTAGATATATTTCTTAAAGCTAAAGGTATCAAGGGATATGGGGAGAAGGCAGGTACAGGGTACTGAGTTTGGATGATCAGCCATGATCTCATCGAATGGCGGAGCAGGCTCGAGGGGCCGAATGGCCTACTCCTGCTTCTATCTTCTATGTTTACCCGATCAAGCCCTGTAAGAATTTTGTATGTTTCAATGAGATCATCTCTCATTCTTCTAAACTCCAGAGAATATAGGCCTAGTCTACTCAATCTCTCCTCATAGGACAAGCCCCCCATCCCAGGAATCAGTCTGGTAAACCTTCGTTGCACTCCCTCTATGGCAAGTATATCCATTCTTAGGTAAGGAGACCAAAACTGTACACAATGCTCCAGGTGTGGTTGCACCAGGGCCCTCTATAATTGCAGTAAGACGTCTTTACTCTTATACTCAAATCCTCTTATAATAAAGGCCAACATACCGTTTGCTTTCCAAATTGCTTGCTGTACCTGCATATTAACTTTCAGTGATTCGTGTACAAGGAAACCCAGGTCCCTCTGAACACCAACATTTCCCAATCTCTCATCATTTAAAAAATATTCTGCTTTTCTATTTTTCCTACCAAAGTGGATAACTTCACATTTCTCCACATTATATTCCATTTGCCATGTTCTTGCCCACTCACTTAGCCTGTCTATATCCCCTTGAAGCCTCCTTGCATCCTCCTCACAACTTACATTCCCACCCAGCTTTGTATCATCAGCAAATTTGGATATATTACATTTGGTCCCCTCATCCAAATGATTGATGTAGATTGTGAATAGCTGAGGCCCAAGCACTGATCCTTGTGGTACTCCACTAGTTACAGCCTTGTACCTGAAAATGACCCGTTTATTCCTACTCTCTGTTTTCCATCCGTTAACTAATCCTCAATCCATGCTAGTATATTACCCCCAATCACATGAGCCCTAATTTTATTTAATAACCTCTTGTGTGGCACCTTATCGAATGCCTTCTGAAAATCCAAATACACCACATCCACTGGTTCCCCCTTATCTATTCTGCTAGTTACAACCTCAAAAAACTCTAACAGATTTCAGGACGGCGTGAGGAGACTCAGATCAAACTGTCACAGGACGGAGTGAAGAGACTCAGATCAAACTGTCAGGACGGAGTGTGGAGACTCAGATCAAACTGTCACAGGACGGAGTGAAGAGACTCAGATCAAACTGTCACAGGACGGAGTGAAGAGACTCAGATCAAACTGTCACAGGACGGAGTGAAGAGACTCAGATCAAACTGTCAGGACGGAGTGTGGAGACTCAGATCAAACTGTCACAGGACGGAGTGAAGAGACTCAGATCAAACTGTCAGGACGGAGTGTGGAGACTCAGATCAAACTGTCACAGGACGGAGTGAAGAGACTCAGATCAAACTGTCAGGACGGAGTGAAGAGACTCAGATCAAACTGTCACAGGACGGAGTGAAGAGACTCAGATCAAACTGTCACAGAAGTGTATTGTTTTAATTTAAATTAATTAAAGGGTAAATAATATTAATACATTTAATTAATTATATAGAATGGGAGAGCAGGTGATGTGTTACTGCTGCAATATGTGGGAGCTGGTGGACACCATTGATGTTCACAGTGATCACATTTGCAGTAAGTGTTGGCTGCTCGAGGAACTCCGGCTCCGTGTTGATGAGCTGGAGTCCGAGCTTCAAACACTGCGACACATCAGGGAGGGGGAGAGTTACATGGACTCTGTGTTCCAGGAGGTAGTCACACCAATTAGATTAACTAATTCAGATGTAGCCCGTGGTCAGGGACAGGAGGGTGTGACTATGAATGAGGCAGGTACAGGGATCCAGGAGGTAGTGTTGGAGGAGCCGCAGCCCTTGCTCTTGTCCAACAGGTTCGAGGCTCTTACTCCCTGTGAGGATGGGAGCAGGGACTGCAGGGAGGATGAGCAACCTGGCCACAGTACCGTGGTATGGGGAGCCATTCAAGTGGGGGGAGTAAAAAGAAATGTTGTAGTGGTAGGGGATAGTATCATTAAGGGGATAGATAGGGTTCTTTGCAGCCGTGAGCGAGAGTCCCAAAGGCTGTGTTGCCTGCCCGGTGCCAGGGTTAAGGACATCTCCTCTGGGCTGCAGAGAAACTTGGAGTGGGAGGGGGAAGATCCAGTTGTCGTGGTCCATGTTGGTACCAATGACATAGATAGGACAAGGAATGAGGTTCTGCTGAGCGAGTATGAGCAGCTAGGGGCCAAATTAAAAAACAGAACCTCTAGGGTAGTAATCTCTGGATTACTACCTGAGCCACGAGCAAATTTGGCTAGGGTAAATAAAATCTGAGAGTTAAATGCGTGGCTCAAAGACTGGTGTGGGAGAAATGGGTTTTGCTTCCTGGGACACTGGCACCAGTACTGGGACAGGAGAGAGCTGTTCCGTTGGGACAGACTTCACTTGACCAGTGCTGGGACTAGAGTCCTGGCGAATCGAATAACTAGGGCTGTAGAGAGGGCTTTAAACTAATTAGTGGGGGGGAGGTTTCAAGAGAGCAAAAAATAAAAATGTCAGCAGAGAAGGCAATAGAGCAAAGTAGCAGTGGGGTAATTAAAAACCAGAGCGTGTCAGGAAGGGACAGAATATATAAAGATAAAGGTAAAGTAGTAAAGGGGTTAAAAGCAGGAATAAATTGTCACAAAACATATTTAAAAGTTCTTTATCTGAATGCACGCAGCATTCGTAACAAAATAGACGAGTTGACGGTACAAATAACTACATATGGGTATGATCTTGTGGCCATTACAGAAACATGGCTGCAGGGTGACAACGACTGGGAATTAAATATGCCAGTGTATTTAACAATCAGGAAGGACAGGCAGGAAGGAAGAGGAGGTGGGGTGGCTATGTTAATAAAGGAAGGAATCACTGTATTACAGAGAAATGATATTGGGTCAAAGGATCAGGATAGTGAAACAGTTTGGGTGGAGATAAGGAATAATAAGGGGGAAAAACACTAGTGGGAGTAGTATAAAGGCCTCCTAATAGTTGCAACTCTGCTGGAAGAAGTATTAATCAGGAAATAGTTGGGGCATGTAATAAGGGAACAGCTATAATTATGGGTGATTTTAACTATCATATTAACTGGACAAATCACATTGGGCAGGGCAGCCTTGAGGAAGAGTTTATTGAGTGTATTAGGGATGGATTTCTTGAGCAGTATGTAACTGATCCTACAAGGGGGCAAGCAACCTTGGACCTGGTCCTGTGTAATGAGTCAGGATTAATTAATAATGTCTAGTTAAGGATCCCCTTGGAATGAGTGACCATAACATGGTTGAATTCCATATCCAATTAGAGGGTGAGAAGGTTGGTTCTCAAACAAGCGTACTGAGCTTGAATAAAGGAGACTATGATGGTATGAGAGTGGAATTGATTAAAGTGGACTGGGAAAATAGATTAAAGGGTACGACGGTACATGAGCAGTGGTGTTCATTTAAGGAGTTATTTTACAACTTTCAAAAAAAATATATTCCACTGAGGAAAAAAGGGTGTAAAAGAAATGACAGCCATCCGTGGCTAAGTAAAGAAATTAAGGATAGTATCCAACTAAAAACAAGGACATATAAGGTAGCCAAACTTAGTGGGAGGATAGAAGATTGGGAAGTCTTCAAAAGACAGCAAAAAGTAACTAAAGGATTGATTAAGAAAGGGAAGATAGATTATGAAAATAAATTAGCAAAATATATAAAAACAGATAGCAAGAGTTTCTATAGTTATATAAAAAGAAAAAGGGTGGCTCAGGCAAACGTAGGTCCCTTAGAGGATGAGACCGGGAAATTAATGGTGGGAAACATGGAGATGGCAAAAATGCTGAACAAATATTTTGTTTCAGTCTTTACGGTAGAGGACACTAAGAATATCCCAACACTGGACAAACAGGGGGCTCTAGGGGGGGGGGAGGAGCTAAATACGATTAAAATCACTAAGGAATTGGTACTCAGTAAAATAATGGGACTCAAGGCGGATAAATCCCCATGACCTGATGGCTTACATCCTAGGGTCTTGAGGGAAGTGGCAGTAGGGATTGTGGATGCTTTGGTAATAATTTTCCAAAATTCCCTGGACTCAGCAAAGGTCCCGGCAGATTGGAAAACTGCTACTGTAACACCCTTATTTAAAAAGGGTAGTAGGCAGAAGGCTGGAAATTATAGACCAGTTAGCCTAACATCTGTGGTGGGTAAAATTTTGGAGTCTATTATTAAGAAGACAGTAACGGAACACTTAGATAAACATAATTTAATAGGACAAAGTCAGCATGGCTTTATGAAGGGGAAGTTGTCTGACAAATTTGCTTGAGTTCTTTGAGGACATAATGTACAGGGTGGATAAAGGGGAACCAATGGACGTAGTGTATTTAGACTTCCAGAAGGCATTCGACAAGGTGCCACATAAAAGATTATTGCTCAAGATAAAAAATCACTGGATTGGGGGTAATATTCTGGCATGGGTGGAGGATTGGTTATCTAACAGGAAGCAGAGAGTTGGGATAAATGGTTCATTCTCGGACTGGCAACCAGTAGCCAGTGGTGTTCCGCAAGGGTCGGTGCCGGGTCCCCAACTCTTTACAATCTATATTAACGATTTGGAGGAGGGGACCGAGTGTAACATATCAAAGTTTGCAGATGATACAAAGATGGGAGGGAAAGTAGAAAGTGAGGAGGACATAAAAAACCTACAAGGGGATATAGACAGGCTGGGTGAGTGGGCAGAGATTTGGCAGATGCAATACAATATTGGAAAATGTGAGGTTATGCACTTTGGCAAGAAAAATCAGAGAGCAAGTTATTATCTTAATGGCGAGAAACTGGAAAGTACTGCAGTACAAAGGGATCTGGGGGTCCTAGTGCAAGAAAATCAAAAAGTTAGTATGCAGGTGCAGCAGGTGATCAAGAAGGCCAACGGAATGTTGGCTTTTATTGCTAGGGGGATAGATTATAAAAACAGGGAGGTATTGCTGCAGTTGTATAAGGTATTGGTGAGACCACACTTGGAATACTGCATACAGTTTTGGTGTCCATACTTAAGAAAAGACATACTTGCTCTCGAAGCAGTACAAAGAAGGTTCACTCGGTTAATCCCCGGGATAGGGGGGTGGACGTATGAGGAGAGGTTGAGTAGATTGGGACTCTACTCATTGTAGTTCAGAAGAGTGAGAGGCGATCTTATTGAAACATATAAGATTGTGAAGGGGCTTGATCGGGTGGATGCGGTAAGGATGTTCCCAAGGATGGGTGAAACTAGAACTAGGGGGCATAATCTTAGAATAAGGGCTGCTCTTTCAAAACTGAGATGAGGAGAAAGTTCTTCACTCAGAGGGTAGTAGGTCTGTGGAATTTGCTGCCCCAGGAAGCTGTGGAAGCTACATCATTAAATAAATTTACAACAAAAATAGACAGTTTCCTAGAAGTAAAGGGAATTAGGGGTTACGGGGAGCGGGCAGGAAATTGGACATGAGTCTGAGTTCGGATCGGTCGAGGCCCTGTGGGTGGCAGAGCGGGCTCAGGGGCTGAGTGGCCAGGTCCTGTTCCTACTTCTTGTGTTCTTTAGATTTGAGGTGAGGATCAGATCAGCCATGATCTTATTGAATGGCGGAGCAGGCTCGAAGGGCCGATTGGCCTACTCCTGCTCCTATTTCTTATGTTCTTATGTTCTTATTTGTCAAACATGATTTCCCTTTCATAAATCCGTGTTAACTCTGCCCAATCCTATTATTATTTTCTAAGTGCTCTGTTACCACGTCCTTAATAATAGATTCTAGCATTTTCCCTACTACTGATGTCAGGCTAACTGGTCTGTCGTTCCCCGTTTTCTCTCTCCCTCCTTTCTTAATTAATGGGGTTACATTTGCTACCTTCCAATCCGTGGGAACCGTTCTAGAATCTATGGAATTTTGGAAATTGACAACCAATGCATTCACTATCTCTATAACCACCTCTTTCAAAACCCTAAGATGTAGGCCATCAAGTCCAGGGGATTTATTGGCTTTCAGTCCCATTAATTTCTCCAGTACTAATTTCATTCAGTTCCTCATTCTCACTAGAGCCTTGGTTCTCCACTATTTCCAGGGAGTTTTTTACGTCTTCTTCCGTGAAGACAGACACAAAGGGCTGGATTTTGAATGACCCATGGAGTCGGGTTTGGAGGCGTGTGAGGGGTTAAATTTGCGGGGTCGGGGTTTCCGACCCCATCCCGACTCCATCCCGCCTCCACGCAATTGTGACAAAATCAGTCGCGGGGTTCCCGACTCTCTCCCGCCTCCTAGAGGCGGGAGAGGCCATTAAAGCTCTTAACAAGCCCTAAATTGGGTCTGTAATGCTATTTTGAAACGTTGTAGCTAGTTTAACCCTTTTCTGACGTGAAGCACGCCTGGTGTGAAACACTCCAGTGAAACCTGGCGGGAGAACAAATGGATAGCTGACTATCTGCTGCAAGTCCACTATTACAACGGAGATGTGATGAAGGTAGTAGTAGTATTAGGTCTGAAAGTCGCCTCTGATACTGCTACATTCAATGTCATGGCATTTGGTGTAAGAGGACTTTGATGCAAAAAATTCTCTCTCTCTCAATCTCTGAGAGCAGGCAGTCAGCAATGATGACATCATCAGAGGCGGGTTTCAAACTAAAACCACTAATTAGTTCATGGGTTCCCACATGCTGCAACTCAATTGCCCAATTAAGTGAAAATTGCATCAGGCATCCACATTAATCTGGAGTCGGGGGGGAAACACGAAATGCGGATTACACGACCCCAACCCGACCCCAAGACAAAATCCAGCCCACTGTATTTGTTTAAATTCTCTGCCATTTCCTTATTCCCCATTATAATTTCTCCTGTCTCAGCCTGTAAGGGATCCACATTTACTAATCTTTTACATAGAAACATAGAAGATAGGAGCTGGAGAAGGCCATTCGGCCCCTCGAGCCTGTTCTGTCATTTAATGAGATCATGGCTGATCATCCAAATTCAGTACCCTGTCCCTGCTTTCTCCCCATATCCCTTGATCCCTTTAGCCTTAAGAAATATATCTAACTCCTTCTTGAATATATTTAATGAATTGGCCTCAACTGCCTTCTGTGGTAGAGAATTCCACAGGTTCACCACTCTCTGGGTGAAGAAATTCCTCCTCATCTCAGTCCTAAATGGCTTACCCCTTATCCTTAGACTATGACCCCTGGTTCTGGACTCCCCCGCCATCGGGAACATCCTTCCTGCATCTAGTCTGTCTAGTCCTGTTAGAATTTTATAAGTTTCAATGAGATCCCCTCTCATTCTTCTAAACTCTAGCGAATATAAGCCTAATCGACCCAATCCCTCTTCATACGTCATTCCTGCCATCCCAGGTATCAGTCTGGTGAATCTTCACTGCACTCCCTCCATGGCAAGAACATCCTTCCTCAGATAAGGCGACCAAAACTGCACACAATACTCAAGGTGTGGTCTCACCAAGGCCCTGTACAACTGCAGCAAGACATCCTTGCTCCTGTACTCGAATCCTCTCGCTATGAAGGCCAACATACCATTTGCCTTCTTAACCGCCTGCTGCACCTGCATGCTTACCTTCAGCGACTGGTGCACAAGGACACCCAGGTCTCGTTGCACTTCCCCTTCTCCCAATCTATTGCCATTCAGATAATAATCTGTCTTCTTGTTTTTGCCACCAAAACATAGAAACATAGAAACATAGAACAGTACAGCACAGTACAGGCCCTTCGGCCCTCGATGTTGTGCCGAGCATTGTCCGAGACCAAGATCAAGCTATCACACTCCCTATCACTCTGGTGTGCTCCATGTGCTTATCCAATAACCGCTTGAAAGTTCCTAAAGTGTCCGACTCCACTATCACAGCAGGCAGTCCATTCCACACCCCAACCACTCTCTGAGTAAAGAATCTACCTCGGACATCCCTTCTATATCTCCCCCCATGCACCTTATAGTTATGCCCCCTTGTAACAGCTGCCTCTACCCGAGGAAATAGTCTCTGAACATCCACTCTATCTATCCCCCTCATCATCTTATAAACCTCTATTAAGTCGCCTCTCATCCTCCTCCGCTCTAAAGAGAAAAGCCACAACTCCCTCAATCTTTCCTCATAAGACCTCCCCCCCAAACCAGGCAGCATCCTGGTAAATCTCCTTTGCACTCTTTCCAATGCTTCCACGTCCTTCCTATAGTGAGGTGACCAGAACTGCACACAATATTCCAAATGTGGTCTCACCAAGGTCCTGTACAGTTGCAGCATAACCTCACGGTTCTTAAACTCAAACCCTCTGTTAATAAACGCCAACACACCATAGGCCTTCTTTACTGCTCTATCCACTTGAGTGGCAACCTTCAGAGATCTGTGGATATGAACCCCCAGATCCCTCTGCTCCTCCACGTTCCTCAGAACCCTGCCGTTGACCCTGTAATCCTTATTCAAATTTGCCCTACCAAAATGAATCACCTCGCACTTATCAGGGTTAAATTCCATCTGCCATTTTTCGGCCCAGCTCTCATTTATCCACATTATACTGCACCTGCCATGCATCTGCCCAATCACCCAACCTGTCCAAATCATACTGGAGTTTCTCTGCATCCTCCTCACAGCACACACGCCCACCCAGCTTTGTGTCGTCTGCAAACTTGGAGATATTACATCTAGTTCCCTCGTCTACATCATTAATATATATTATGAATAGCTGGGGTCCTAGCACTGATCCCTGCGGTACCCAACTAGTCACTGCCTGCCACTCGGAAAAAGACCCGTTTATTCCAACTCTTTGCTTCCTGTCTGCCAACCAGTCCTCTAACCAAGTCAGTACCTTACCCCCAATCCCATGTGCTTTAACTTTGCACGCTAATCTCTTATGCGGGACCTTATCGAAAGCCTTCTGAAAGTCCAAATATACTACGTCCACTGGTTCTCCCTTATCTATTCTACCAGTTACATCCTCAAAAAATTCCAGTAGATTAGTCAAGCATGATTTACCTTTCGTAAATCCATGTTGACTTTGTCCGATCCTGTCACTGTTTTCCAAGTGCTCTGCTATTACATCTTTTATAATGGACTCTAGCATTTTCCCCACTAATAATTCCCCGTTTTCTCTCTCCCACCTTTTTTAAATAGTGGTGTTACATTAGCTACCCTCCAATCCATGGGAACTGTTCCAGAGTCTATAGAATTTTGGAAGATGACCAGCAATGCATCTACTATTTCTAGGGCCACTTCCTTAAGTAACCTAGGATGTAGATTATCAGGCCCTGGGGATTTATCGGCCTTCAATCCCGTCAATTTCCCTAACACCATTTCCCTACAAATACTGATTTGATTCAGTTCCTCCCTCTCATTAGACCCAATGTTCCCCGACATCTCTGGGAGGTTATTTGTGTCCTCCTTTGTGAAGACAGAACCAAAGTATGTATTTAATTGGTCGGCCATTTCTTTGTTCCCCATTATAAATTCCCCTGATTCTGACTGCAAGGGACCTACGCTTGACTTCACCAATCTTTTTCTCTTCACATATCTATAGAAGTTTTTACAGTCAGTTTTTATGTTCCCTGCAAGCTTACTCTCATACTCTATTTTCCCCCTCTTAATTAATCCCTTTGTCCTCCTTTGCTGAATCCTAAACTGCTCCCAATCCTCAGGTTTGCTGCTTTTTCTGGCCAATTTATATGTCCTCTCCTTGGATCTTATGCTATCCCTAATTTCCCTTGTTAGCCACGGTTGAGTCACCTTTTTTGTTTTATTTTTATGCCAAACAGGGATGAACAAATTCTGTAGTTCATCCATGCGATCTTTAAATGTTTGCCATTGCCTATCCACCGTCAACCCTTTAAGTAACATTCCCCAATCCATCCTAGCCAACTCACGCCTCATACCATCGTAGTTTCCTTTATTTAAATTCAGGACCCTAGTCTCTGAGTCAACTACTTCACTCTCCATCTTAATGAAGAATTCTATCATATTATGATCGCTCCTCCCCATGAGGCCTCGCACAACAAGATTGCTAATTAATCCTTTCTCATTACATGATACCCAGTCTAAGATGGCCTTATCTCTAGTTGGTTCCTCGACATATTGGTCCAGGAAACCATCCCGTATACACTCTAGGAATTCCTCCTCCACAGTATTGTTACTAATTTGGTTAGCCCAATCTATATGTAGATTAAAGTCACCCATGATAACTGCTGTGCCCTTATTGCACGCGTCTCTAACTTCCCGTTTAATGCCATCCGCAACCTCAGCATTACTGTTTGGGGGTCTGTATACAACTCCCACTAACATTTTCTGCCCCTTGGTATTTCTCAGCTCTACCCATACAGATTCCACATCATCAGAGCTAATATCCTTCCTTACTATTGTGTTAATCTCCTCTTTAACCAGCAATGCTACCCCACCCCCTTTTCCTTTTTGCCTGTCCTTCCTGAATATTGAATACCCCTGGATGTTGAATTCCCAGCCTTGGTCACCCTGGAGCCATGTCTCCGTAATCCCAATTATATCATATCCGTTTACATCTATTTGCGCAGCTAATTCATCCACCTTATTACAAATGCTCCTCGGATTAAGACACAAAGGGGGAAAAATTAGGTCGCGCCCCATTTGGGGCGCAAATATCGTCTGGACGCAAGTATTAGCGCCTGGCGCTAATTATCACCACTGACTGGAAACTTCACTTTTACCGCCCCGGGAGGTGAGTGGAGCGCTAAATCAGGCGCTGCACACCTGTCTTAAGGCGCAAAGGCCGAGCAGTGAGGCGCTAACTCAGCGCGCGAGCGCAGCGCAGGTGCTGCCAGTTAGCGAGGGAACACAGACACACTGGCGCCGGCCAGTTCTTAAAGCGGGGGGGGGGGCCAACTGTTAGGATCAGTAGGCAAAACTACCTCACAAAGCGTTGAGTCAATGCAGAAGTCTCTCTCTCTCTCCGAATCTCTCTCTCTCTCAGAACGAGTGGTGCAAAAATGTCAACCACAGAAAAAGACAGGAAGGCGCCCCCTTTAAATAGCGCCCGCCCCAGCCCCACAGCGATTGATAGCGTTCCAGTCTTCCGGTCGTTGGATGCACCAGGCGGTAAGGCAGGGGGCGCCACTCAATTTCCGCTCCGGGGCGCCACAAGGGCGTTGCACCATGGAATGACGTCACAATCTGCGCGCGCAGGTGGTCGCAGCGGTAAAGTTTAGCGCCGCCGCACAATCTCTAGTTAAGTTCCCGAGCGGCGCAAACATCGCTGCGCCCGGGCGTTAGCGACTTTGCGCCCCATTAGCGCCCTCTTAAGGCGCTAACGGGAGGCGCAACCAACTGAATTTTTACCCCAAAGCCTTCAGGCTTGTTTTTTTAACACTCTTAGTCCTTTTAGAATTATTATTTACTATAGCCCTGTTTGATTTACACCCTTGATTTCTCTGCCTTCCACTTTTGCTTTTCTCGTTCCTGTCTTTTGTTCCTATCCTTGCTTCCCTTTCCTCTGTCTCCCTGCACAGGTTCCCAACCCCCTGCCATTTTAGTTTAAACCCTCCCCAACAGCACTAGCAAACACTCCCCTAGGACATCGGTCCCGGTCCCGCCCAGGTGCAAACCATCCAGTTTGTACTGGTCCCACCTCCCCCAGAACCGGTTCCAATGTCCCAGGAATTTGAATCCCTCCCCCTTGCACCATTTCTCTAGCCACGTATTCATCTGAAATATCCTTCTATTTCTACTCTGACTAGCACGTGGCACTGGTAGCAATCCTGAGATTGCTACCTTTGAGGTCCTATTTTTTAATTTACCTCCTAACTCCCTATATTCAGCTTTTGGGACCTCATCCCGTGTTTTACCTATATCGTTGTTACCTATATGCACCACTACAACTGGCTGTTCACCCTCCTCCTCCAGAATGCCCTGCAGCCGCCCCAAGACATCCTTGACCCTTGCACCAGGGAGGCAACATACCATCCTGGAGTCTCGTTTGCGGCCGCAGAAACTCCTATCTATTCCCCTTACAATAGAATCCCCTATCACTATAGCTCTCCTGCTCTTTTTCCTCCCGTCCTGTGCAGCAGAAGCACCCATGGTGCCAGGAAGTTGGTTGCTGCTGCCTTCCCCCGATAAGCCATCTCCTCCAACAATATCCAAAGCGGTATATCTGTTTGAGAGGGGGTTGGCCACAGTGGAGCCCTGCACTACCTGCCTGCGCCTACTATTCTGCCTGGCAGTCGCCCATTCCCTTCCTGCCTGTGCAGCCTTTTTACCTGTGGTGTGACCAACTCATCAAACGTGCTATCCACGACGTCCTCAGCATCGCAAATGCTCCAGTATGTATCTATTCGCAGCTCCAGCGCCGCAATGCTGTCTGCCAGTAGCTGCAGTTGGATACACTTCCCACACACATGGTCGTCAGGGACACGGGAAGTGTCCCTGATTTCCCACATAGTGCAGGGAGGAGCATGCCACGGGGCCGAGCTGTGCTGCCATGACTTACCCTTTAATTAATTTAAATTAAATTAAATCAAATCAATACCATTAATTACACTACAATTAAATGATATACTCAAGGGCTCTTGTTTACTAGCACTCCCCGCTACACAACAGATGTTAGAAACTATAACCACAAAAATTAAGACCTTCTAAACTTTATAAACTATTAACCTTAACTGTCAAACTATAGAGTAGTATAAGTACTCACCCAATCAGCTGCTTCCTCTTGCCCGCGTCACTTTTTGAATCGTGACGTGGCTCTGGAACGCCGCCGCCAGTCTGCGAGATTGGTAAGCCTCTGAGAAAAAAAGCCCGCGAAAGTGAGTTTAAATACTCACTGTACTCTCCTGCTGCTCCATAACTTTCTGGGGCTCTTCTCTTACAATTCTATGGTATGTAAACTCTAAGCTTGGCACTTACCAGTGCCTTCAGTAGAGATCGTGAGAAATCCCGTGTGGAGAGTGAGAATAAGATAACTGAAACTTTGATTTTCACTCCCGGGCACTGGGACCCTGAAGGCCCATATGGCCGACTCCTGCTCCTATTGTGTTCTGATGTTCAATGATTGTCTCTCCCGGGCACTTTTTACATACCTATAGAAGCTTTTACAGTCTGTTTTATGTCTCTTGCTAGTTTACTCTCATATTCTATTTTCCCTTTCTTTATCAATTTCTTGGTCCTCCTTTGCTGAATTCTAAAATCCTCCCAATCCTCAGGCTTACTGCTCTTTTTGGCAACAATATAAGCCTCTTCCTTTGATCTAATACTATCTTTAACTTCTCTTGTTAGCCACGGTTGGACCACTTTTCCTGTGGGGTTTTTGTGCCTTAATGGAATGTATATTTGTTGTAAATTATGTATTAGTTCTTTAAATGCTAGCCATTGCTTGTCTACCGTCATACCTTTTAATGTAGTTTCCCAATCTACCTTAGTCAACTCGCCCCTCATACCTACGTAGTTTGCTTTGTTTAGATTTAAGACCCTAGTTTCGTATTTAACTAAATCATTTTCAAATCATTTTCATGTGAGCGTGTGTTTGTCTGTTTATGTGCATGCAAGAGAGAGAGTGAGTGAAAATCTGGACATACGAATCGGAGGCCTTGCTATGGGACTGGCGCAAGTCCAGCCGGCCTTTATTTAAAGGGCCCCTGTGCTCTTGGTAATGTTTCACACATGGCCGGAATTTTCTGTACCTGTGCGGGTCGGGTACAGGCGGTCGCCGTGGCGGGTCGCGACCCCGTTCCTGATTCCATGCCGCTCCTGAGATCGACTTTGCGTTAATGGGGCCTATTAAGCCCGTCCTGCGTGTTTCCCGGCCCGATTAATGGTGCGGTTCTGATGATGTAATTGATGACGTGTTTCCAGCCGGGATATTTAAAGGGGCCGTGGCTACATTACATGTGAAGGTTCATCTGGGAGTGTGCAGGCAGCAGACTGCACAACTGGACTGCTGGAAAGAGAGCCAAACATGACTGCAGTGAGACAGAGGGCTGCACCCAGGTTCTCCGATGACTTCCTCCATATGCTTATGGATGGAGTCAGAGTACGCAGCGAGATCCTCTGCCCTCCCCAGGAGACCAGAAGAGCCTGGCTCCAAATAGCAGAGGAGGTGAACAGCAGGGATGTGTTCAGGAGGACCTGGGTGCAGTGCCGCAAACGTTTCAATTATCTCATTAACTCAGGAAAGGTGAGTACAAAGCCACACTCAACTTCATCCTGTTGTGTCTCTCATCACATCCCCATCACTCTGCCTTCCCAACCCTACTCCTGCACATCATTATTCACACCAACATACCTTGCACGTCCACCCATCCCTCTCTCTCTATCTACATTATCATATCCCCATCTTACTAGCCACCCCTCACACTCATCCTCATCCTAATGCAATCACACCAACTAACCACACACAAGGAGGCCACTTGGCATTGCCACCCACTCCCTCATAGTCACACTCTATAGATTTAACTTATCCATTCCTTACACTCATTCCATCACTCTCACTCAACCTTCTCTTCTTTCTCTCCTTGCAGGAGAAGAGAGACCAATATAAGAGGGAGAGGGAGAGAACCGGAGGTGGCACACCATCATTGGCCACCCTCACATCAGCCGAGGAGGCTGCCTTGGAAGTGTCTGGATTGGCTGAGCAACTGGAGTTGGGAGGCAGAGAGAAGGGCACATCTCAGCAACCTGGTGACAGAATTACATCTCATACAGCCACATGGCCTACAGCAGTCACTCATATAGGGACTGATGTCAGCAGCCAGTGAATGTTCATCATGTGCATAATGGTATCTGTACCCAATCTTCACATGACATTTCTAACTCATCTCTTTACTGTCCCACAGGTCCATCAAGGGCCGTCCCACTGTCCAGGAGGAAGAGGAAGGCGACTCCTCAGAGGAGCCTCCAACCTCTGAGGGCACACCGTCACCAGACATGAGCGCATCCAGCACTGGTCCAGATACGCACACCTCAGTGGGTCCCACGCGAGATAGAGTAGTGTTGTCACCTGGGGTCTCACAACTCATAAGTGAGCAAGAGCAGATGGTGGAGACAGGGATAGCAGTGGAGACTCCTCGCCGGAGGGCGCAGGATGCTCCCAGCTCTGCTCAGCTGCATGCAGACGCTGAGCCTCGGGGGCCAGCCAGAGAGAGGGCGATCCTGGAGGTGCCCGTGTCCTAACTCGCACCAAGTCCCGTACACCCATCACCCCTGTGCTCGCTGACCTACATTGGCTCCCGGTTAAGCAGCCCCTCTATTTCAAAATTCTCATCCTTGTTTTCAAATCCCTCCATGGCCCTCGCACTCCCTATCTCTGTAATCTCCTTCAGCCCCACAACCCCCCGAGATATCTGCGCTCCTCTAATTCTGCCCTTTTGAGCATCCCTGATTATAATCGCTCAACCTTTGGTGGCCCTGCCTTCTGTTGCCTAGGCCCTAAGCTCTGGAATTCCCTGCCTAAACCTCTCCGCCTTGCTACCTTTCTTTCCTCCTCTCAGACGCTCCTTAAAACCTACCTCTTTGACTAAGCTTTTGGTCACCTGCCCTAATTTATCCTTATGTGGATCGATGTCAAATTTGTTGTCTTAAAATACTCCTGTGCAGCACCTTGGGATGTTTTACTACGTTAAAGGCGCTATATAAATAAAAGTTGTTGCTGTTGTTGCTGTTGTGCAGCAAGAAGTGCAGGAGGCTTTGACAGGTTTTGCGAGCGCGATGTCTGCAAAGGTGCAGAGAATGGAGCAGTCCATCTCCAACATGAGCACCACCATGTCACAGGCGATGGCGACTGTAGGCTCTTCCATGGAAAGGATGGCCACCTGAATGGAGCAGCTAATGCACCACTCAGGAGCACATGGTCTGTATGGAGAATAGATGGCAGAGGCTCATAGACTTGCGTCATCATGGCCCCACTGCTGTGCAGCAAAGTGCTCTCCAGCTGCTTGCTAGCAAGGAAGTGTGAGTGGCCCATGAGAGGGATGATGGTGAGGGGGACATGGAAGTGGGGGCTCCTCTCAAAGCGCTCACACTTCTCCCCGGTTACCCCCACCCCTCAATCAGAGCCCCAGATGCCTCCTCGGATCGCGATGGCCGAGTCTGCCCCTGCACAGTCGCAGGAGGAGCAGACTTTGGCAGGGCCATCACAGGCTCCAAAACCCAGAGGACAGCCGCCAAAAGTGTCTAAGTAGTCGCAGCAGGGAAGTGAGCAGCTGCCTGTACCT
Source organism: Squalus acanthias (assembly GCA_030390025.1). Taxonomy (NCBI): domain Eukaryota; kingdom Metazoa; phylum Chordata; class Chondrichthyes; order Squaliformes; family Squalidae; genus Squalus; species Squalus acanthias. Next base: position 10,755,636 of record CM059442.1, on the reverse strand, counting down.
CTGCTGAAGCCACAGGGGTAGCACCTTGTAGAAGCACACGTAAGAGAAAGATGATACACAAGTAGATTCGCAAGGGTAGCCACTTGGGTGTTTTGTTAAATGATTCTGTAAAGTTTCCGTTACTGTGATGTCACACATAAAAACTTTTATTTTCACCACTTTCTGGTCATGGACAAATTTTGTCTGCACCTTTGGAAGTGGCTTAGTGAGTTGGTGTGAATGGTGAGACATAATGTTACCTCCAGCAATGGTGGTCAGTGTGAAAGGAATGACTTGGTGATTGTAGGGATGCTTTATGGTGTTGCTGTGGGGTGGTGGGAAGCTGGCGCAGCATGTGGCAGCCATATGGGTGTACTGCGTAAAGTTAAGTAAATCTGGCCATGATGAGTCCATCCCTGGCCTCCCGGGCAGCAATGTGCTTGGGTGCTGGTAGGATCTGGACCGCAGGTTCCTCCAGCTCTTCCTCCTCCTCCAAATTTGCAGGGAAATTACATGAACTATAGAGTAGTGATAATGGGGAACTTCAACTATCCTAATATAGACTGGGATAGTAATAGTGTAAAGGGCAGGGAGGGGGAAGAATTTCTGGTGTGTTGAGGAGAACTTTCTTGATCAGTATGTTTCCGGCCCAATGAGGAAGGAGGCATTGCTGGATCTGATTCTGGGGAAAGAGGTGAGCCAAGTGGAGCAAGTGTCAGTAGGGGAACATTTAGGGAACAGTGATCATAGTATCATAAGGTTTAGATTAGCTATGGAAAAGGACAGGGAGCAATCTAGAGTAAAAATACTTAATTAGAGGAAGGCCAATTTCAGTGGGTTGAGAACAGATCCGGCCTGGGTAAATTGAGATCAAAGATTGGCAGTCAAAACTGTAATCGAGCAATGGGCTGCCTTTAAGGAGGAGATGGTTCAGGTACAGTTGAGGTACATTCCCACAAGGGGGAAAGGTAGGGCAACTAAAGTCAGAGCTCCCTGGATGACGAGAGAGAGAGAGTAAGATGTAGCAGAAAAAGGGGGCATATGACAGATGTCAGGTTGAAAATACAAGTGAGAACCAGGCTGAATATAGAAAGTTCAGAGGGGAAGTGAAAAAGGAAATAAGAGGGGCAAAGAGAGAGTATTAGAATAGATTGGCAGCTAACAAAAGGGAACCCAAAAGTCTTCAATAGGCATATAAATAATAAACGGATAGTAAGAGGAGGGGTGAGGCCGATTAGGGACCAAAATAGAGACCTACGCATGGAGGCAGAGAGCATGGCTGAGGTACTAAATGAATACTTTGCATCTGTCTTTACCAAGGAAGAAGATGCTGCCATAGTGAAAGAGGAGGTAGTTGAGATATTGGATGAGATAAAAATTGATAAACAGGAGGTACTAGAAAGGCTGGCTGTACTTAAGGTAGATAAGTCACCAGGACCAGATGGGATGCATCCCAGGATGCTGAGGGAAGTAAAGGTGTAAATTGCAGAGGTACTGGCCATAATCTTCCTATCCTCCTTAGATATGGGGGTGGCGTCAGAGGAACTGGAGAATTGCAAATGTTACACCCTTGTTCAAAAAAGGGTGTAAGCATAAACCCAGCAACTACAGGCCAGTCAGTTTAACCTCGGTAGTGGGGAAGCTTTTAGAAATGATAATCCGGGACAAAATTAACTGTCACTTGGACAAGTGTGGATTAATTAAGGAAAGCCAGCACAGATTTGTTAAAGGCAAATCATGTTTAACTAACTTGATTGAGTTTTTGATGAGGTTACAGAGAGGGTTGATGAGGGCAATGCAGTCGATGTGGTGTACATGGACTTCCAAAAGGCGTTTGATAAAGTGCCACATAATAGGCTTACCAGCAAAGTTGAAGTCCATGGAATAAAAGGGACAGTGGCAGCATGGATATGAAATTGGCTAAGTGACAGGAAACAGAGAGTAGTGGTGAACGGTTGTTTTTCGGACTGGAGGAAGATACACAGTGGTGTTCCCCAGGGGTCGGTACTAAGACCACTGCTTTTCTTGATATATATTAATGACTTGGACTTGGGGGTACAGGGCACAATTTCAAAATTTGCAGCTGACACAAAACTTGGAAGTATAGTTAAAAGTGAGGATACTGATAGCTGAGTGCCCGCCCAGTAACACTGGCTTCATCAGTGGCAAATTTGATATAATTGGCTGACTTCTCAAACGGCATCGGTGACCTGTGTGATGCATCTGTGGGCTGCCGACTGCGAGATGCTGCAAATGTCTGCTGCAGATCCCTGGAAGGAGCCTGAGGTGAAGAAGTTGAGGACGGTGGTGACTGTGACAGCCACTGGTAAGGCATGTCCACCCACTCCTCTGGACTGCAGGTCTTGCTCCAGCAATGTGCAAATGTCTGCAATGACCTGCCACGATAACCGGAGCCTCCTTTGGCACTGCTGCTCCGTCATGTTGAGGAAGCTCATCCTCTGCCTGTATACCCTGTGTTGGGGGTATCGCCTCCGGCACGGTGCAGCCCTGCGCTGATGCCCTCTGTCCTGTGGAGCATCAGGTGGTTGAGGAGAAGGTTGATGGTGTTGTTGGTGCAATTAGTGAGCCTGGTGCTGCTGGTGTTGGGGCTCATCGTGGTCCGATTCTGAGGACCAAGGTGAGACAGTATAAATGGCACCCATGCTGATAGAATAGATGGCAGGTCAAGTAGAGATGACAGAAGCAATCTGTCAGTATTTTGATGGGTTTTAACAATGAGATGAGACTGGATGGCGACTTTGCTGGAAACACTTGCAGCCTCTAGAAACCTAAATCTGTGCTGGCAATGCAGTCAGCAACAGCATCTGTCTTAGGAAAGTGATCAGCTGTGAGGTTGGAGTTCTTATTGTACTTGCCATGCTGTGCACTAATCAGCTGGATCAATGGCCACTCAACTTCTGCCTCAGGCTGACAGACGTGGTTCCCGAGCTGCGTGATTCCCGTGGTCATCCAGTGAAATTTGAATAGTAGGGTTAACAAGACTCTTAAGGGTCTGACAAGTCACTGTTAATGATTTAAATTAGCTCGCCCACGTCTGCCGTTCGGGTCGCTGCCGCGCCGGCAAATGCGCCCGAGGGAAAGGCGCGTGGGGGCGGGATGATGGCAGGTTCCCAACCCGTTGCAAGGTTTTTCAAATTTCCCACCCGACCTGCCTCCGATCGCACCCACACGGACCCCAGAAAATTCCGGCCACAGGATGGGCGGGTTGCCAACTCTGGTTGGACGTATTCCTGGAGGTTTCATCACATGACCTCCCACCTCCGACCACGCCGCCCCCACACTCCCGCCATTGGCCGCCCGACACATCCGTCCTCGCGGCGCCCCGCCTTCCCACGGCCAATCGGAAAGTGAAGTGACTCTTCGTTACCCGATTGGATGATTCTTGACTCTCAGTCGAACAGGCCTTTTATCCCATCTCCAACATTTTTATAAGTAATACACGAAAGTGTTCAAAGAAAATGAAAATAAAACACACAATTTTTGAAAAATTCCCTGATGGTGTTTCTCCCGGGTGTTGCTCGCAGCCGTGTCCAGGAGATTCATCTTCAATTCCTGGAGACTCCAGGGCAATCCTGGAGGGTTGGCGACCCGAGGGTTGGGTCGATTTTCACACCCCTTTGCCTGGTGTTAATGAAGGGTCAGGGGGTGGTGGGGGTAAAGGCCATCAAAATGGAGTCGGTCGCCTCACCGCCCTGTTAACACCGACGATGCTTCCGCTGCCATTTTGACAGAAGCTTAATGCCGAGTGTCCAAAGACCCCGCCTGATTCAAGCCCCTCTTAATATGGAAATCGGGCATCCTAGCTCATAAATAGGATCGTCATTTTGGGTAGGAGCCGGTTAGATCCTGCGCCGTGCTCACTCCGACCGGTTCCCCGGACGACGAACCCGAAGAAGCCCCGGCCAAAGGTAAGTAATTATTTATGTGACCCACAAAAATAATTTGGACTGCTGCTGCCCTGGGAGCCCCACTCTCTGCGTTTGTGCTCCCCCCCCCCCCCCCCCCCCGACTTCCCCTCGTGTCTTACCTTGCTGGCAGCAGCCCTGGCTCGATAGATTTTTGGACTCTAGGCGAATCAAGGGATATGGGGATAGTGCAGGAAAGTGGAGTTGAGGTCGAAGATCAGCCATGATCTTATTGAATGGCGGAGCAGGCTCGAGGGGCCGTGTGGCCGACTCCTGCTCCTGTTTCTTATGTTGTTATTTCCAGGCTTCAATCCGACTAGCTTGGTGGGGACGCCTGATTTCTGAGCCCTGCAGCTCACCTGGAGAATTCAAGTGAGGCCGGGACCTCAAAATCATGGGGGGTGAGGGGGCAGTTCTCTTTGCTGCTGCAATCGGCAGCCCAAAGGTCAAAACAAGCCCGATGTCTTCTATTATGTGATGTAAATTTTCCCGGTACTGCACACGGGGCTATTGGACGACTCAGGAGTAGCCGATGCAGGAAAATTGGGTGTGGAGTGGCAGAGGCCCGTGAGGAGGCCTTTCCCGATTGTCCCTCTATCGGGGCCAGTGGCCCTGGGCTCCTCTCTCACAATTGTCCCGGACTCGCTTTGCCCAGCAGATGCCACAGGCCCGGGCACAGGAACCCCCCACTCTATCATCTCCGCCGTGCGTGCGAAGGAACCAAAGATGTCACAAAGCGGGAGGTGATGTTTGCATCGCTGCCCATTCCAGCGTTTCTTCACCGGCCACTTTTTGCTCTTACTTCTTTTTGAAAATGTGCCAACAAACAATTTAAGGAAAGTCGAGCACACGCTGGTTAATCATGTGCAGGCAACAAACGCCAACAATCCGGGAGATTGCACACATGCCAAAGATCAAGATCGTCATGATCAAGACTTTTCTGTTAGAGGGGAGGTGGGTGATGTGGCGGGGGGGTGGGGGGAATGAAACACTTCTGCAACATGACAGAATACAAATGTGAAACTGATTACTGCACTTGTTAGTCTCACCACATAAAGAAGAAAGAGGCTGCCTTTCTGTATGATCCTATTGATGGGTGGTCCCCTTTCTCCAGAGCAAAGGGAAGCCAAGCAAGGGAAAATAAGCGTAAGGCATAGAGCTTATAGATCAAACCATGTGCTTTGGTGTGGCGACGTCATTACTTATGGTGGTGGGACTCTTGCAGCTCGCAGCCTTTTATGCTGACTGGAGGGAACGGACCAGAGACCCAACACAGGTTGACATCGTTTCATTTGCAGCAAAGATGTTTCTGTGCCTTTTGGAGTAAGTGTATTGCAGTCTGGCCCTTGACAGTGGACTGTAATTAGTAACTGATAATTAATGCTTCCATAGCACCATAAGAAATAGGAGCAGGAGTAGGCCATACGGCCCCTCGAGCCTGCTCCGCCATTCAATAAGATCATGGCTGATCATTGACCTCAACTCCAGTTTCCCGCCCGATCTCCATATCCCTTGATTCCCTTAGTGTCCAAAAATCTATCGATCTCAGTGTTGAATGTACTCAACAACTGAGCGACTCTGGGGTACCTCTGGGGTAGAGAATTCCAAAGATTCACGACCCCATATCCTCTCCATCACCAATTTCCACCTATGTCCACCTCCGTAACATCATTGGACTCCACCCCGCCTATGCCCACCTGCTGCTGAAACCCTCAACCATGCCTTTGTTACCTCCAGACTCCACTATTCCAAAGCTCTATTGGCCGGTCTCCCACCTACCACCCTCTGTAAACTTGAACTCATCGAAAACTCTGCTGCTCGTATCCTAACACATACCAAGTCCCGTTCACCCATCATCCCTGTGCTCGCTGACCTACATTAGCTCCCAGTCTGGTGAGATCTCTCCACTCCTCCAATTCTGACCTCTTGCGCACCCTTAATTTTAATCCCTCCACCATTGGTGGCCGTGCCTCCTGCTGCCAAGGCCCTAAGCTCTGGAATTCTTTTGCTAAACCTCTCCACCTCTCTACCTCTCCTCCTTTAAGACTCCTTAAAACCTACCTCTTTGACCAAGCTTTTGGTCACCTCTCCCAATATCTCCTTATGTGGCTCAGTGTGAAATATTTGAATGATAACGCTCCTGAGAAGTGCCTTGGAATGTTTTACTGTGTTAAAGGTAGCTGTATAAATGTAAGTTGTTGTTATTTTCAGTAAAAACAAAAATCCAGCCTTGTGGTTGTCTCAGTTTATATACCCACTGTCCAGTATGGAACTGAGCCATGGGAGCTAGGAAGATCCCATGTTCAATCTCTGGTCCTTGCTAGCTGGTAGGGGTGTTGCAATTGGGCTGACTGCCCCTGGGTTGGGGCATCACTAAAACAGATTATCTGGTCAGTAACACATTGCTGTTTGTGGAGCTTGCTATGCACAAATTGGTTGCCGCATTTTCCTACATTACAACAGTGACTGAGGTGATGCACTTGGGAGGACTAACAAGGCAAGGGAATACACAATGAATGGTAGGACCCTAGGAAGGACAGAGGATCAGAGGGACCTTGGTGTGCATGTACATAGATCCCTGAAGGCAGCAGGACAGGTAGATAAGGTGGTTAAAAAGGCAGATGGGATACTTGCCTTCATTAGCCGAGGCATAGAATATAAGAGCAGGGAGGTTATGATGGAGCTGTACAAAACGCTAGTTAGGCTACAGCTGGAATACTGTGTGCAGTTCTGGTCGCCACACTATAGGAAGGATGTGATTGCATTGGAAAGGGTGCAGAGGAGAATCACCAGGATGTTACCTGGGCTGGAGCGCTTCAGCTATGAAGAGAGACTGGACAGGCTGGGGTTGTTTTCCTTAGAGCAGAGAAGGCTGAGGGGCGACCTGATTGAGGTGTACAAAATTATGAGGGGCATAGATAGGGTAGATAGAAAGGAACTTTTCCCCTTAGTAGAGGGGTCAATAACCAGGGGGCATAGTTTCAAGGTAAGGGGCAGGAGGTTTAGAGGGGATTTGAGGAAAAACTTTTTCACCCAGAGGGTGGTTGGAATCTGGAACTCACTGCCTGAAAGGGTGGTAGAGGCAGGAACCCTCACAACATTCAAGAAGCATTTAGATGAGCACTTGAAACGCCACAGCATACAAGGCTACGGACCAAGTGCTGGAAAATGGGATTAGAATAGACAGGGCTTGATGGCCAGCGCAGACACAATGGGCCGAAGGGCCTCTTTCTGTGCTGTATAACTCTATGACTCTATGACTTTATGACAAAACTTTAAATGTAATTCATTGGCTAAAACGTGCTTTGGGAGGTCCTGAGGCCGTGAACGGCGCCAAATAAATGTAAGTCCTTTTTTTCTTTCTTATAATACTGCGGTCTTCAGCTGCAGAAGATCAGAAGAAGGCTGGTCGATATTGGTAGATCTCATTTACTTGCTGTTTGTAGGAACTTATATGCGAGCAAATGCAACAGCCAATTTGTACATAAGAACAGTGACTACAATTCACAAAGTAATGAATTGGGTGTGAAGCAGTTTGGGATGTCCTGGGAGATGTGATAAGGTGCTATATTCTTTCTAGTTTTGTTCCCCATATGAGTTGAACACATCAAAAAAAAATGTTTTTTGCCTCAGCCATCACAATCACAGCGTATCATGCGGTTTATTTAAATCCAAGTTCTCTCTTTTACTTTATCCATATGTTTACACTTTAGTTTTCCTTTCTTTATGCCACCAGTGTGCAATTATAATGATCAATTAATCCAATCAGGAGCTCCTTGGGGGTACAACAACAACTTACCACCATATTCTTCAGTAAACCCTTAGTCATTAGTATATGAGCTGCTGCACAACTGCTGTGGTGTGAGTCATGCCCAGCAAAGTGGCTGGAATAGATTCTGATGTTGTGCGATAGTGTAAAATGTGTGATAGCGAGTCGGCAGCCCGTTTTACATCTCTCCCCATTTTTATTTACATTGAAGTTAAGATCTATCCCAACAGGTGTCCAGAGGCCTGCCTTCAGCTCGGTAGCAGAGGCAGCGCCTGGTAGTTACGTTACCTTCAAGCTGCTCCAACTGTTTCCAGGTACAAGTTACCATTTATTTGGATGCCAGCATTATCCACTTATCGCTTTGACTTCATTGTCTTCACATGAACGTGTTAAGATGGCAAAGGCTGAGAGCTGGCCTGAAACAGTTAACAGAGTTCTCTTTCAAACCGTCCTCCTCATATTCCCACTGTGTGATCAGTTGCTGTGTCATTACTAAATCCATTTGAAATGCAGGAGACAAATATGGACTTCACCAGACTATCAATCTCCAGGGAGAAACTGATGTGCCTCAAATGGATCATTGTCACTCACTGAATCTATTGTAGTCTTGTGGTTGAAAAAAGCCTGTTGTCAAGGGCCGGATTTAATATCACGTGGGGCATTACTCATAATATCCACAAATGAGTTTTCAAGTGAGTTGCTGTTACATACCAGCAGTGTAATCCACTCATGTTAAATGCCTACTTTTCCTCAATTTCTTGTGCACATAATCCTAAATGTTAGGAAGGGGCTATCGTTATACTTCTTGGTGTGTCTCGGTTGCCTCTTGTTATCATGAGTGATCTAAAACTGCTACTTAGAGTCATTCATTTTGTGGAGAACTCCTCCGATGTGATATTGTGGCGTTTTGTCCAGTGACACTATGAATGAATGGGGATGATGGACAATGGACAACACTTCCCATTCTCGATGTGGAACTTCATGAGGGGAATTGTCAAGAAAGTATTTCCAGGCTACCTCTAACTGTTGCAACCCTTTCTGTGCCAAAGATAAGTTATCTTGTCTGGGCAGGATAAGGTTATCACTGCTAACAAGGTAATGTGCCCCACAGTAATGTTGATACTAGCTAAAGTCTCATAACAATGAACTGCATAGGTGAAGAAAACAAACAACAGGTCGGGATATATAGCTAAGGGTGTGACTTATAAGTCTAAGGAGATGAATGTTGATATTGGATCAAGCCTTGGCGAGCCATATCTGAAGTACAGTGTTCAATTTTGGTTACATATTAAAGAAAGGATGCTGGGGAATCCAAAACTAGGGGCCATCAATATAAGATTGTCACTAATAAATCCAGTAAGGAATTCAGAAGAAACTTCTTTCCCCAGAGTGGTGAGAATGTGGAACTCGCTACCACAGGGAGTGGTTGAAGCGAATAGCACAGATGCATTCAAGAGGAAGCTAGATAAGCACATAAGGGAGAAAGGAATAGAAGGGCTTCCTTTTTATCTTACTGTGATATTCCATGCTTTCAGTAAATGTCTGTCTCCAGTTATGTTAAATGTTTTGAGGGAAGATCTCTGTTTTATACACACACAATTCCCTATAAATAGCGCCCAGTGTTACATCTTCTCCATGGGGTCAAAGCAGTGATGGCTTGGGAACTATTCAAAGTTCATTCTAATTCACCATGTGAAGCACTTTGAAACATTTTGATGATGTGATAGAGCATCATATAAATACAAGAGTTTCTAGTTTTCTATTTAATGATAGCAAGGAGCCAGCTACCCCACTGGCTCTTCACTAATATCAAAATTTAACCGCCATTCGGATACCGGTGAGTGCAGCTCTGTACTTGCAACAACAGTCTGTATTTATACAGCGCCTCTAACGTAGTAAAACGTCCCAGGGTGCTTCACAGGAGCCATTATCAAACAATATTTGACACCGAGCCACAGAAGGAGATATTAGGACAGGTGACCAAAAGCTTGGTCAAAGAGGTAGGTTTTAAGGAGCGTCTTAAAGGAGGAGAGAGAGGTAGAGAGGCTGAGAGGTTTAGCCAGGGAATTCCAGAGCTTAGGGCCCAGGCAGCAGAAGGCACGGCCACCAATGGTGGAGCGATGAAAATCGGAGACACGCAAACGGCCAGAATTGGAGGAGCGCAGGGATCTGCTTTCCGTGACTGGAGAGCAGTATAGCAACTGTTTCTGTGCCTGTCTCTAGTTCTGTGTGTGTGTCTCTCTCTCTTCAATTCATTCCCTCCCTCTTAACCCACAATGCCTTACTTTCATCCTCGCCCCTTTGATTTCTGCTTGAACTTGGCAAGCTGTGTCATGGGCTGGAGACGACTTCTAAAGAAAGGACAAAATTATCCTTTTGAGGATAATAGATGGTTACAGTTTTGGTCTGGGACAATCCCTGGGAATCTGGTGATGGTGGGAAACTACTCACTTAAAAGGATAAAACTCCACAGAAATTAGTGGAAGAAAATCTGATCTTTATAGAAGCTGCACAGGATTTAAATGGATGTCGATGTAATGGGTATAATACGTTGGGGAAAGCGACTGGGCTTGAATGAGGGCCCTGAGGTAACTTTGTGGCGTAATAGTGCATGAACACTTAACGGGTTAATCTAAATCTCCTTCGTCTGCTATTTTACTAGTCAGAAGGTTCAGGTCCCACTCCAACGACTTGAGCACAAAACCCAGGCTGACACTCCAGTGCAGTGCTGAGGGAGTGCTGCACTGTTGGAGGTGCCGTCTTTCAGATGAGATGTTAACCGAGGCCCCGTCTGCTCTCTCAGGTGGACGTAAAAGATCCCATGACACTATTTCGAAGAAGAGCAGGGGAGTTCTCCCCGGTATCCTGGTCAATATTTACCCCTCAACTAACATAACAAAAACAGATTATCTGGTCATTATCACATTGCTGTTTGTGGGAGCTTGCTGTGCCCAAATTGGCTGCTGCGTTTCCTACATTACAACAGTGACTACACTTCAAAAGTACCTCATTGGCTGTAAAGCGCTTTGGGACTCCTGAGGTTGTGAAAGGTGCTATAGAAATGCAAGTCTTGATTACTGGAGGTGTTAGCCCATTTGTTCTAAGGAAACAGTAAATAAAGGAAATTCAGACAAACCTGTTAAATGTTCATGTGCGATTATCCCACTGTATAATTTCTGGACCAACTTTTTTTTAAAAAACTGACTTTAAAGAGAGACCAAATATTTCTGCAGCCATTTCTCATGGGCACATAGCTTTGGGCAGCATTCCATAGAGCCGCTGCCTGATTAGACTGTATCCCGAGTCATCTATTTATGTCATAACTATGGATACTACTGACCTTGGGAGGCAGTGCACACCCTTTCCCACGCTATCCAGAGTACATGTGCGACAGGCTCCTTTCTGTGAAGCCATATTCATTTGGAACTTACAGTTCCACCACACTGCATCTTCTTTTAATGTTAAAACTGGGGTGGGGGGAGGAGGAGATGCGCAATGTGTCAGTCTGGCTTCAGAATGATAAAGTGTACAGAAATCACTCTGTTTAGATTTTAAACAAAATCCTGCCTTGCATCACAGGGAGTTTGTTTCATTTTTTTTCCTGAAGAGTGGCATCTCTTCAAGTAGGGCACTGGACTCTGATTCAGATGGGGAAAATTCTATGTATGTAAGCTCAAAAATCATCAAGGTGGGAGTAAAATATTCCCACTTGAGAGAGCAGTGGATATGCAGAACAGGCTCCCAACAATAATTTGTACTTATTTAGCTCCTTTAACATAGTAAAACCTCCCAAGGCGCTTCACAGGAGCGATTATCAAACAAAATTTAACACCGAGCCACATAACGAGAAATTGGGCAGATGACCAAAAACTTGGTCAAAGAGGTCGGTTTTAAGGAACATCTTAAAGGAGGAGTGAGAGGTAGAGAGGCAGAGAGGTTTAGGGAGGGAATTCCAGAGCTTAGGGTCTTGGCAGCTGAAGGCACAGCCACCAATGGTGGAGCGATTAAAATCGGGAATGTGTAAGAGGCCAGAATTGGAGGAACGCAGAGATCTTGCAGGGATGCAGGACTGCAGGAGATTACAGAGATAGGGAGAGTCGAGGCCATGGAGGGATTTGAAAACAAGGATGAGAATTTTAAAATTGAAGCGTTGCCGGACTGGGAGCCAATGTAGGTCAGTTGTGTTGGCGATCCCTCTTTTTGAAGGAGTTAACTATCGAGTTAGGCCTGGGATTGAAGGGGCAAGTAGAGCGTGAGGTGATGAAATACTCCAGAGGACATGATGGTTCCTGTGCTTCTGGACTGGGGGTAGCAGTGGGAGTTGCGAATATTTTCCACGTTGAGCAGCAGGCCAAAGTTGAATAGTGCAGATAAATATCCTGGAGTTTTACTTATAATTACCTTTGGGAGACATGCAGAATTCATCCAGAACTTTGCCTTAGTTGATTAGATAGTTTGGGAAGAGTCCACAATATGGAATGTGGTCTGTGAGAGGAGTGATCTTAATTGGCCAGATGTTCTTTTCTTGCTCAATGCTAAACCCCAGCCTTGCTTTTTTTTTACTGGAATTTGGTTGATGTGGTTCAATGGATGAATTTAGCCTGGTGGAATGTGTTGTTGGCAACATTGTGCTCCTCTTGAATGGAAGGGGGTGTGGGCGGAGGTGGGGAGAATAGAAAGAAAGGCGGTAAGAAGACTTATCCCATCTCACAACACATGCCTGTTGTAAGTCGATGCAATAAATCCCTGATATTGGTCATTAAGATGTCTGCAGCCCACCCTTAGACTGGGTCCCCTTTCCAAAGGGGAGAAGGTGAGAAGGTAGCAAATGAGCACTTAAGAATATGTATTAAAAATGAAACCTGATAGGAAACATATATTTTCTCTCACAATGGAGATATTTCAGTGAAGATTTGCATTGAATTCAGCCGAAACCAAGACTCATTGGGGTAGATCTTGACTTGGTGCAATAGTGTAAAGCGAGTGATAGCGAGTCAGCAGCTCATTCAACTTGCATTTATATAGCACCTTTAACATAGTAAAATGTCCTAAGGCCTTTCACAGGAGCGTTATAAAACAAAACTTGACACAGAGCCACATAAGGAGATACTGGGGCAGATGACCAATACCTTGGTCGAAGAGGTAGGTTTTTAAGGAGCATTTTAAAAGAGGAAAAAGAGATAGAAAGGTTTACGGAGGGCCTAGGCAACAGAAGGCATGGCCGCCAATGGTGGAGCGATTAAAATTGGAGATGTAAAACCCCAATCTTGGGGGGAAAAATTGAGTGGCACCCATTTTGGGGCGCTAATGTCGAAAGGTTAGCACCCCCCCGCCGTAACTTCAGTAGTAGTGCCCCAAGTAGGAGGTGGGGCTCTACTGGAAAGCGCTCCACCTCCTGCTTGGGGCGCTACTACAGAATTTCACGGTGCTACGATTATGGGAGGGGCCTAGTGCTGCACGCACCGGGACCCTGCTGGACCACCGGGGAGCGGGGTGCTGTAAAAACAGCCGGCACTCAAGAGGAGTGCCGGGCTGAGCGATCGCGGCCGGCACCCCGCATAAAAAGTGAAAGGCGGCAGGTGCTGGCAGTCGGCCAAAATAAAAATGGTCCGCCCGACACCTGCCCTTTAATTTGCGCCGCCGCGGCTGCAAAAATGCCCCCTGACCCTGTCGGACATATCGTCCGGCGATAGGTCAGGGGGCGCAAGGGAAGTTTGCGAGTGGGGCGCTGCGCATGCCGATGATGTCATCGGCGGAGGCACAGCACCACGGGGCGCTACCGGCTACCGCCGCCACTAACCTCCCGCTGAATTTCGCGGGAGGCGTTAGCGGCGCCGCGCCTGGGCGCTAGGGGATTTGCGCCCCGTTAGCGCCCCCGGGGGTGCTAACGAGGCTCGCAAACCAACCCAATTTTTCCCCACTGGTGTCTTATAACCACTACCTCTTGATTGTCTTGTCTTCTCTCCTATTCTTTTCAAACTTAGTGGTGTCCTGCACTATGGGTCTTGGCCCTTAGTGGTGTCCTGCACTATGGGTCTTGGCCCTTAGTGGTGTCCTGCACTATGGGTCTTGGCCCTTTGTGGTGTCCTGCACTATGGGTCTTGGCCCTTAGTGGTGTCCTGCACTATGGGTCTTGGCCCTTAGTGGTGTCCTGCACTATGGGTCTTGGCCCTTTGTGGTGTCCTGCACTATGGGTCTTGGCCCTTAGTGGTGTCCTGCACTATGGGTCTTGGCCCTTTGTGGTGTCCTGCACTATGGGTCTTGGCCCTTAGTGGTGTCCTGCACTATAAGAACATAAGAACATAAGAAATAGGAGCAGGAGTAGGCCAATCGGCCCCTCGAGCCTGCTCCGCCATTCAATAAGATCATGGCTGATCTGATCCTAACCGCCAATCTACTATCTATCACAGAACCATCTCCTGCATCTAACAGAATTGCACACACGAAATAGGAGCAGAATCAGGCTACACAGTCCCTGGGCCCGCTCCACTACCCACAGGGCCATGACCGATCCGAACCTAGACTCATGTCCAAATTCCTGCCCGCTCCCCGTAACCCTTAATGCCCTTTACTTCTAGGAAACTGTCTATTTCTGTTTTAAATTTAATTAATGTTGTAGCTTCTACAGCTTTTTGTGGCAGCATATTCCATGGACCTACCACCCTCTGAGTGAAGTAGTTCCTCCTCATCTCAGTTTTGAAAGAGCAGCCCCTTATTCTAAGACTATGTCCCCTAGTTCTCGTCTCACCCGTCATCGGGAACATCCTCCCCGCATCCACCCGATCCAACCCCTTCACAATCTTATATGTTTCAATAAGATCGCCTCTCATTCTTCTGAACTCCAATGAGTAGAGTCCCAATCTACCCAACCTCTCCTCATATGACCACCCCCTCATCCCCGGGATTAACCGAGTGAACCTTTTTTGCACTGCCTCGAGAGCAAGGATGTCTTTCCTTAAGTAAGGACACCAAAACTGTATGCAGTATTCCAGGTGCGGTCTCACCAATACCTTGTACAACTGAAGCAATACCTCCCTATTTTTATATTCTATCCCCCTAGCAATGAAAGCCAACATTCCATTTGCCTTCTTAATCACTTGCTGCACCTGCATACTAACCTTTTGAGTTTCGTGCACCAGGACCCCCAGATCCCTTTGCACTTCAGTACTATGGGTCTTGGCCCTTAGTGGTGTCCTGCACTATGGGTCTTGGCCCTTAGTGGTGTCCTGCACTATGGGTCTTGGCCCTTTGCCAAAGCTTTCAAACTTTCAAAGAAATAGTTGGGAATCATTTCCCCCCACCCCTGGATAAGCAGCACCGTTCCCACTGGGACCTTGGCTGAGCCTTGCGATACCCTGCACCATTGGCCTTGACCCTTCACCCCGGTTTCTCAGTTCAAGAAAAAAATTGGCGTCTGTCGGATGAAGACTGAGCCTCAGATTGCATCACTTTAAGCTGTCAAGGAAATACTTGCTGATTTTCAAAACAAATCCATTTAAGCTGCAACAATTTACTCTTTCGCAGTGATGATCGTCTGCTGCCTATAAATCAGCACAGGTTTCAATCACCTCACTTAAGTTCTGGTGAATATTTAGCGGACAGCCTCAACTGGCAGTACCTCACCTTCAATGGAAATATTCGATTTTGTTTAAGAATGTGGTGTGCCTGTTACAGTTAGCCACAACATTTCCCATGCCCAAACTTGTTCTCAAAGCGCAAGAACAGGAAATAAGAAAAGTGCCACCATAGTAGATCAAAGGGGGTCTGATTCCAAACCACAATGTAAAACTCTAAACATTCATTTGTACTGTATTCATGCCAAATATTACAAACATTTCTGTATATTAAGTGGTCTGTGAAATTACAACACTAGTTATCTACTGTTACAGGGGATACATCCTCCCAGAAACAACATATAATTATGGTTGCTTTGGGAGATTTTCTTTTTTCTTTGTTAATATTTCTTTAGAACTAATGGACCGACTGCTGCTGTTTCTGGTTCAATCGCGAGTTAAACGGAACTGGGCCACTGTTTGCGGCCTACTTGTGTCCCGGTCCTATTAGCTGGAAGTGGACATGGGAAAAATACATCTTCCCCATTGGCAAAGTGAACTTCGAAAGATGTATTTTCTTGTTTTTTTTTAAAAGAGGTTTTCATGATTCTAATAAAGTCTTAGGATCAGTCAAATCGGAAGCAGAAAATGCCTGAGGTTTGAAGTAGAGAACTATGGGATCTTTGACATTACATACGCACATCAAATATGTATCCTGAACACAAGTTGCACTGTGTCCATGACTCTTTTGAAGATAAGCAACTTAGCGCCTTTTGTACTTGGGATTGGTGGGGGGGGGGGGGGGAATGGGGATGTTCGTTCCCAACTGAAATTCACAGTCACAAAGATTTTATGGAATTGGCCATTACAGATGCACAGAAGCTGTTTGATTGTGGGCATCATTCAGTACGTGGAGTCTTAACAATTCTAGTTTCCTTTCCCTTCCATCTGTAGATTAGCTTTGAAATATTATTAGCTATCGTTCCTTCAGCACTTTTGCTTTCCTGCCTGTCGCTCGTTTAAAGGAGCCAGGTTACTTTTGAAGCCTCCTACACTCTTCCAATGAAGCTCAATGGAAGCTGGAGGAACAGCACCTCATCTTTCGATTAGGCACTTTACTGCCTTCCGGACTCGACCTTGAATTCAACAACTTTAAATCATAACCACTGCTCCCATTTTCTTGGGACGGCAGATTCCACGTATCTGTTCCCAGCTAAGTAACAAAACAGTTCAAGTCAGGCCTCAGGGTTGTCTCATATATCCCCATTCAACCTACCTAACAACCCAAGGAGGGAGACATGGGTGAAATGGTTTGAGGGGGGGGAGGGAATTTAAACTTAACCCGACTGGTGGGAATGAGAGAGGATTGGATCAGCCGCCCCGATTTTACTCTGCATTGAAGTTGGGTTAGCTTGGAATTACCCTCCAGTGTGTCACGATGGGGATTCATATCACCTTTCAAACTAGAGTTTTGCTTTATTGGGTGGGGAAGGGGGGGGGGGGCGGGGGAGAACATTTGCGAGGTACGTTTGACCGATACTGAAAATGATGCAGACTACGTTAAGGCCCAATAGAGCCTGAGCTGATCATTTCACTCCTAAGCAATATGTGCACAGCAAGCTCCCACAAACAGCAATGTGATAATGACCAGATAATCTGTTTTTTAGTTGTTGGTTGAGGGATAAATATTGACCAGGAGAGCTCCCCTGCACCTCTTCGAAATAGTGCCCTGGGATTATGTTCCTGTGAAATGCCTTGGGAGGTTTTACTACGCTAAAGGTGCTATATAAATGCAAGTTGTTGTTGTTCTGGTGGAACGTCCCGCCACGCTGGTGCTTGTCCATCTCCACCAAAGGGCAAAGAATGGGAATCAATGGTCGCTTTGCCTGGTGCCCGCAGTCAACCAACCATAGACCGCCATGGAACACAGTGACCTAGGTACATATCCACAAAGATACAACCAGTCCAAGCTGCACAATGTGCAATGTTACCGAAAGAGAATCTACTATCTGCAGTATCCAGAATCGAGCACTGCTACCTGCGCGTTCTGTTTCAGACCTCACTACCTCAGTGTATTGTTTGAAAATTCACATGCAATGTTTTAGGAATCCGGCTTATTTGTGTTTTTTAAATATATGCTGTCATTCTTTCTTAAAGGAAGGGAGGAATGTAGCGGGATCATCCCAACACTAGTTTTCTGTTGCAACAAAGACGTGCTGGATTGTATAACTTATAACAGCCAAGGACTCTTTCTGAAAATAAATAATCAGTGTTTGACAAACATGACAGATGTTCTGTCTTTCTTAAGGTTTTTATTTGCTAAGTTAAGTGCAGAGAAGGGAGGACATCCAGCTCATTTTCGCCTTGCTAGTGCCTGTTTTTCAGCAGGAATGGGGTGGTAGTTGGTGGCACTCTTGCCTCTGAGTTGGAAGGTCGTGGGTTCAAGTCCCACTCCAGAGACTTGCGCCCAAAGTCTAGGCTGACACTCCAGTGCAGTACTGAGGGAGTGCTGCACGGTCGGAGGTGCTGTCTTTCGGATGAATCGTTAAACCGAGACCCCATCTGCCCTCTCTGGTGGAAGTAAAAGATCCCACGGCCACTATTTTGTAGAAGGGCAAGAGCAGTACTCCCCCATGTCCTGGCCAATATTTATCCCTTAACCAACACCTAAAACAGATTATCTGGTCATTATCACATTCCTATTTGTGGGAGCTTGCTGTGTGCAAATTGGATCAGACAGAGTTTTGTACATGTTGGTAGCACCCTTAATATCGAGGGTTGAAAGGTCAACCTTTTTCCTTGAGGTTGAGTCAGGGGGCTCAGTGGATACTCATTGGGCAGAGCGTCACCCCCTCAGGTCACTGATGCAACCAATGGGAAGCTGAGGTATCCCTAGTGCTCTGTCTTTGCTAAACAGTTATAACCAACTTGATACAGCAAACACAATTAACCAGGAAGGGGCTGATACTGGACCTGATCCAACAGCTTGAAATCCTCTTCTGATCAATTGATGAAAAGCCACTCAATGAAATGAATCAAGTTGCGACTGCCTAAGCATTCCATCCCCTTCCTTGAACTGGCTGCACCAGTTCAGTGGCCTCACACAAGAGGGGCCATGTTTTGTTTAAACATTACTTCATCATCTTCCCTTGGAAAAATTCTCCTCTTCAAAATAATGTGTGGTGACATTTGCAGGCAACGCTCAGTGCACCATGACGGAAAGGCTCCTCGTAGGTTTTTCACCACTTCATAGTTTCAACATAAAGCAGTTGGCCATGATGCATGACAGACAGATTGTTCTCTGAATGATTTACCTGTTCTCCTAAAGTTTAGAGTCTCATTACTCAACCGTGAAGACCGTTTTGCACTTCTAGACAGCATGACCTCCAAGTGAGAAATTGCTAAGCCTTTTGAGAAGAAATATTATACAAAGCCACCTAGATTTTGGCTGACACAACTACACACAAGCAAATCTTTGAACATACGACTTTAATGATCAGTCATGTGATGACCATGGAATCCACCAGATCTTGGCACGTTGCGTACTCTATCTGCTGACTTCTGCACCTGTCTTCCTGCCATCGTTCTTCCAGTGAGATCTTACCATACCTGGTCGCATAACCTAAGCTTCAGGCTTCTTTGGGGTCTTCCTTCACCTGAGGTCGTCATTCTTCAATCATGCTACACCCAGTTTCTGCTGATGCTGGTTGAGGGACAAATATTGTCCAGAACTCCCCTGCTCTTCTTCGAAACATTGTCGTGGGATCTTTTACATCCACCTGAGAGGCCTCGGTTTAACGTCTCATTCGAAAGACGGCACCACCGACTGTACAGAGGAAGCACAGTGACACCTGGAAGAGCAAGAAGAATGAAAGTGAACATCAATATTGGTTACAATCTATTGGGGGCAAAAGACACCATGGAAATCTGCACTGCGCATGCGCGGGAAACCGGAACTTCCGGTCTGGTGAAGGGGGCGGTTCCTAGGTGAACCGCGTGCACGGTAGAGGCTGCGCGCACGCAGCGAACTTAGATTTTTTTTCAGGTTTCTACAGGAGGGTAAGTAGTGAAGAACCTACGCTTTTAAAAAGGAGGCGCAGGACCCGTTTTCAACAAGGTAAGTGGTTAATTAAGTATAATTAAAAAAAATTTCAACAGGTTTATCTTTTTTAGATACTTTAAAGAAAGGTAAGTTTATTTTTATCACTTTTAAAAAGTATTTTAATTTTTTCAAAAATTTAAATTTTTGTTTGAAGTGGTTAATTTATTTAACTATAGTT
This sequence comes from Squalus acanthias, assembly GCA_030390025.1. Lineage (NCBI taxonomy): Eukaryota > Metazoa > Chordata > Chondrichthyes > Squaliformes > Squalidae > Squalus > Squalus acanthias. The sequence continues at coordinate 10,736,129 of CM059442.1, read as the reverse complement.
ATTTTATAAATGTGATGGTTTTAAAAAATTATTTTAAGTTTAACTGTTCTTTTGGGGCCGATTTCAATTCACAGATTTGACAGCTCTTCCTGAATGAAAGATGGTCTGCTGCCATTGGCTCTCCATGGCCCACGTGATCCCAGGGGACGCATCGCACTAACTGCGCCCCTGGGATACACAAGCACTGCGCGCCGGCACTTGGAGCAGGCCCAGGAGCTGAAGTTCCCGTGGGCCCAGAGGTCAACGGCAGGCGCGGTAGGTAAGTGCGCGCGTGCGCGATCCTTACCCCCGCGGCAAGCCGGAGAGGCGAATTTCTGGGCCAGTGTATCTAATCTGAATTATAGCATTTTAAAATTCTCATCCTAGTTTTCAAATCCCTCCATGGCCTCGCCCCTCTGTAACCTCCTCCAGCCCCACAGCCCCCCCGAGATATCTGCACTCCTCCAATGCTGGCCTCTTGAGCATCCCCGATTTTAATCGCCTTCAGCTGCTGAGGCCCTGAGCTCTGGAATTCCCTCCCTAAACCTCTCCACCACTCTCTCCTCCTTTAAGACGCTTCTTAAAACCTACCCCTTTGACCAGGCTTTTGGTCACCTGCCCTAATTTCTCCTTATGCGGCTCAATGTCAGATTTTGTCTGATAACGCTTCTGTGAAGCACCTTGGGATGTTTTAGTATGTTAAAGGCATTATATAAATGTAATTTGTTGTTGTTTAATCCCTTCCGGGTGCACTTTGATCATATTGAATTCCTGATGCATACTAATAGTCCTGATCCAAGGAAAAAATATTCACAGTAAATTCAGTAAGCTTCCATGCCCGGTGCAAAACCTAGCTCGCTGCGACATGGGTCGGAGGTACGGCTGCCATACTAAAGGCTGATTCTTTGAGTTGTGCTCATGGCTTCTGCACCGGGAAGGCAACTTTATTGAATTTTCCCCTGTTTGTCCTATTCTGCATGTCGCGAGATTCTATTCTGTGATTAAGAATGTGAGGAAGCATGGAATAGGGCACCTCTTAATCTTCGGTGAACTTTTCCAGTGAGTAGGTGGGCCATTCAGACCTCAAACTGCATCGATTTCGCTGATGTGAGTTGGGTGGCAGTGATGTAACGGCACAAGGGAATATGGCAAGGCTGGTTGGCATTTATTTGAATGCAAGGAGTCTTGCGAGTAAGGCAGAAACATAGAAACATAGAAGATAGGAGCAGGAGTAGGCCATTCGGCCCCTCGAGCCTGCTCCGCCATTTAATGAGATCATGGCTGATCATCCAAATTCAGTACCCTGTCCCTGCTTTCTCCCCATATCCCTTGATCCCATTAGCCTTAAGAAATATATCTAACTCCTTCTTGAATATATTTAATGAATCGGCCTCAACTGCCTTCTGTGGTAGAGAATTCACAGGTTCACCACTCTCTGGGTGAAGAAATTCCTCCTCATCTCAGTCCTAAATGGCTTACCCCTTATCCTTAGACTGTGACCCCTGGTTCTGGACTCCCCCGCCATCGGGAACATCCTTCCCGCATCTAGTCTGTCTAGTCCTGTTAGAATTTTATGAGTTTCAATGAGATCCCCTCTCATTCTTCTAAACTCCAGTGAATACAAGCCCAATCATCCCAATCTCTCTTCATGCGTCATTCCTGCCATCCCAGGTATCAGTCTGGTGAATCTTCGCTGCACTCCATCCATGGCAAGAACATCCTTCCTCAGATAAGGCGACCAAAACTGCACACAATACTCAAGGTGTGGTCTCACCAAGGCCCTGTACAACTGCATCAAGATGTCCTTGCTCCTGTACTCGAATCCTCTTGCTATGAAGGCCAACATACCATTTGCCTTCTTAACCGCCTGCTGCACCTGCATGCTTACCTTCAACGACTGGTGCACAAGGACTCCCAGGTCTCGTTGCACTTCCCCTTTTCCCAATCTATTGCCGTTCAGATAATAATTTGCCTTCCTGTTTTTGCCACCAAAGTGGATAACCTCGCATTTATCCACATTATACTGCATCTGCCCAATCACCCAACTTGTCCAAATCATACTGGAGTTTCTCTGCATCCTCCTCACAACACACACGCCCACCCAGCTTTGTGTCGTCTGCAAACTTGGAGATATTACATCTAGTTCCCTCGTCTAGATAATTAATATATATTGTGAATAACTGGGGTCCTAGCACCGATCCCTGCGGTACCCCACTAGTCATTGCCTGCCACTCGGAAAAAGACTCGTTTATTCCAACTCTTTGCTTTCTGTCTGCCAACCAGTTCTCTATCCAAGTCAGTACCTTATCCCCAATCCCATGTGCTTTAACTTTGCACGCTAATCTCTTATGCGGGACCTTATCGAAAGCCTTCTGAAAGTCCAAATACACCACATCCACTGGTTCTCCCTTATCTATTCTACCAGTTACATCCTCAAAAAATTCCAGTAGATTAGTCAAGCATGATTTACCTTTTGTAAATCCATGTTGACTTTGTCCGATCCTGTCACTGTTTTCCAAGTGCTCTGCTATTACATCTTTTATAATGGACTCTAGCATTTTCCCCACTACCGATGTCAGGCTTACCGGTCTGTAATTCCCCATTTTCTCTCTCCCACCTTTTTTAAATAGTGGGGTTACATTAGCTACCCTCCAATCCATGGGAACTGTTCCAGAGTCTATAGAATTTTAGAAGATGACCAGTAATGCATCTACTATTTCTAGGGCCACTTCCTTAAGTAACCTAGGATGTAGATTATCAGGCCCTGGGGATTTATTGGTCTTCAATCCTGTCAATTTCCCTAACGCCATTTCCCTACAAATGCTGATTTAATTCAGTTCCTCCCTCTCATTAGACCCAATGTTCCCCGACATCTCTGGGAGGTTATTTGTGTCCTCCTTTGTGAAGACAGAACCAAAGTATGTATTTAATTGGTCTGCCATTTCTTTGTTCCCCATTATAAATTCCCCTGATTCTGACTGCAAGGGACCTACGCTTGACTTCACCAATCTTTTTCTCTTCACATATCTATAGAAGCTTTTACAGTCAGTTTTTATATTCCCTGAAAGCTTACTCTCATACTCTAAATTTCCCCCTCTTAATTAATCCCTTTGTCCTCCTTCTGAATCCTAAACTACTCCCAATCCTCAGGTTTGCTGCTCTTTCTGGCCAATTTATATTCCCTCTCCTTGGACCTTATGCTATCCTTAATTTCCCTTGTTAGCCACGGTTGAGTCACTTTTTTGTTTTATTTTTATGCCAAATAGGGATAAACAAATTCTGTAGTTCATCCATGCGATCTTTAAATGTTTGCCATTGCCTATCCACCGTCAACCCTTTAAGTAATGTTCCCCAATCCATCCTAGCCAATTCGCGCCTCATACCATCGTAGTTTCCTTTATTTAAATTCAGGACCCTAGTCTCTGAGTCAACTACTTCACTCTCCATCTTAATGAAGAATTCTATCATATTATGATCGCTCCTCCCCCATGAGGCCTCGCACAACAAGATTGCTAATTAATCCTTTCTCATTACATAATACCCAGTCTAAGATGGCCTGATCTCTAGTTGGTTCCTCGACATATTAGTCCAGGAAACCATCCCGTATACACTCTAGGAATTCCTCCTCCACAGTATCGTTACTAATTTGGTTAGCCCAATCTATATGTAGATTAAAGTCACCCATGATAACTGCTGTGCCTTATTGCACGGGTCTCTAATTTCCCGTTTAATGCCATCCCCAACCTCAGCATTACTATTTGGGGTTCTGTATACAACTCCCACTGACGTTTTCTGCCCCTTGGTATTTCTCAGCTCTACCCATACAGATTCCACATCATCAGAGCTAATATCCTTCCTTACTATTGTGTTAATCTCCTCTTTAACCAGCAATGCTACCCCACCCCCTTTTCCTTTTTGCCTGTCTTTCCTGAATATTGAATACTCCTGGATGTTGAATTCCCAGCCTTGGTCACCTTGGAGCCATGTCTCCGTAATCCCAATTATATCATATCCGTTTACATCTATTTGCGCAGCTAATTCATCCACCTTATTATGAATGCTCCTCGCATTAAAACACAAAGCCTTCAGGCTTGTTTTTTTTAACATTCTTAGACCTTTTAGAATTATTGGCCTAGAAATTCGGGTGGCCGGCTTGCCGCGGGGGTAACGATCGCACGCGCTCTTTCCTACCGCGCCTGCCGTTGTGTTTCGGGCCCACAGGAACTTCAGGTCCTGGGCCTCTCCTAGTGCCGGCGCGCAGTGCTTGCGTGTCCCAGGGGCGCAGTTAGTGCGATGCGACTCCTGGGATCACGTGGGCCATGGAGAGCCAATGGCAGCAGACCATCTTTCATTCATAGATTTGACAGGAGACCTGTCAAATCTGTGAATTGAAATCGGCCCCAAAAGAACAGCTAAACCTCAAATAAATAAAAAAAAAATCCCATCACATTAATAAAATAACTATAGTTAAATAAATTAACCACTTTAAACAAAAATTTAAATTTTTGAAAACATTTATGTTCTTTTTAAAAGTTATAAAAATAAACTTACCTTTCTTTAAAGTCTCTAAAAAAGGTAAACCTGTTGAAATTTTTTTTAAATTATACTTAATTAACTACTTACCTTGTTCAAAAGGGGTCTTACGCCTCCTTTTTACTTGTGTAAAATCTTCCATACTTACCCTCGCGTTGAAACCTGAAAAAAAACCTAAGTGTGCTGCGTGCGCGCAGCCTCTAGTGCGCACGCGGTTCACCTAGGAACCTCCCCCTTCGCCATACCGGAAGTGCCGGTTTCCCGCGCATGCGCAGTGCATGCAGGAAACCGGCACTTCGGGAACGAATACGGGTGAGTACGCAGCGGGTACTCTCCCGAGAACGGCCGCATTTTTGGGCCATTATTTACTGTGGCCATGTTTGATTTATACCCTTGATTTCTCTGACTGCCACTTTCGCTTTTCTCGTTCCTGTCTTTTGCTTCTATCCTTGCTTCCCTTTCCTCTGTCTCCCTGCACAGGTTCCCAACCCCCTGCCATTTTAGTTTAAACCCTCCCCAACAGCACTAGCAAGCACTCCCCCTAGGACATCAGTCCCGGTCCTGCCCAGGTGCAAACCATCCAGTTTGTACTGGTCCCACCTCCCCCAGAACCGGTTCCAATGTCCCAGGAATTTTAATCCCTCCCCCTTGCACCATTCCTCTAGCCACGTTTTCATCTGAAATATCCTTCTATTTCTACTCTGACTAGCACGTGGCACTGGTAGCAATCCTGAGATACTACCGGTATTTTTCAGTTTACCTCCTAACTCCCTATATTCAGCTTTTAGGACCTCATCCCGGTTTTTTCCTATATCGTTGGTACCTATATGCACCACGACAACTGGCTGTTCACCCTCCCTTTCCAGAATGCCCTGCAGCCGCTCCGAGACATCCTTGACCCTTGCACCAGGGAGGCAACATACCATCCTGGAGTCGTGTTTGCGGCCGCAGAAACGCCTATCTATTCCCCTTACAATAGAATCCCCTATCACTATAGCTCTCCCGCTCTTTTTCCTCCCGTCCTGTGCAGCAGAGTTGGCTGCTGCTGCCTTCCCCCGATAAGCCATCTCCCTCAACAATATCCAAAGTGGTATATCTGTTTGAGAGGGGGATGGCCACAGGGGACCCCTGAACTACCTGCCTGCGCCTACTACTCTGCCTGTCGGTCACCCATTCCTTCCTGCCTGTGCAGCTTTTACCTGCGGTGTGACCAACTCATTAAACATGCTATCCACGATGTCCTCAGCATCACGAATGCTCCAGTATGTATCCATTCACAGCTCCAGCGCCACAATGCGGTCTGTCAGTAGCTGCAGCTGGATACACTTCTCGCACACATGGTCGTCAGGGACACAGGAAGTGTCCCTGATTTCCCACATAGTGCAGGAGGAGCATACCACAGGGCCGAGCTGTGCTGCCATGACTTACCCTTTAATTCATTTAAACTAAATTAAATCAAATCAATGCCACTAATTACACTACAATTAAATAATATACTCAAGGGCCCTTGTTTACTAGCACTCCCCGCTACACAACAGAGACCTTAGAAACTATAACCACAAAAATTATGACCTTCTAAACTTTATAAACTATTAACCTTAACTGTCAAACTATAGAGTAGTATAGATACTCACCCGGCCGTACTCACCCAATCAGCTGCTTCCTCTTGCCCGCATCACTTTTTGAATCGTGGCGTGGCTCTGGAATGCCGCTGCCAGTCTGTGAGATTGACCGGCCTTTGAAAAAAAGCCCGCGAAAGTAAGTCTAAATACTCACTGTACTCTCCTACTGCTCCCGACACTGGCCTCTTCCTACAGGGTGAAAAGTTAGGAAAAACAAAGGGGAAGCAAGGGAGCTCCTCCTTCCACTCCTCACCTAACTCCGACTCACCCAACTCACAGCACTCTGTTCAAACCGCACTCAGTGCAAAATCACACTTCAAAGCAGATGAATTGAAGGTGTTGATGAACACATGGGAGTGTGATATTGTTGCTATCACAGAGACATGGTTGAGGGAGGGGCAGGACTGGCAGCTCAATATTCCGGGGTATAGAATCTTCAGGCGAGACAGAGGGGGGTGTAAAAGAGGAGGGGGTGTCACAATATTAATCAAGGAGTCAATTACTGCAGTAAGGAGGGATGATATCTTAGCAGGTTCCTCTAATGAGGCCATATGAGTAGAACTTAAAAACAAAAAGGGGGCAAGCACTTTGCTGGGAGTGTACTATAGGCCCCCAAACAGTCAGGGGGATATAGAGGAACAGATATGTACTCAAATCTCAGAAGTGTAGAAATAATAGGGTAATAATAGTAGGGGATTTCAACTTCCCCAATATTAACTGGGATAGTCAGAGTGTGAAAGGCTTAGAGGGTGCAGAATTCTTAAAGTGCATCCAGGAGAGCTTTTTGAGCCAGCATGTAGAAAGTCCTCCAAGACAGGGGGCGGTACTGGACCTAATTCTAGGGAATGTAGCCGGGCAAGTGGTAGAAGTGTCAGTAGGAGAGCATTTTGCTGACAGTGACCATAATTCGGTGAGATTTAAGGTAGTCATGGAAAAGGACAAAGATGGACCGGAAATAAAGGTTCTAAATTGGAGGAAGGCAGATTTTAATATGATAAGGCAGGATCTGGCCAAAGTGGACTGGGATCAGCTACTCGTAGGAAAATCCACATCAGAGCAGTGGGAGTCATTCACAAAGGAAATAGAGAGAGTACAACACCAACATGTTCCCGTAAAGGTCAAGGGTGAGACCAACAAGCCCAGGGAACCCTGGATGTCAAGGGATATACAAGAATGGATTAGGAAAAAAAGGGAGGCTTTTGGCAGATACAAAGGACTAAAAACAGTGGAAGCCCTAGAAGAGTATAGAAAGTGCAGGGGGGTACTTAAAAAAGAAATTAGGAGAGCGAAGAGGGTGCATGAAAAAACACTGGCGGGCAAAATAAAGGAAAATCCCAAGGTGTTCTATAAGTATATTAAGGGCAAGAGGATAACCAGGGAAAGAGTAGGGCCCATTAGAGACCAAAGTGGCAATCTGTGTGTAGAGCCAGAAGATGTAGGTGAGGTTTTAAATGAATATTTTGCATCTGTGTTCACTATGGAGAAGGACGATGTAGGCAAAGAAATCAGGCAGGGGATTGTGATATACTTGAACAAATTAGCATTGAGAGGGAGGAGGTACTAGCGGTTTTAGCGGGTATAAAAGTGGATAAATCCCCAGGCCCAGACGAGATGTATCCCAGGCTGCTGTGTGAGGCAAGGGAGGAGATTGCAGTGGCTCTGACACAAATTTTCAGAACCTCTCTGGCCACAGGGGAGGTGCCAGAGGACTGGAGGACAGCTAACGTAGTACCATTGTTCAAGAAAGGTAGTAGGGATAAACCAGGGAATTACAGGCCAGTGAGCCTAACATCAGTGGTAGGGAAATTATTGGAAAAAATTCTGAGGGACAGAATTAGTCTCCACTTGGAGAGGCAAGGATTAATCAAGGATAGTCAGCATGGCTTTGTCAGGGGGAGATCATGTCTAACCAATTTGATTGAATTTTTCGAGGGGTTGACTAGGTGTATGGATGAGGGTAGTGCAGTTGATGTAGTCTACATGGACTTCAGTAAGGTTTTTAACAAAGTCCCGCATGGGAGACTGATCAAGAAGGTAAGAGCCCATGGGATCCAGGGCAATTTGGCACATTGGATCCAAAATTGGCTTAGTGGCAGGAGGCAGAGGGTGATGGTCGAAGGTTGTTTTTGTGACTGGAAGCCTGTATCCAGTGGTGTACCGCAGGGATCGGTGCTGGGTCCCTTGCTGTTTCTGGTGTACATTAATGATTTAGACATGAATGTAGGATGTATGATCAGTAAGTTCGCAGATGACACGAAAATTGGTGGGGTGTTAAATAGCGAGGAGGAAAGCCTCAGGCTACAGGACGATATAGATGGGTTTGTCAGATGGGCAGAACAGTGGCAAATGGAATTTAACCCTGAAAAGTGTGAGGTGGTGCATTTGGGGAGGACTAACAAGGCAAGGGAATACACAATGAATGGTAGGACCCCAGGAAGGACAGAGGATCAGAGGGACCTTGGTGTGCATGTACATAGATCCCTGAAGGCAGCAGGACAGGTAGATAAGGTGGTTAAAAAGGCATATGGGATACTTATATTCTATGCCTCGGCTGATGAAAGCAAGAGCAGGGAGGTTGTGATGGAGCTGTACAAAACACTAGTTAGGCCACAGCTGGAATACTGTGTGCAGTTCTGGTCGCCACACTATAGGAAGGATGTGATTGCATTGGAGAGGGTGCAGAGGAGATTTACCAGGATGTTACCTGGGCTGGAGTGCTTCAGCTATGAAGAGAGACTGGACAGGCTGGGGTTGTTTTCCTTAGAGCAGAGAAGGCTGAGGGGGACCTGATTGAGGTGTACAAAATTATGAAGGGCATAGATAGGGTAGATAGAAAGGAACTTTTCCCCTTACTAGAGGGGTCAATAACCAGGGGGCATAGTTTCAAGGTAAGCGGCAGGAGGGTTAGAGGGGATTTGAGGAAAAACTTTTTCACCCAGAGGGTGGTTGGAATCTGGAACTCACTGCCTGAAAGGGTGGTAGAGGCAGGAACCCTCAACATTCAAGAAGCATTTAGATGATCACTTGAAACGTCACAGCATACAAGGCTACGGACCAAGTGCTGGAAAATGGGATTAGAATAGATAGGGCTTGATGGCCGGCGCAGACACAATGGCCCGAAGGGCCTCTTTCTGTGCTGTATAACTCTATGCCTCTGTGGTCACTAGCCCTCTGATCCCCATGTCAAGACTCACACCTGAACGATGGCCACTTAGAAGAGGCACCAGAAGGCACCCTACATGGAATACATTACTTCCCGCTTGTTCCCTGTGAAATGTTTGGTCGTGTTATCGATGTTCATTCCTGCATCAAGGCACCATTCCACTGAGCATCGGACCAGGGATCCCTAGTAAAACTGAGGTCAGTGGGGGTTGAATGGAAAATGTCCAGTGGCTGGAGACAAACCTGACTTAAAGGAAGATGGTTATGGTTATCAGAAGCCAGTCATCGCAGCTCCAGGACATCACTGCAGGAGCTCCTCAGGGATGTATCCTTGGCCCAACCATCTTCAGTTGTTTCATCAATCATGTTCCCTTCAGCATGATATCAGGAGTGGGGCCGCTCGCTGACGATTTCACAGTGTTCAGTTCCATTCACTACTCCACCAATAATGGAGCAGCCCAGGCTAGCCTACAACAGCTCTTGGACAACAGTCATGACTGGGCTCACAAGTGCCAATTAACACTCGTGACACATAAGTACCAAATGATGACCATCTCAAACAAAAGAAAGATCAGTCATCTCCCCCTGATCTTCAATGGTATCACCATCAACAGCCTATGGGTCTCCATTGAGCAGGAGCCTAACTGGACCAGCCATTAGCAACACGGTGGTTACAAGGGCAGGACAGAGGCTGGGTACTCTGGGACAAGTGGTTCACCTCAAAACTTCTCCACCATCTACAAAGCTCGAGTCTGGAGTGTGATGGAATACTCTCCACTCACCTGGATGGGTGCAGCCAATAGCATTCGAGAAACTTGATTGATTGGCACCCCTATCATCCACCGCTTCCATCACCGGCATGCCGTGGCTGCAGTGAGTACTATCTGCAGGATGACAAGGCTTTTTCGACAGTGGACCTCCTGCGACCACCAAGAAGGACAAAAGCAGCAACGTTTGTGGGAACACCATCACCTCCAAGTCACACACCAACCCGACTTGGACATATATCGTCATTCCTTCATCATTGCTGGGTCAATATCCTGCAATTCCCTACCTAACACCATTGTGGGAGCACCATCACCACAAGGACTGCAGTGGTTCAAAGAGAAGGCCTGAAACATAGGACCATAGGAACAGGAGTAGGCCATTTAGCCCCTCAAGCCTGCTCCACCATTGAATGAGATCATGGCTGATCTGCGACCTAATTCCATATACCCACCTTTGGCCCATATCCCTTACTACCTCTGGTTAACAGAAAGCTATAAATCTCTGATTTAAAATTAACAATTGATCTAGCCATTTGTGGAAGAAAGTGCCAAACCTCCTCTACCCTTTGTGCAAAAGTGTTTCCTAATTTCACTCCTGAAAGGCCTGGCTCTAATCTTTAGACTATGCCCCCTAGTCCTAGAATCCCCAACCAGCAGAAATAGTTTCTCTCTATCTACCCTATCTGTTCCCCTTAATATCCTGAAAACTTCAATCAGATCACCCCTTAACCTTCTAAATTCGAGGGAATACAAACCTAGTTTGTGTAATCTCTCCTCGTAATTTAATCCTTTGAGTCCGGGTATCATTCTGGTAAACCTACGCTGCACTCCCTCCAAGGCCAATATATCCTTCCTAAGGTGTGGTGCCCAGAACTGCTCACAGTGCTCCAGGTGTGCTCTAACCAGGGCTTTGTATAGCTGCAGCATAACTTCTACCCCCTTGTATTCTAGTCCTCTAGATATAAAGGCCAGCATCCCATTAGCCTTTTTGATTATTTCCTGTACCTGTTCATGACAAACCACCTTCTCAGGGCAATTGAGGACGGGTGATAAGTGTGGCCTTGCCAGCGACGCCCACAGCCTGAGAAGAATCGAAAAAATGATGTTGGCAGTGAGTCAAGTATCATTTGTCGCTGTCTCCCACCTCTAATCTTCATTAATTCAGTTAGTAATCAGGACCTAGGAGGCTGTAAATAGACATTAGAGTATTTATAAAAGGATAGTGAAGGAGTTCCACAGAGCTGTCCTGTAAGCCTGGCTATATGGTAAGGATGTTCTCCTGCCCAGTCTTGTCACCAGTAATTCTTCACCCAGCTGGATTATTTGCCTTTTGTTCTTGGATTCAAAAGGCTTTATCAGTAACTGCAAAAAGCAATTTTTGGGACAGTTTTCCCTTGTATCGACTTTGCTTTTACTCGCTGGCTGTGAAATGGTCATTTTGGTGACTTAATTACATTTTGGCGCAGTCAATTCCTCCATTAGTCGGGAATGATAATATTTTGAAGCAGCTGGTTTTTTGCTTTACTGTAGAAGAGATCTTGCAGGTAGCAATTATCAGGCAAACCCCCCTCCTCCCCATTCTTGCCATCTTCCTGCAGAATGACTGCAAAGATTCCCACACATCTTTCTCGAATCATTACAGGGCTTTTAGTATAGGTAATTGGATGTCTCTGCGACAGATTTTTGAAAACTACCGTCTCCCTGGCAGCTCTACTACAAAGATAACAGCTGTGCGTTTCACAGCTTTCCTCACATCCCATTAAGCCAGGAATCCCACTCTTTTAAGATCATTGGAAGCAATGAGTTTATTTTCCATCATTGTCTTTTAAACTATTGTTCCAATGCCTCTTTAATCCATCGAATTTTACAGCACAGAAACGGGCTATTCAGTCCAACGGGCCCGTGCTGGTGTTTCTGCTCCACACGAGCCTCCTCCCACCTTACTTCATCTCACCTCAGCAACATATCCTTCTGTCTCCCCTCATGTGCTCATCTAGCTTTCCTTTAAATGCATCTATGCTATTCACCTCAACCAAACAGCCTAATGTCCAATTTCTGATGGAGCTGTGTGGGTTGGAAAATGCCCTCTGTGCTATTTTTAGCCCACTGGTTTACACGTTCTGTTAAATTCCTGTGCATGGTATTTAACGACACTCACTAACTCATTTAATCTGTACTCTAAAAATAGCACACAGAGGGAGACCAAACCCTGATGTACAAATGGCTCTGTCAGAGAGAGATTTCAATATTGGAAGAACTTGTATGTGAAATATATTTTACTTGGATTCCTCATCCTCAGAACAGACCAGTTTTTGGAAAATATATATGGGCCGGTTTAGTGAAATGATAGCTTACTTTGATATGGCCTGTACAATCACAGTGTTTGTTACGAAATGCAGTTGGTTTAATTTGGGTTGATTTGTTGAAGTGACCTGTTACTGGCATGCGGCACAGTGCAAGGACTTGTCAGATTGATGTACGGCGCACAATTACAAAATCCAATTGATATAACGCTAAAACACACCAGATCAAAAGGTTTAAACGTATCATTAGAAATATTCTGTAATAAACTACCAGACCCCATCAGAGGAAATGCATTACCCGAGCTTTCAATTTGTGTGTTTCCTCGGGGGAGAAGGTGGGGCCGTAAAAAGGTAGTTGAACTACTTCATGTATGAATGGGTGTCAACTTTGATAAATGATGGGCATTGTAGCCCTCCTGGGTTTATTTTTTCTTCAAAACAAAAATTGAAATGACACATTTTGCTTGACCCTAACTGCAGCCTTTGGTCACCATGTCTTTAAGAACATAAGAATTAGGAGCAGGAGTAGGCTATACGGCCCCTCGAACCTGCTCCGCCATTCAATAAGATCATGGCTGATCATCGACCTCAACTCCACTTTCCCGCCATATCCCTTGATTCCCTTAGAATCCAAAAATGACCTTTGAAAGTCATTGCGTAGCAGACCTGCAGGGCGAGCTGCACGGAAGGGTTTGGGGTTTGGAGTTTGGAGGGGTTTGAGTTCACTTCAAGTGATGACGTCGGGTGAGGGAATGGGTAAAGGTTTCCCTACGAAATTGGGTGAGAGGCTGTTGGGTGAAGCCTCTTTGATTCATACTTTCCTTTCCATCTCTAAGACCTAGCAACAGAGACACCATGCAGTTGAATTTCATGCAATTAAATAGCGTAAACAATTTGTACGTGCGGAGATTGATCTTTAGAAATGCTTCAATAATTGTAGAAAATGCGTTACAGATGTTTCACTCAGTGCACTGGTAGTGGATGGCACCAGATGAAGTTCTCAACCAGCAGGTTAACACTATAAACACCGCAGTCCTTCCTACCCCAGTCATGGGAGGAGTGTGGGAGGCTCCAGGAGCACTGCTTTACATCGTTCACGGTGTCAGCCGTGGCTCTGTGGGCAGCACTCTCTCATCTCCAAGTCAGCAGGTCGTGGGTTCAAGTCCCACTCCTGAGACTTTCAGCACAAAATCTAGGCTGACACTCCAGTGCCACCATTGAGAGGGTGCTGCACTGTCAGAGGGGCCGTCTTTTGGATGAAATGTTAAACCAAGGCCCTGTCTCCCCTCTCAGGTGGGCGTAAAAGATCCCATGGCCACTATTTTGAAGAGGAGCAGCGGAGTTCTCCCCAGTGTCCTGGCCAATATTTATCCCTCAACAAAAATCACTTAAACAGATGATCTGATCATTATCACATGGCTATTTGTGGGAGCTTGCTGTGTGCAAATTGGCTGCTACCTTTCCTACTTCTTCTTCTTCTTAGGCAGTCCCTCTGAACCGAGGATGACTTGCTTCCACATTAAAAATGAGTTCTCAGGTGACTGATGAGTCCAATGTGGGACCTACAGTCTCTGTCACAGGTGGGGCAGACGGTGGTTGAAGGGGCGGGTGGGTGGGGTGCTTGGGTTGACGTGCGCTCCTTGCGCTTGGCCTCCGCTTGCACCCGGCGAAGAAACTCGAGGTGTTCGGCGCCTTCCCGGATGTTTCTCCTCAACTTTGTGCGGTCTTGGGCCAGGGATTCCCATGTTTCGGTGGGGAAGTTGCACTTTTTCAAGGAGGCTTTGAGGGTGTCTATGAAGCGGTTCCTCTGCCCACCTGGGGCTCTCTTGCTGTGTCGGAGCTCTGAGTAGAGTGCTTGTTTTGGGAGTCTCGTATCGGGAATGCTGATGATGTGACCCGTCCATCGGAGCTGATCGAGCGTGGTCAAAGCTTCGATGCTGGGGATGTTGGCCTGAGTGAGAACACTGACGTTGGTGCACCTATCCTGCCAATGGATTTGCAGGATCTTGCGGAGGCAGCATTGGTGGTACCTCTCCAGTGCTTTGAGGTGCCTGCTGTACATGATCCATGTCTCTGAAGCATACAGGAGGGCGGGTATCACTACTGCTCTGTAGACCATGAGCTTAGTGCTGGATTTGAGGTCCTGGTCTTCAAACACTCTCTTCCTCAGGCGACCGAAGGCTGCACTGGCACACTGAAGGCAGTGTTGGACTTCGTCATCGACGTCTGCCCTTGTAGACAGTAGGCTCCCGAGGTATGGAAAGTGGTCTACGTTGTCCAAGGCCTCATCATGTATTTTGATAATCAGGGAGCAGTACTGTGTGATGGGGGCAGGTTGGTAGAGGACCTTTGTCTTATGGATGTTTAGTGTAAGGCCCATGCTCTCGTGCGCTTCGGTGAAGGTGTTGACGATGGTTTGGAGTTCAACCTCAGAGTGTGCGCAGATGCAAGCGTTGTCTGCATACTGTAATTCGACGACAGAGGATGGGACGACCTTGGATCTGGACTGGAGGCGACGGAGGTTGAACAGTTTCCCGTTTGTTCTGTAAATTAGCTCCACTCCAGTGGGGAGCTTACTGAGGGTGAGATGGAGCATTGCAGCCAGGAAGATCGAGAAGAGTGTTGGTGCGATGACACAGCCTTGCTTGACCCTGGTCCGTACGTGAATTGGGTCTGTGGTGGATCCGTTGGTCAGGATCACGGCTTGCATGTCATCGTGAAGCAGGCGGAGGATGGTGACAAACTTTTGAGGGCAGCCGAATTTGAGGAGGACACTCCATAACCCCTCATGGTTGACGGTGTTGAAGGTCTTTGTGAGGTCAAAGAAGGCCATGTACAGCGGTTGGTGCTGTTCCCTGCATTTCTCTTGTAATTGACGTGCGGTGAAGATCATGTCCATTGTGCCCCTTAGTGGGTGGAATCCGCATTGCGACTCTGGGAGGAGCTCTTCAGCTACTGGGAGAAGGCGATTGAGGAGGATTCTTGCGATGACTTTCCCTGTGGCAGACAGCATGGAAACTCCTCTGTAATTACCACAATCGGAATTGTCACCTTTCTTGAAGATGGTCACGATTACGGCATCTCTGAGATCTCCTGGCATACTCTCCTCCTTCCAAATAAGGGAAATGAGTTCATGTATTCGCGCCAATAGTGCTTCTCCGCCATGTTTTAGCGCCTCGGCGGGGATTCCATCTGCTCCTGAGGCGTTGATGTCCTTCAGTTGTCAGATGGCCTTTTCAACCTCATGCCGGGCTGGGGTTGTGCTGAAGTGGTGGCGGGTAGCATGCTGCGGGATGGAGTTGAGGACACTCGCGTCGAAGACAGAGTCTCGGTTAAGTAGATCTTCGAAGTGCTCCTTCCAGCGGGCACTGACTGCCTCTCTGTCCTTGATGTGTACCTCTCTGTTCTTGGGCTGCAGTGGGGTAGGACCTTGGGTGCTTGGGCTGTAGATGGTCTTGACTGCGCTAAAGAATCCACGCATGTCGTGGTTGTCGGCCAGTTGCTGGATCTCCTGCGCTTTCTCCACCCACCATCTGTTCTTTAGGTTGCGAGTTTTTTGTTGGACCTCGGCCTTCAGGCATCTGTAGAGCTGCTTTCATGCTCTCGAGTTCTGTTGCTGTTTCTAGATCAGGAATGCCTTGCGCTTGTGGCTTATTAGCTCCTGGATCTCCTGGTCATTCTCGTCGAACCAGTCTTGGTGTTTCCTGGTCGAGTGACCGAGCGTCTCTTCACAGGTGCTGATTATGGAGTCCTTGAGTGCAGACCAGGCGCTGTGGACACTTTGGCTAGAAATTCGAGTCGGAGGCTTACCGCGGGTGCAAGCATAGCGGGTGCACTTAACTAGCGCGCCTGCCGTTGTGCTGTGGGCCCGCGTGGGATTCAGATCCTGGGTCTCCTCCAGCTGCTGGTGTGCCGAGCTCGCGGATCCCAGCGGCGCAGATAGTTTGAAGCGTCCCCTGGGATCACGTGAGCCATGGGGAGCCAATCGGAGCAGGGAATCTCCATTCATAGATTTGACAGGAAGACCTGTCAAATCTATGAATAGAGATCGGCCCCAAAACCTAACTAAAACTTCAAATAATTTTTTTTTTAAACCATCACATTTTTAAAATAACTAAATTACATAAAATAATTATTTTAAACAATAATTTAAATTTTTGAAAAAATTAATTACTGTTTTTAACAGGGCTAAAAATAAACTTACCTTTCTTTAAAGTATTTAAAAATAATAAACTTGTGGAAAAAATGTTTTAATTTCACTTAATTCACCACTTACCTTGTTAAAAGCAGGCCTTGCGCCTGCTTTTTCCCCGCGCAGCTGCTCGGGACTTACCCGCACGGAGAAACCTGTCAAAAAAAGCTGAAGTTCGATGCGTACGTGCTGCCTCTCCTGCGCACGCGATTGACCCGCAAACCCCTTCCTTCACGAGACCGGAAGTTCCGGTTTCCGGTACATGCGCAGTGCATGCGCGAAACCGACACTTCTGGTGGCCCTATGGGTGAGTACACAGCGCGTACTCACCCGTGGGGACCCGAATTTCTGGGCCTCTGTCTCTGAATCACTGGGAGTCGACAGGTTGGTTGTGAGGCGCAGGCTGAATAGGGGTTTCTTTGAGTGCTCCAGCGTTGATTTTCCTGCGGCATTTCCTACATTGCAACAGTGACTACACTTCAAAAAAATACTTTGTTAGCTGTTAAGCACTTTGAGATGTTATGAAAGGCGCGATATAAATGCAAGTGTTGGGGTTCAGTTACTCACCGTGCCGGGGTTCAGTTGCTCACCGTGCCGGGGTTCAGTTGCTCACCGTGCCGGGGTTCAGTTGCTCACCGTGCCGGGGTTCAGTTGCTCACCGTGCCGGGGTTCAGTTGCTCACCGTGTCGGGGTTCAGTTACAGACCGTGTCGGGGTTCAGTTACAGACCGTGTCGGGGTTCAGTTACAGTCCGTGTCGGGGTTATCAGTTACAGACCGTGTCGGGGAGATCAGTTACTCACCGTGTCGGGGTTCAGTTACTCACCATGTCGTGGCTCAGTTAATCGCCGTGTCGGGGTTCAGTGACTCGCCGTGTCGGGGTTCAGTGACTCGCCGTGTCGGGGTTCAGTTATTCGCCGTGTCGGGGTTCAGTTACTCGCCGTGTCGGGGTTCAGTTACTCGCCGTGTCGGGGTTCAGTTACACGCCGTGTTGTGGTTCAGTTACACGCCGTGTCGGGGTTCAGTTACACACCGTGTCGGGGAGATCAGTTACTCACCGTGTCGGGGTTCAGTTACTCACCGTGTCGGGGTTCAGTTACTCACCGTGTCGGGGTTCAATTACACACCGTGTCTGGGCTCAGTTACTCACCGTGTCGGGGTTCAGTTACTGGCCGTGTCGGGATTCAGTTACTCGCCGTGTCGGGGTTCAGTTACTGGTCGTGTCGGGTTTCAGTTACACGCTGTGTCGGGGAGATCAGTTACACACCGTGTCGGGGATCAGTTACACACCGTGTCGGGCTTCAGTTACACACCGTGTCGGGGAGATCAGTTACTCACCGTGTCGGGGAGATCAGCGACTCACCATGTCGGGGTTCAGTTACTCACCGTGTCGGGGAGATCAGTTACTCACCGTGTCAGGGTTCAGTTACTCACCATGTCGGGGAGATCAGTTACACACCGTGTCGGGGTTCAGTTACTCACCATGTCGGGGTTCAGTTACTCACCGTGTCGGGGAGATCAGTTGCACACCGTGTCAGGCATCAGTTACTCACCGTGTCGGGGTTCAGTTACTCACCATGTCGGGGAGATCAGTTACACACCGTGTCGGGGTTCAGTTACTCACCATGTCGGGGTTCAGTTACTCACCGTGTCGGGGAGATCAGTTACACACCGTGTCAGGCATCAGTTACACACCGTGTCGGGGTTCAGTTACTCACCGAGTCTGGGAGATCAGTTACTCACCGTGTCGGGGAGATCAGCTACTCACCGTGTCGGGGTTCAGCTACTCACCATGTCGGGGTTCAGTTACTCACTGTGTCGGGGAGATCAGTTACTCACCGTGTCGGGGAGATCAGTTACTCACCGTGTCGTGGTTCAGTTACTCACCGTGTCGGGGAGATCAGTTACACACCGTGTCGGGGTTCAGTTACACACCGTGTCGGGGTTCAGTTACTCACCGTGTCAGGGAGATCAGTTACACACCGTGTCGGGCTTCAGTTACACACCGTGTCGGGGTTCAGTTACACGCCGTGTCGGGGAGATCAGTTATTCACCGTGTCGGGGAGATCAGCTACTCACCGTGTCGGGATTCAGCTACTTGCCGTGTCGGGGTTCAGTTACTCACCGTGTCGGGGTTCAATTACTCACCGTGTCAGGGTTCAGTTACTCACCGTGTCGGGGAGATCAGTTACACACCGTGTCGGGGAGATCAGTTACACACCGTGTCGGGGTTCAGTTACTCACCGTGTCGGGGTTCAGTTACTCACCGTGTCGGGGTTCAGTTACTCACCGTGTCGGGGTTCAGTTACTCACCGTGTCGGGGTTCAGTTACTCAACGTGTCGGGGTGCAGTTACTCACCGTGTCGGGGTGCAGTTACTCACCGTGTCGGGGTGCAGTTACTCACTGTGTCGGGGTTCAGTTACACACCGTGTCGGGGTTCAGTTACACCCCGTGTCGGGGTTCAGTTACTCAGCGTGTCGGGGTTCAGTTACTCAGCGTGTCGGGGTTCAGTTACTCACCGTGTCGTGGTTCAGTTACTCACCGTGTCGGGGAGATCAGTTACACACCGTGTCGGGGTTCAGTTACACACCGTGTCGGGGTTCAGTTACTCACCGTGTCGGGGTTCAGTTACACGCCGTGTCGGGGAGATCAGTTATTCACCGTGTCGGGGAGATCAGCTACTCGCCGTGTCGGGATTCAGCTACTTGCCGTGTCGGGGTTCAGTTACTCACCGTGTCGGGGTTCAATTACTCACCGTGTCAGGGTTCAGTTACTCACCGTGTCGGGGAGATCAGTTACACACCGTGTCGGGGTTCAGTTACTCACCGTGTCGGGGTTCAGTTACTCACCGTGTCGGTGTTCAGTTACTCACCGTGTCGGGGTTCAGTTACTCACCGTGTCGGGGTTCAGTTACTCAACGTGTCGGGGAGATCAGTTACACACCGTGTCGGGGTTCAGTTACACACCGTGTCGGGGTTCAGTTACTCACCGTGTCGGGGTTCAGTTACTCACCGTGTCGGGGAGATCAGTTACACACCGTGCCGGGGATTCAGTTACTCACCGTGTCGGGGTTCAGTTGCTCACCGTGTCGGGGAGATCAGTTACTCACCGTGTCGGGGTGCAGTTACTCACCGTGTCGGGGTGCAGTTACTCACCGTGTCGGGGTTCAGTTACACACCGTGTCGGGGTTCAGTTACACCCCGTGTCGGGGTTCAGTTACTCAGCGTGTCGGGGTTCAGTTACTCAGCGTGTCGGGGTTCAGTTACTCACCGTGTCGTGGTTCAGTTACCGTGTCGGGGAGATCAGTTACACACCGTGTCGGGGTTCAGTTACACACCGTGTCGGGGTTCAGTTACTCACCGTGTCGGGGTTCAGTTGCTCACCGTGTCGGGGAGATCAGTTGCACACCGTGCCGGGGATTCAGTTACTCACCGTGTCGGGGTTTAGTTACTCACCGTGTCGGGGAGATCAGTTACACACCGTGTCGGGGTTCAGTTACACACCGTGTCGGGGTTCAGTTACTCACCGTGTCGGGGAGATCAGCTACACACCGTGTCAGGGTTCAGTTACTCAACATGTCGGGGAGATCAGTTACACACCGTGTCGGGGTTCAGTTACTCACTATGTCGGGGTTCAGTTACTCACCGTGTCGGGGAGATCAGTTACTCACCGTGTCGGGGAGATCAGTTACACACCGTGTCAGGGTTCAGTTACTCACCGTGTCGTGGTTCAGTTACTCACCGTGTCGGGGTTCAGTTACTCACCGTGTCGGGGTTCAGTTACTCACCGTGTCGTGGTTCAGTTACTCACCGTGTCGGGGAGATCAGTTACACACCGTGTCGGGGTTCAGTTACTCACCGTGTCGTGGTTCAGTTACTCACCGTGTCGGGGAGATCAGTTACACACCGTGTCAGGGTTCAGTTACACACCGTGTCAGGGTTCAGTTACTCACCGTGTCGGGGAGATCAGTTACACACCGTTTCGGGCTTCAGTTACACACCGTGTCGGGGTTCAGTTACACGCCGTGTCGGGGAGATCAGTTACTCACCGTGTCGGGGAGATCAGCTACTCACCGTGTCGGGGTTCAGCTACTCACCATGTCGGGGTTCAGTTACTCACCGTGTCGGGGAGATCAGTTACTCACCGTGTCGGGGAGATCAGTTACTCACCGTGTCGTGGTTCAGTTACTCACCGTGTCGGGGAGATCAGTTACACACCGTGTCGGGGTTCAGTTACACACCGTGTCGGGGTTCAGTTACTCACCGTGTCAGGGAGATCAGTTACTCACCGTGTCAGGGAGATCAGTTACACACCGTGTCAGGGTTCAGTTACTCACCGTGTCGGGGAGATCAGTTACACACCGTGTAAGGGTTCAGTTACACACCGTGTCGGGGTTCAGTTACACACCGTGTCGGGGTTCAGTTACACACCGTGTCGGGGTTCAGTTACACACCGTGTCGGGGTTCAGTTACACACCGTGTCGGGGTTCAGTTACACACCGTGTCGGGGTTCAGTTACACACCGTGTCGGGGTTCAGTTACACACCGTGTCGGGGTTCAGTTACACACCGTGTCGGGGTTCAGTTACACACCGTGTCGGGGTTCAGTTACACGCCGTGTCGGCGAGATCAGTTAATCACCGTGTCGGGGAGATCAGCTACTCACCGTGTCGGGGTTCAGCTACTCGCCGTGTCGGGGTTCAGTTACTCGCCGTGTCGGGGTTCAGTTACTCACCGTGTCGGGGTTCAGTTACTCACCGTGTCGGGGTTCAGTTACTCACCGTGTCGGGGTGCAGTTACTCACCGTGTCGGGGTGCAGTTACTCACCGTGTCGGGGTGCAGTTACTCACCGTGTCGGGGTGCAGTTACTCACCGTGTCGGGGTGCAGTTACTCACCGTGTCGGGGTGCAGTTACTCACCGTGTCGGGGTGCAGTTACTCACCGTGTCGGGGTTCAGTTACACACCGTGTCGGGGTTCAGTTACACACCGTGTCGGGGTTCAGTTACACACCGTGTCAGGGTTCAGTTACTCACCGTGTCGGGGAGATCAGTTGCACACCGTGTCGGGGTTCAGTTACTCACCATGTCGGGGTTCAATTACACACCGTGTCTGGGCTCAGTTACTCACCGTGTCGGGGTTCAGTTACTGGTCGTGTCGGGTTTCAGTTACACGCTGTGTCGGGGAGATCAGTTACACACCGTGTCGGGGATCAGTTACACACCGTGTCGGGCTTCAGTTACACACCGTGTCGGGGAGATCAGTTACTCACCGTGTCGGGGAGATCAGCGACTCACCGTGTCGGGGTTCAGTTACTCACCGTGTCGGGGAGATCAGTTACTCACCGTGTCAGGGTTCAGTTACTCACCATGTCGGGGAGATCAGTTACACACCGTGTCGGGGTTCAGTTACTCACCATGTCGGGGTTCAGTTACTCACCGTGTCGGGGAGATCAGTTACTCACCGTGTCGGGGTTCAGTTACTCACCGTGTCGGGGTTCAGTTACTCACCGTGTCGGGGTTCAGTTACTCAACGTGTCGGGGAGATCAGTTACACACCGTGTCGGGGTTCAGTTACACACCGTGTCGGGGTTCAGTTACTCACCGTGTCGGGGTTCAGTTACTCACCGTGTCGGGGAGATCAGTTACACACCGTGCCGGGGATTCAGTTACTCACCGTGTCGGGGTTCAGTTGCTCACCGTGTCGGGGAGATCAGTTACACACCGTGTCGGTGTTCAGTTACACACCGTGTCGGGGTTCAGTTACTCACCGTGTCGGGGTTCAGTTACTCACCGTGTCGGGGTTCAGTTACTCACCGTGTCGGGGTGCAGTTACTCACCGTGTCGGGGTGCAGTTACTCACCGTGTCGGGGTGCAGTTACTCACCGTGTCGGGGTTCAGTTACACACCGTGTCGGGGTTCAGTTACACCCCGTGTCGGGGTTCAGTTACTCAGCGTGTCGGGGTTCAGTTACTCAGCGTGTCGGGGTTCAGTTACTCACCGTGTCGTGGTTCAGTTACCGTGTCGGGGAGATCAGTTACACACCGTGTCGGGGTTCAGTTACACACCGTGTCGGGGTTCAGTTACTCACCGTGTCGGGGTTCAGTTGCTCACCGTGTCGGGGAGATCAGTTGCACACCGTGCCGGGGATTCAGTTACTCACCGTGTCGGGGTTTAGTTACTCACCGTGTCGGGGAGATCAGTTACACACCGTGTCGGGGTTCAGTTACACACCGTGTCGGGGTTCAGTTACTCACCATGTCGGGGAGATCAGCTACACACCGTGTCAGGGTTCAGTTACTCAACATGTCGGGGAGATCAGTTACACACCGTGTCGGGGTTCAGTTACTCACTATGTCGGGGTTCAGTTACTCACCGTGTCGGGGAGATCAGTTACTCACCGTGTCGGGGAGATCAGTTACACACCGTGTCAGGGTTCAGTTACTCACCGTGTCGTGGTTCAGTTACTCACCGTGTCGGGGTTCAGTTACTCACCGTGTCGGGGTTCAGTTACTCACCGTGTCGTGGTTCAGTTACTCACCGTGTCGGGGAGATCAGTTACACACCGTGTCGGGGTTCAGTTACTCACCGTGTCGTGGTTCAGTTACTCACCGTGTCGGGGAGATCAGTTACACACCGTGTCAGGGTTCAGTTACACACCGTGTCAGGGTTCAGTTACTCACCGTGTCGGGGAGATCAGTTACACACCGTTTCGGGCTTCAGTTACACACCGTGTCGGGGTTCAGTTACACGCCGTGTCGGGGAGATCAGTTACTCACCGTGTCGGGGAGATCAGCTACTCACCGTGTCGGGGTTCAGCTACTCACCATGTCGGGGTTCAGTTACTCACCGTGTCGGGGAGATCAGTTACTCACCGTGTCGGGGAGATCAGTTACTCACCGTGTCGTGGTTCAGTTACTCACCGTGTCGGGGAGATCAGTTACACACCGTGTCGGGGTTCAGTTACACACCGTGTCGGGGTTCAGTTACTCACCGTGTCAGGGAGATCAGTTACTCACCGTGTCAGGGAGATCAGTTACACACCGTGTCAGGGTTCAGTTACTCACCGTGTCGGGGAGATCAGTTACACACCGTGTAAGGGTTCAGTTACACACCGTGTCGGGGTTCAGTTACACACCGTGTCGGGGTTCAGTTACACACCGTGTCGGGGTTCAGTTACACACCGTGTCGGGGTTCAGTTACACACCGTGTCGGGGTTCAGTTACACACCGTGTCGGGGTTCAGTTACACACCGTGTCGGGGTTCAGTTACACACCGTGTCGGGGTTCAGTTACACGCCGTGTCGGCGAGATCAGTTAATCACCGTGTCGGGGAGATCAGCTACTCACCGTGTCGGGGTTCAGCTACTCGCCGTGTCGGGGTTCAGTTACTCGCCGTGTCGGGGTTCAGTTACTCACCGTGTCGGGGTTCAGTTACTCACCGTGTCGGGGTTCAGTTACTCACCGTGTCGGGGTGCAGTTACTCACCGTGTCGGGGTTCAGTTACTCACCGTGTCGGGGTGCAGTTACTCACCGTGTCGGGGTGCAGTTACTCACCGTGTCGGGGTGCAGTTACTCACCGTGTCGGGGTGCAGTTACTCACCGTGTCGGGGTTCAGTTACACACCGTGTCGGGGTTCAGTTACACACCGTGTCGGGGTTCAGTTACACACCGTGTCAGGGTTCAGTTACTCACCGTGTCGGGGAGATCAGTTACACACCGTGTCGGGGTTCAGTTACTCACCATGTCGGGGTTCAATTACACACGTGGTCAAAGCTTCGATGCTGGGGATGTTGGCCTGAGTGAGAACACTGACGTTGGTGCACCTATCCTGCCAATGGATTTGCAGGATCTTGCGGAGGCAGCATTGGTGGTACCTCTCCAGTGCTTTGAGGTGCCTGCTGTACATGATCCATGTCTCTGAAGCATACAGGAGGGCGGGTATCACTACTGCTCTGTAGACCATGAGCTTAGTGCTGGATTTGAGGTCCTGGTCTTCAAACACTCTCTTCCTCAGGCGACCGAAGGCTGCACTGGCACACTGAAGGCAGTGTTGGACTTCGTCATCGACGTCTGCCCTTGTAGACAGTAGGCTCCCGAGGTATGGAAAGTGGTCTACGTTGTCCAAGGCCTCATCATGTATTTTGATAATCAGGGAGCAGTACTGTGTGATGGGGGCAGGTTGGTAGAGGACCTTTGTCTTATGGATGTTTAGTGTAAGGCCCATGCTCTCGTGCGCTTCGGTGAAGGTGTTGACGATGGTTTGGAGTTCAACCTCAGAGTGTGCGCAGATGCAAGCGTTGTCTGCATACTGTAATTCGACGACAGAGGATGGGACGACCTTGGATCTGGACTGGAGGCGACGGAGGTTGAACAGTTTCCCGTTTGTTCTGTAAATTAGCTCCACTCCAGTGGGGAGCTTACTGAGGGTGAGATGGAGCATTGCAGCCAGGAAGATCGAGAAGAGTGTTGGTGCGATGACACAGCCTTGCTTGACCCTGGTCCGTACGTGAATTGGGTCTGTGGTGGATCCGTTGGTCAGGATCACGGCTTGCATGTCATCGTGAAGCAGGCGGAGGATGGTGACAAACTTTTGAGGGCAGCCGAATTTGAGGAGGACACTCCATAACCCCTCATGGTTGACGGTGTTGAAGGTCTTTGTGAGGTCAAAGAAGGCCATGTACAGCGGTTGGTGCTGTTCCCTGCATTTCTCTTGTAATTGACGTGCGGTGAAGATCATGTCCATTGTGCCCCTTAGTGGGTGGAATCCGCATTGCGACTCTGGGAGGAGCTCTTCAGCTACTGGGAGAAGGCGATTGAGGAGGATTCTTGCGATGACTTTCCCTGTGGCAGACAGCATGGAAACTCCTCTGTAATTACCACAATCGGAATTGTCACCTTTCTTGAAGATGGTCACGATTACGGCATCTCTGAGATCTCCTGGCATACTCTCCTCCTTCCAAATAAGGGAAATGAGTTCATGTATTCGCGCCAATAGTGCTTCTCCGCCATGTTTTAGCGCCTCGGCGGGGATTCCATCTGCTCCTGAGGCGTTGATGTCCTTCAGTTGTCAGATGGCCTTTTCAACCTCATGCCGGGCTGGGGTTGTGCTGAAGTGGTGGCGGGTAGCATGCTGCGGGATGGAGTTGAGGACACTCGCGTCGAAGACAGAGTCTCGGTTAAGTAGATCTTCGAAGTGCTCCTTCCAGCGGGCACTGACTGCCTCTCTGTCCTTGATGTGTACCTCTCTGTTCTTGGGCTGCAGTGGGGTAGGACCTTGGGTGCTTGGGCTGTAGATGGTCTTGACTGCGCTAAAGAATCCACGCATGTCGTGGTTGTCGGCCAGTTGCTGGATCTCCTGCGCTTTCTCCACCCACCATCTGTTCTTTAGGTTGCGAGTTTTTTGTTGGACCTCGGCCTTCAGGCATCTGTAGAGCTGCTTTCATGCTCTCGAGTTCTGTTGCTGTTTCTAGATCAGGAATGCCTTGCGCTTGTGGCTTATTAGCTCCTGGATCTCCTGGTCATTCTCGTCGAACCAGTCTTGGTGTTTCCTGGTCGAGTGACCGAGCGTCTCTTCACAGGTGCTGATTATGGAGTCCTTGAGTGCAGACCAGGCGCTGTGGACACTTTGGCTAGAAATTCGAGTCGGAGGCTTACCGCGGGTGCAAGCATAGCGGGTGCACTTAACTAGCGCGCCTGCCGTTGTGCTGTGGGCCCGCGTGGGATTCAGATCCTGGGTCTCCTCCAGCTGCTGGTGTGCCGAGCTCGCGGATCCCAGCGGCGCAGATAGTTTGAAGCGTCCCCTGGGATCACGTGAGCCATGGGGAGCCAATCGGAGCAGGGAATCTCCATTCATAGATTTGACAGGAAGACCTGTCAAATCTATGAATAGAGATCGGCCCCAAAACCTAACTAAAACTTCAAATAATTTTTTTTTTAAACCATCACATTTTTAAAATAACTAAATTACATAAAATAATTATTTTAAACAATAATTTAAATTTTTGAAAAAATTAATTACTGTTTTTAACAGGGCTAAAAATAAACTTACCTTTCTTTAAAGTATTTAAAAATAATAAACTTGTGGAAAAAATGTTTTAATTTCACTTAATTCACCACTTACCTTGTTAAAAGCAGGCCTTGCGCCTGCTTTTTCCCCGCGCAGCTGCTCGGGACTTACCCGCACGGAGAAACCTGTCAAAAAAAGCTGAAGTTCGATGCGTACGTGCTGCCTCTCCTGCGCACGCGATTGACCCGCAAACCCCTTCCTTCACGAGACCGGAAGTTCCGGTTTCCGGTACATGCGCAGTGCATGCGCGAAACCGACACTTCTGGTGGCCCTATGGGTGAGTACACAGCGCGTACTCACCCGTGGGGACCCGAATTTCTGGGCCTCTGTCTCTGAATCACTGGGAGTCGACAGGTTGGTTGTGAGGCGCAGGCTGAATAGGGGTTTCTTTGAGTGCTCCAGCGTTGATTTTCCTGCGGCATTTCCTACATTGCAACAGTGACTACACTTCAAAAAAATACTTTGTTAGCTGTTAAGCACTTTGAGATGTTATGAAAGGCGCGATATAAATGCAAGTGTTGGGGTTCAGTTACTCACCGTGCCGGGGTTCAGTTGCTCACCGTGCCGGGGTTCAGTTGCTCACCGTGCCGGGGTTCAGTTGCTCACCGTGCCGGGGTTCAGTTGCTCACCGTGCCGGGGTTCAGTTGCTCACCGTGTCGGGGTTCAGTTACAGACCGTGTCGGGGTTCAGTTACAGACCGTGTCGGGGTTCAGTTACAGTCCGTGTCGGGGTTATCAGTTACAGACCGTGTCGGGGAGATCAGTTACTCACCGTGTCGGGGTTCAGTTACTCACCATGTCGTGGCTCAGTTAATCGCCGTGTCGGGGTTCAGTGACTCGCCGTGTCGGGGTTCAGTGACTCGCCGTGTCGGGGTTCAGTTATTCGCCGTGTCGGGGTTCAGTTACTCGGCGTGTCGGGGTTCAGTTACACGCCGTGTTGTGGTTCAGTTACACACCGTGTCGGGGTTCAGTTACTCACCGTGTCGGGGATCAGTTACTCACCGTGTCGGGGTTCAGTTACTCACCGTGTCGGGGTTCAGTTACTCACCGTGTCGGGGTTCAGTTACACACCGTGTCTGGGCTCAGTTACTCACCGTGTCGGGGTTCAGTTACTCACCGTGTCGGGATTCAGTTACTCACCGTGTCGGGGTTCAGTTACTCACCGTGTCGGGGTTCAGTTACTCACCGTGTCGGGGAGTTCAGTTACACACCGTGTCGGGGTTCAGTTACACACCGTGTCGGGCTTCAGTTACTCACCGTGTCGGGGAGATCAGTTACACACCGTGTCGGGGAGATCAGCTACTCACCGTGTCGGGGTTCAGTTACTCACCGTGTCGGGAGTTCAGTTACTCACCGTGTCAGGGTTCAGTTACTCACCGTGTCGGGGATTCAGTTACACACCGTGTCGGGGTTCAGTTACTCACCGTGTCGGGGTTCAGTTACTCACCGTGTCGGGGAGATCAGTTACACACCGTGTCGGGGTTCAGTTACTCACCGTGTCGGGGTTCAGTTACTCACCGTGTCGGGGTTCAGTTACTCACCGTGTCGGGGTTCAGTTACTCACCGTGTCGGGGTTCAGTTACTCACCGTGTCGGGAGATCAGTTACTCACCGTGTCGGGGATCAGTTACACACCGTGTCGGGGTTCAGTTACTCACCGTGTCGGGAGATCAGTTACTCACCGTGTCGGAGTTCAGTTACTCACCGTGTCGGGGTTCAGTTACTCACCGTGTCGGGGTTCAGTTACTCACCGTGTCGGGAGTTCAGTTACTCACCGTGTCGGGGTTCAGTTACTCACCGTGTCGGGGTTCAGTTACTCACCGTGTCGGGGTTCAGTTACTCACCGTGTCGGGGTTCAGTTACTCACCGTGTCGGGGTTCAGTTACTCACCGTGTCGGGGTTCAGTTACACACCGTGTCGGGGTTCAGTTACTCACCGTGTCGGGGTTCAGTTACTCACCGTGTCGGGAGTTCAGTTACTCACCGTGTCGGGGAGATCAGTTACTCACCGTGTCGGGGTTCAGTTACTCACCGTGTCGGGGTTCAGTTACTCACCGTGTCGGGGTTCAGTTACTCACCGTGTCGGGGTTCAGTTACTCACCGTGTCGGGGATCAGTTACTCACCGTGTCGGGGAGATCAGTTACACACCGTGTCGGGGTTCAGTTACTCACCGTGTCGGGGTTCAGTTACTCACCGTGTCGGGGTTCAGTTACTCACCGTGTCGGGGTTCAGTTACTCACCGTGTCGGGGTTCAGTTACTCACCGTGTCGGGGTTCAGTTACTCACCGTGTCGGGGTTCAGTTACTCACCGTGTCGGGGTTCAGTTACTCACCGTGTCGGGGTTCAGTTACTCACCGTGTCGGGGTTCAGTTACACACCGTGTCGGGGTTCAGTTACTCACCGTGTCGGGGTTCAGTTACTCACCGTGTCGGGGTTCAGTTACTCACCGTGTCGGGGTTCAGTTACTCACCGTGTCGGGGTTCAGTTACACACCGTGTCGGGGTTCAGTTACTCACCGTGTCGGGGTTCAGTTACTCACCGTGTCGGGGTTCAGTTACTCACCGTGTCGGGGTTCAGTTACTCACCGTGTCGGGGTTCAGTTACTCACCGTGTCGGGGTTCAGTTACTCACCGTGTCGGGGTTCAGTTACTCACCGTGTCGGGGTTCAGTTACTCACCGTGTCGGGGTTCAGTTACTCACCGTGTCGGGAGATCAGTTACTCACCGTGTCGGGGTTCAGTTACTCACCGTGTCGGGGTTCAGTTACTCACCGTGTCGGGGTTCAGTTACTCACCGTGTCGGGGTTCAGTTACTCACCGTGTCGGGGTTCAGTTACTCACCGTGTCGGGGTTCAGTTACTCACCGTGTCGGGGAGATCAGTTACTCACCGTGTCGGGGTTCAGTTACTCACCGTGTCGGGGTTCAGTTACTCACCGTGTCGGGGTTCAGTTACTCACCGTGTCGGGGTTCAGTTACTCACCGTGTCGGGGTTCAGTTACTCACCGTGTCGGGGTTCAGTTACTCACCGTGTCGGGGTTCAGTTACTCACCGTGTCGGGGTTCAGTTACTCACCGTGTCGGGGATCAGTTACTCACCGTGTCGGGGTTCAGTTACTCACCGTGTCGGGGTTCAGTTACTCACCGTGTCGGGGTTCAGTTACTCACCGTGTCGGGGTTCAGTTACTCACCGTGTCGGGGTTCAGTTACTCACCGTGTCGGGGTTCAGTTACTCACCGTGTCGGGGTTCAGTTACTCACCGTGTCGGGGTTCAGTTACTCACCGTGTCGGGGTTCAGTTACTCACCGTGTCGGGAGTTCAGTTACTCACCGTGTCGGGGTTCAGTTACTCACCGTGTCGGGGTTCAGTTACTCACCGTGTCGGGGTTCAGTTACTCACCGTGTCGGGGTTCAGTTACTCACCGTGTCGGGAGATCAGTTACTCACCGTGTCGGGGATCAGTTACTCACCGTGTCGGGGTTCAGTTACTCACCGTGTCGGGGTTCAGTTACTCACCGTGTCGGGGTTCAGTTACTCACCGTGTCGGGGTTCAGTTACTCACCGTGTCGGGGTTCAGTTACTCACCGTGTCGGGGAGATCAGTTACACACCGTGTCGGGGTTCAGTTACTCACCGTGTCGGGGTTCAGTTACTCACCGTGTCGGGGTTCAGTTACTCACCGTGTCGGGGTTCAGTTACACACCGTGTCGGGGTTCAGTTACTCACCGTGTCGGGGATCAGTTACACACCGTGTCGGGGTTCAGTTACTCACCGTGTCGGGGTTCAGTTACTCACCGTGTCGGGGTTCAGTTACTCACCGTGTCGGGGTTCAGTTACTCACCGTGTCGGGGTTCAGTTACTCACCGTGTCGGGGTTCAGTTACTCACCGTGTCGGGAGTTCAGTTACTCACCGTGTCGGGGTTCAGTTACTCACCGTGTCGGGGTTCAGTTACTCACCGTGTCGGGGAGATCAGTTACACACCGTGTCGGGGTTCAGTTACTCACCGTGTCGGGGTTCAGTTACTCACCGTGTCGGGGTTCAGTTACTCACCGTGTCGGGGAGATCAGTTACACACCGTGTCAGGGTTCAGTTACTCACCGTGTCGGGGAGATCAGTTACACACCGTGTCGGGGTTCAGTTACACACCGTGTCGGGGTTCAGTTACACACCGTGTCGGGGTTCAGTTACACACCGTGTCGGGGTTCAGTTACTCACCGTGTCGGGGTTCAGTTACACACCGTGTCGGGGTTCAGTTACACACCGTGTCGGGGTTCAGTTACACACCGTGTCGGGGTTCAGTTACACACCGTGTCGGGGTTCAGTTACTCACCGTGTCGGGGTTCAGTTACTCACCGTGTCGGGGTTCAGTTACTCACCGTGTCGGGGAGATCAGTTACTCACCGTGTCGGGGTTCAGTTACTCACCGTGTCGGGGTTCAGTTACTCACCGTGTCGGGGTTCAGTTACTCACCGTGTCGGGGTTCAGTTACTCACCGTGTCGGGGTTCAGTTACTCACCGTGTCGGGGTTCAGTTACTCACCGTGTCGGGGTTCAGTTACTCACCGTGTCGGGGTTCAGTTACTCACCGTGTCGGGGTTCAGTTACTCACCGTGTCGGGGTTCAGTTACTCACCGTGTCGGGGTTCAGTTACTCACCGTGTCGGGGTTCAGTTACTCACCGTGTCGGGGTTCAGTTACTCACCGTGTCGGGGTTCAGTTACACACCGTGTCGGGGTTCAGTTACTCACCGTGTCGGGGTTCAGTTACTCACCGTGTCGGGAGATCAGTTACACACCGTGTCGGGGTTCAGTTACTCACCGTGTCGGGGTTCAGTTACTCACCGTGTCGGGGTTCAGTTACTCACCGTGTCGGGGTTCAGTTACTCACCGTGTCGGGGTTCAGTTACTCACTGTGTCGGGGAGATCAGTTACACACCGTGTCGGGGATCAGTTACACACCGTGTCGGGCTTCAGTTACACACCGTGTCGGGGAGATCAGTTACTCACCGTGTCGGGGAGATCAGCTACTCACCGTGTCGGGGTTCAGTTACTCACCGTGTCGGGGAGATCAGTTACTCACCGTGTCAGGGTTCAGTTACTCACCATGTCGGGGAGATCAGTTACACACCGTGTCGGGGTTCAGTTACTCACCATGTCGGGGTTCAGTTACTCACCGTGTCGGGGAGATCAGTTACTCACCGTGTCGGGGTTCAGTTACTCACCGTGTCGGGGTTCAGTTACTCACCGTGTCGGGGTTCAGTTACTCAACGTGTCGGGGAGATCAGTTACACACCGTGTCGGGGTTCAGTTACACACCGTGTCGGGGTTCAGTTACTCACCGTGTCGGGGTTCAGTTACTCACCGTGTCGGGGAGATCAGTTACACACCGTGCCGGGGATTCAGTTACTCACCGTGTCGGGGTTCAGTTACTCACCGTGTCGGGGATCAGTTACACACCGTGTCGGGGTTCAGTTACTCACCGTGTCGGGGTTCAGTTACTCACCGTGTCGGGGTTCAGTTACTCACCGTGTCGGGGTTCAGTTACTCACCGTGTCGGGGTTCAGTTACTCACCGTGTCGGGGTTCAGTTACTCACCGTGTCGGGGTTCAGTTACTCACCGTGTCGGGGTTCAGTTACTCACCGTGTCGGGGTTCAGTTACTCACCGTGTCGGGGTTCAGTTACTCACCGTGTCGGGGTTCAGTTACTCACCGTGTCGGGGTTCAGTTACTCACCGTGTCGGGGTTCAGTTACTCACCGTGTCGGGGTTCAGTTACTCACCGTGTCGGGGTTCAGTTACACACCGTGTCGGGGTTCAGTTACTCACCGTGTCGGGGTTCAGTTACTCACCGTGTCGGGAGATCAGTTACTCACCGTGTCGGGGTTCAGTTACTCACCGTGTCGGGGTTCAGTTACTCACCGTGTCGGGGAGATCAGTTACACACCGTGTCGGGGTTCAGTTACTCACCGTGTCGGGGTTCAGTTACTCACCGTGTCGGGAGATCAGTTACACACCGTGTCAGGGTTCAGTTACTCACCGTGTCGGGGTTCAGTTACTCACCGTGTCGGGGTTCAGTTACTCACCGTGTCGGGGTTCAGTTACTCACCGTGTCGGGAGATCAGTTACTCACCGTGTCGGGAGATCAGTTACACACCGTGTCGGGTTCAGTTACTCACCGTGTCGGGGTTCAGTTACTCACCGTGTCGGGGTTCAGTTACTCACCGTGTCGGGGTTCAGTTACTCACCGTGTCGGGGTTCAGTTACTCACCGTGTCGGGGAGATCAGTTACACACCGTGTCGGGGTTCAGTTACTCACCGTGTCGGGGTTCAGTTACTCACCGTGTCGGGAGATCAGTTACACACCGTGTCGGGTTCAGTTACACACCGTGTCAGGGGTTCAGTTACTCACCGTGTCGGGAGTTCAGTTACACACCGTGTCGGGGTTCAGTTACTCACCGTGTCGGGGTTCAGTTACACACCGTGTCGGGAGTTCAGTTACTCACCGTGTCGGGGAGATCAGTTACTCACCGTGTCGGGGTTCAGTTACTCACCGTGTCGGGGTTCAGTTCCTCACCGTGTCGGGGTTCAATTACTCACCGTGTCGGGATCAGTTACTCACCGTGTCGGGGTTCAGTTACTCACTGTGTCGGGGAGATCAGTTAGACACCGTGTCGGGGTTCAGTTACTCACCGTGTCGGGGTTCAGTTACTCACCGTGTCGGGGTTCAGTTACTCACCGTGTCGGGGATCAGTTACTCACCGTGTCAGGGTTCAGTTACTCACCGTGTCGGGGAGATCAGTTACACACCGTGTCGGGGTTCAGTTACACACCGTGTCGGGGTTCAGTTACTCACCGTGTCGGGGTTCAGTTACTCACCGTGTCGGGGTTCAGTTACACACCGTGTCGGGGTTCAGTTACACACCGTGTCGGGGTTCAGTTACACACCGTGTCGGGGTTCAGTTACACACCGTGTCGGGGTTCAGTTACACACCGTGTCGGGGTTCAGTTACACGCCGTGTCGGCGAGATCAGTTAATCACCGTGTCGGGGAGATCAGCTACTCACCGTGTCGGGGTTCAGCTACTCACCGTGTCGGGGTTCAGTTACTCGCCGTGTCGGGGTTCAGTTACTCACCGTGTCGGGGTTCAGTTACTCACCGTGTCGGGGTTCAGTTACTCACCGTGTCGGGGTTCAGTTACTCACCGTGTCGGGGTTCAGTTACTCACCGTGTCGGGGTGCAGTTACTCACCGTGTCGGGGTGCAGTTACTCACCGTGTCGGGGTTCAGTTACTCACCGTGTCGGGGTTCAGTTACTCACCGTGTCGGGGTTCAGTTACACACCGTGTCGGGGTTCAGTTACACACCGTGTCGGGGTTCAGTTACACACCGTGTCGGGGTTCAGTTACTCACCGTGTCGGGGAGATCAGTTACACACCGTGTCGGGGTTCAGTTACTCACCGTGTCGGGGTTCAGTTACACACCGTGTCGGGGTTCAGTTACTCACCGTGTCGGGGTTCAGTTACTCACCGTGTCGGGGTTCAGTTACTCACCGTGTCGGGGTTCAGTTACTCACCGTGTCGGGGATCAGTTACACACCGTGTCGGGCTTCAGTTACACACCGTGTCGGGGAGATCAGTTACTCACCGTGTCGGGGAGTTCAGTTACTCACCGTGTCGGGGTTCAGTTACTCACCGTGTCGGGAGTTCAGTTACTCACCGTGTCGGGGTTCAGTTACTCACCGTGTCGGGGAGATCAGTTACACACCGTGTCGGGGTTCAGTTACTCACCGTGTCGGGGTTCAGTTACTCACCGTGTCGGGGAGATCAGTTACACACCGTGTCGGGGATCAGTTACTCACCGTGTCGGGGTTCAGTTACTCACCGTGTCGGGGTTCAGTTACACACCGTGTCGGGGTTCAGTTACTCACCGTGTCGGGGTTCAGTTACTCACCGTGTCGGGGTTCAGTTACTCACCGTGTCGGGGTTCAGTTACTCACCGTGTCGGGGTTCAGTTACTCACCGTGTCGGGGTTCAGTTACTCACCGTGTCGGGGAGATCAGTTACACACCGTGTCGGGGTTCAGTTACTCACCGTGTCGGGGTTCAGTTACTCACCGTGTCGGGGTTCAGTTACTCACCGTGTCGGGGAGTTCAGTTACACACCGTGTCGGAGTTCAGTTACTCACCGTGTCGGGGTTCAGTTACTCACCGTGTCGGGGAGATCAGTTACACACCGTGTCGGGGTTCAGTTACACACCGTGTCGGGGTTCAGTTACTCACCGTGTCGGGGTTCAGTTACTCACCGTGTCGGGGTTCAGTTACTCACCGTGTCGGGGTTCAGTTACTCACCGTGTCGGGGTTCAGTTACTCACCGTGTCGGGGTGCAGTTACTCACCGTGTCGGGGTTCAGTTACACACCGTGTCGGGGTTCAGTTACACCCCGTGTCGGGGTTCAGTTACTCAGCGTGTCGGGGTTCAGTTACTCACCGTGTCGGGGTTCAGTTACTCACCGTGTCGGGGTTCAGTTACCGTGTCGGGGAGATCAGTTACACACCGTGTCGGGGTTCAGTTACACACCGTGTCGGGGTTCAGTTACTCACCGTGTCGGGGTTCAGTTACTCACCGTGTCGGGGAGATCAGTTGCTCACCGTGTCGGGGTTCAGTTACTCACCGTGTCGGGGTTCAGTTACTCACCGTGTCGGGGTTCAGTTACACACCGTGTCGGGGTTCAGTTACACACCGTGTCGGGGTTCAGTTACTCACCGTGTCGGGGAGATCAGCTACACACCGTGTCAGGGTTCAGTTACTCACCGTGTCGGGGAGATCAGTTACACACCGTGTCGGGGTTCAGTTACTCACCGTGTCGGGGTTCAGTTACTCACCGTGTCGGGGAGATCAGTTACTCACCGTGTCGGGGAGATCAGTTACACACCGTGTCAGGGTTCAGTTACTCACCGTGTCGTGGTTCAGTTACTCACCGTGTCGGGGTTCAGTTACTCACCGTGTCGGGGTTCAGTTACTCACCGTGTCGTGGTTCAGTTACTCACCGTGTCGGGGAGATCAGTTACACACCGTGTCGGGGTTCAGTTACTCACCGTGTCGTGGTTCAGTTACTCACCGTGTCGGGGAGATCAGTTACACACCGTGTCAGGGTTCAGTTACACACCGTGTCAGGGTTCAGTTACTCACCGTGTCGGGGAGATCAGTTACACACCGTTTCGGGCTTCAGTTACACACCGTGTCGGGGTTCAGTTACACGCCGTGTCGGGGTTCAGTTACTCACCGTGTCGGGGAGATCAGCTACTCACCGTGTCGGGGTTCAGCTACTCACCATGTCGGGGTTCAGTTACTCACCGTGTCGGGGAGATCAGTTACTCACCGTGTCGGGGAGATCAGTTACTCACCGTGTCGTGGTTCAGTTACTCACCGTGTCGGGGAGATCAGTTACACACCGTGTCGGGGTTCAGTTACACACCGTGTCGGGGTTCAGTTACTCACCGTGTCAGGGAGATCAGTTACTCACCGTGTCAGGGAGATCAGTTACACACCGTGTCAGGGTTCAGTTACTCACCGTGTCGGGGAGATCAGTTACACACCGTGTAAGGGTTCAGTTACACACCGTGTCGGGGTTCAGTTACACACCGTGTCGGGGTTCAGTTACACACCGTGTCGGGGTTCAGTTACACACCGTGTCGGGGTTCAGTTACACACCGTGTCGGGGTTCAGTTACACACCGTGTCGGGGTTCAGTTACTCACCGTGTCGGGGTTCAGTTACACACCGTGTCGGGGTTCAGTTACACGCCGTGTCGGGGAGATCAGTTACTCACCGTGTCGGGGAGATCAGCTACTCACCGTGTCGGGGTTCAGCTACTCGCCGTGTCGGGGTTCAGTTACTCACCGTGTCGGGGTTCAGTTACTCACCGTGTCGGGGTTCAGTTACTCACCGTGTCGGGGTTCAGTTACTCACCGTGTCGGGGTTCAGTTACTCACCGTGTCGGGGTTCAGTTACTCACCGTGTCGGGGTGCAGTTACTCACCGTGTCGGGGTGCAGTTACTCACCGTGTCGGGGTTCAGTTACTCACCGTGTCGGGGTTCAGTTACTCACCGTGTCGGGGTTCAGTTACACACCGTGTCGGGGTTCAGTTACACACCGTGTCGGGGTTCAGTTACACACCGTGTCAGGGGTTCAGTTACTCACCGTGTCGGGGAGATCAGTTACACACCGTGTCGGGGTTCAGTTACTCACCATGTCGGGGTTCAGTTACACACCGTGTCTGGGCTCAGTTACTCACCGTGTCGGGGTTCAGTTACTGGCCGTGTCGGGGTTCAGTTACACGCTGTGTCGGGGTTCAGTTACACACCGTGTCGGGGATCAGTTACACACCGTGTCGGGCTTCAGTTACACACCGTGTCGGGGAGATCAGTTACTCACCGTGTCGGGGAGATCAGCTACTCACCGTGTCGGGGTTCAGTTACTCACCGTGTCGGGGAGATCAGTTACTCACCGTGTCGGGGGTTCAGTTACTCACCGTGTCGGGAGATCAGTTACACACCGTGTCGGGGTTCAGTTACTCACCGTGTCGGGGTTCAGTTACTCACCGTGTCGGGAGATCAGTTACACACCGTGTCGAGGATCAGTTACTCACCGTGTCGGGGTTCAGTTACTCACCGTGTCGGGAGATCAGTTACACACCGTGTCGGGGTTCAGTTACACACCGTGTCGGGGTTCAGTTACTCACCGTGTCGGGGAGATCAGTTACACACCGTGTCGGGCATCAGTTACTCACCGTGTCGGGGTTCAGTTACTCACCGAGTCTGGGAGATCAGTTACTCACCGTGTCGGGAGATCAGCTTACTCACCGTGTCGGGTTCAGTTACTCACCATGTCGGGGTTCAGTTACTCACGTGTCGGGGAGATCAGTTACTCACCGTGTCGGGAGTTCAGTTACTCACCGTGTCGGGGTTCAGTTACTCACCGTGTCGGGAGATCAGTTACACACCGTGTCGGGGTTCAGTTACTCACCGTGTCGGGGTTCAGTTACTCACCGTGTCGGGAGTTCAGTTACTCACCGTGTCGGGGCTTCAGTTACACACCGTGTCGGGGTTCAGTTACACACCGTGTCGGGGGATCAGTTACTCACCGTGTCGGGAGATCAGTTACTCACCGTGTCGGGGATCAGTTACTCACCGTGTCGGGGTTCAGTTACTCACCGTGTCGGGGTTCAGTTACTCACCGTGTCGGGGTTCAGTTACTCACCGTGTCGGGGTTCAGTTACTCACCGTGTCGGGGTTCAGTTACTCACCGTGTCGGGGTTCAGTTACTCACCGTGTCGGGGTTCAGTTACTCACCGTGTCGGGGTTCAGTTACTCACCGTGTCGGGGTGCAGTTACTCACCGTGTCGGGGTGCAGTTACTCACCGTGTCGGGGTTCAGTTACACACCGTGTCGGGGTTCAGTTACACACCGTGTCGGGGTTCAGTTACACACCGTGTCAGGGTTCAGTTACTCACCGTGTCGGGGAGATCAGTTACACACCGTGTCGGGGTTCAGTTACTCACCGTGTCGGGGTTCAGTTACTCACCGTGTCGGGAGATCAGTTACTCACCGTGTCGGGGTGCAGTTACTCACCGTGTCGGGGTGCAGTTACTCACCGTGTCGGGGTGCAGTTACTCACCGTGTCGGGGTTCAGTTACACACCGTGTCGGGGTTCAGTTACACCCCGTGTCGGGGTTCAGTTACTCAGCGTGTCGGGGTTCAGTTACTCAGCGTGTCGGGGTTCAGTTACTCACCGTGTCGGGGTTCAGTTACTCACCGTGTCGGGGAGATCAGTTACACACCGTGTCGGGGTTCAGTTACACACCGTGTCGGGGTTCAGTTACTCACCGTGTCGGGGTTCAGTTACTCACCGTGTCGGGAGATCAGTTACACACCGTGTCGGGGAGATCAGTTACTCACCGTGTCGGGGTTCAGTTACTCACCGTGTCGGGGTTCAGTTACTCACCGTGTCGGGGTTCAGTTACTCACCGTGTCGGGGTTCAGTTACTCACCGTGTCGGGGAGATCAGTTACACACCGTGTCGGGGTTCAGTTACTCACCGTGTCGGGGTTCAGTTACTCACCGTGTCGGGGTTCAGTTACTCACCGTGTCGGGGTTCAGTTACTCACCGTGTCGGGGTTCAGTTACTCACCGTGTCGGGGTTCAGTTACTCACCGTGTCGGGGTTCAGTTACTCACCGTGTCGGGGTTCAGTTACTCACCGTGTCGGGGTTCAGTTACTCACCGTGTCGGGGTTCAGTTACTCACCGTGTCGGGGTTCAGTTACTCACCGTGTCGGGGTTCAGTTACTCACCGTGTCGGGGTTCAGTTACTCACCGTGTCGTGGTTCAGTTACTCACCGTGTCGGGGATCAGTTACACACCGTGTCGGGGTTCAGTTACACACCGTGTCGGGGTTCAGTTACTCACCGTGTCGGGGTTCAGTTACTCACCGTGTCGGGAGTTCAGTTACACACCGTGTCGGGGTTCAGTTACTCACCGTGTCGGGGTTCAGTTACTCACCGTGTCGGGGAGATCAGTTACACACCGTGTCGGGGTTCAGTTACTCACCGTGTCGGGGTTCAGTTACTCACCGTGTCGGGGTTCAGTTACTCACCGTGTCGGGGTTCAGTTACTCACCGTGTCGGGGTTCAGTTACTCACCGTGTCGGGGTTCAGTTACTCACCGTGTCGGGGTTCAGTTACTCACCGTGTCGGGGTTCAGTTACACACCGTGTCGGGGTTCAGTTACTCACCGTGTCGGGGTTCAGTTACTCACCGTGTCGGGGTTCAGTTACTCACCGTGTCGGGGTTCAGTTACTCACCGTGTCGTGGTTCAGTTACCGTGTCGGGAGATCAGTTACACACCGTGTCGGGGTTCAGTTACACACCGTGTCGGGGTTCAGTTACTCACCGTGTCGGGGTTCAGTTACTCACCGTGTCGGGGAGATCAGTAACACACCGTGTCGGGGATTCAGTTACTCACCGTGTCGGGGTTCAGTTACTCACCGTGTCGGGGAGATCAGTTACACACCGTGTCGGGGTTCAGTTACACACCGTGTCGGGGTTCAGTTACTCACCGTGTCGGGGAGATCAGTTACACACCGTGTCGGGGTTCAGTTACTCACCGTGTCGGGGAGATCAGTTACACACCGTGTCGGGGTTCAGTTACACACCGTGTCGGGGTTCAGTTACTCACCGTGTCGGGGTTCAGTTACTCACCGTGTCGGGAGATCAGTTACACACCGTGTCGGGGATTCAGTTACTCACCGTGTCGGGGTTCAGTTGCTCACCGTGTCGGGGAGATCAGTTACACACCGTGTCGGTGTTCAGTTACACACCGTGTCGGGGTTCAGTTACTCACCGTGTCGGGGTTCAGTTACTCACCGTGTCGGGGTTCAGTTACTCAACGTGTCGGGGTGCAGTTACTCACCGTGTCGGGGTGCAGTTACTCACCGTGTCGGGGTGCAGTTACTCACCGTGTCGGGGTTCAGTTACACACCGTGTCGGGGTTCAGTTACACCCCGTGTCGGGGTTCAGTTACTCAGCGTGTCGGGGTTCAGTTACTCAGCGTGTCGGGGTTCAGTTACTCACCGTGTCGTGGTTCAGTTACCGTGTCGGGGAGATCAGTTACACACCGTGTCGGGGTTCAGTTACACACCGTGTCGGGGTTCAGTTACTCACCGTGTCGGGGTTCAGTTACTCACCGTGTCGGGGAGATCAGTAACACACCGTGCCGGGGATTCAGTTACTCACCGTGTCGGGGTTTAGTTACTCACCGTGTCGGGGAGATCAGTTACACACCGTGTCGGGGTTCAGTTACACACCGTGTCGGGGTTCAGTTACTCACCGTGTCGGGGAGATCAGTTACACACCGTGTCGGGGTTCAGTTACTCACCGTGTCGGGGTTCAGTTACTCACCGTGTCGGGGAGATCAGTTACTCACCGTGTCGGGGAGATCAGTTACTCACCGTGTCGGGGTTCAGTTACTCACCGTGTCGGGGTTCAGTTACTCACCGTGTCGGGGTTCAGTTACTCACCGTGTCGGGGTTCAGTTACTCACCGTGTCGGGGTTCAGTTACTCACCGTGTCGGGGAGATCAGTTACACACCGTGTCGGGGTTCAGTTACTCACCGTGTCGGGGTTCAGTTACTCACCGTGTCGGGGTTCAGTTACTCACCGTGTCGGGTTCAGTTACTCACCGTGTCGGGGTTCAGTTACTCACCGTGTCGGGGTTCAGTTACACACCGTGTCGGGGTTCAGTTACTCACCGTGTCGGGGTTCAGTTACTCACCGTGTCGGGGATCAGTTACTCACCGTGTCGGGGTTCAGTTACTCACCGTGTCGGGGTTCAGTTACTCACCGTGTCGGGGTTCAGTTACACACCGTGTCGGGGTTCAGTTACACACCGTGTCGGGGTTCAGTTACACACCGTGTCGGGGTTCAGTTACTCACCGTGTCGGGGTTCAGTTACTCACCGTGTCGGGGTTCAGTTACTCACCGTGTCGGGGTTCAGTTACTCACCGTGTCGGGGTTCAGTTACTCACCGTGTCGGGGTTCAGTTACTCACCGTGTCGGGGTTCAGTTACTCACCGTGTCGGGGTTCAGTTACTCACCGTGTCGGGGTTCAGTTACTCACCGTGTCGGGGTTCAGTTACTCACCGTGTCGGGGTTCAGTTACTCACCGTGTCGGGGTTCAGTTACTCACCGTGTCGGGGTTCAGTTACTCACCGTGTCGGGGTTCAGTTACTCACCGTGTCGGGGTTCAGTTACACACCGTGTCGGGGTTCAGTTACTCACCGTGTCGGGGAGATCAGTTACACACCGTGTCGGGGTTCAGTTACTCACCGTGTCGGGGTTCAGTTACACACCGTGTCGGGGTTCAGTTACTCACCGTGTCGGGGTTCAGTTACTCACCGTGTCGGGGTTCAGTTACTCACCGTGTCGGGGTTCAGTTACTCACCGTGTCGGGGTTCAGTTACACACCGTGTCGGGCTTCAGTTACTCACCGTGTCGGGAGTTCAGTTACTCACCGTGTCGGGGTTCAGTTACTCACCGTGTCGGGGTTCAGTTACTCACCGTGTCGGGAGTTCAGTTACTCACCGTGTCGGGGTTCAGTTACTCACCGTGTCGGGAGATCAGTTACACACCGTGTCGGGGTTCAGTTACTCACCGTGTCGGGGTTCAGTTACTCACCGTGTCGGGGTTCAGTTACTCACCGTGTCGGGGTTCAGTTACTCACCGTGTCGGGGTTCAGTTACTCACCGTGTCGGGGATCAGTTACACACCGTGTCGGGGTTCAGTTACTCACCGTGTCGGGGTTCAGTTACTCACCGTGTCGGGGATCAGTTACACACCGTGTCGGGGTTCAGTTACTCACCGTGTCGGGTTCAGTTACTCACCGTGTCGGGGAGTTCAGTTACTCACCGTGTCGGGGAGTTCAGTTACTCACCGTGTCGGGGTTCAGTTACTCACCGTGTCGGGGTTCAGTTACTCACCGTGTCGGGGTTCAGTTACTCACCGTGTCGGGAGATCAGTTACTCACCGTGTCGGGGTTCAGTTACTCACCGTGTCGGGAGATCAGTTACTCACCGTGTCGGGGTTCAGTTACTCACCGTGTCGGGGTCAGTTACTCACCGTGTCGGGGTTCAGTTACTCACCGTGTCGGGGTTCAGTTACTCACCGTGTCGGGGTTCAGTTACACACCGTGTCGGGGATCAGTTACTCACCGTGTCGGGGTTCAGTTACTCACCGTGTCGGGGTTCAGTTACTCACCGTGTCGGGGTTCAGTTACTCACCGTGTCGGGGTTCAGTTACTCACCGTGTCGGGGTTCAGTTACTCACCGTGTCGGGGTTCAGTTACTCACCGTGTCGGGGTGCAGTTACTCACCGTGTCGGGGTGCAGTTACTCACCGTGTCGGGGTGCAGTTACTCACCGTGTCGGGGTGCAGTTACTCACCGTGTCGGGGTGCAGTTACTCACCGTGTCGGGGTGCAGTTACTCACCGTGTCGGGGTTCAGTTACACACCGTGTCGGGGTTCAGTTACACACCGTGTCGGGGTTCAGTTACACACCGTGTCGGGGTTCAGTTACACACCGTGTCAGGGTTCAGTTACTCACCGTGTCGGGGAGATCAGTTACACACCGTGTCGGGGTTCAGTTACTCACCATGTCGGGGTTCAGTTACTCACCGTGTCGGGAGATCAGTTACTCACCGTGTCGGGGTGCAGTTA
This sequence comes from Squalus acanthias, assembly GCA_030390025.1. Classification (NCBI taxonomy): domain Eukaryota; kingdom Metazoa; phylum Chordata; class Chondrichthyes; order Squaliformes; family Squalidae; genus Squalus; species Squalus acanthias. Next base: position 10,693,258 of record CM059442.1, on the reverse strand, counting down.
CTCACCGTGTCGGGGTGCAGTTACTCACCGTGTCGGGGTCCAGTTACTCACTGTGTCGGGGTTCAGTTACACACCGTGTCGGGGTTCAGTTACACACCGTGTCGGGGTTCAGTTACTCACCGTGTCGGGGTTCAGTTACTCACCGTGTCGGGGTTCAGTTACTCACCGTGTCGGGGTTCAGTTACTCACCGTGTCGGGGAGATCAGTTACACACCGTGTCGGGGTTCAGTTACTCACCGTGTCGGGGTTCAGTTACTCACCGTGTCGGGGTTCAGTTACACACCGTGTCGGGGAGATCAGTTACTCACCGTGTCGGGGAGATCAGTTACTCACCGTGTCGGGGTTCAGTTACTCACCGTGTCGGGGTTCAGTTACTCACCGTGTCGGGGTTCAGTTACTCACCGTGTCAGGGTTCAGTTACTCACCGTGTCGGGGAGATCAGTTACACACCGTGTCGGGGTTCAGTTACTCACCGTGTCGGGGTTCAGTTACTCACCGTGTCGGGGTTCAGTTACTCACCGTGTCGGGGTTCAGTTACTCACCGTGTCGGGGTTCAGTTACTCAACGTGTCGGGGTGCAGTTACTCACCGTGTCGGGGTGCAGTTACTCACCGTGTCGGGGTGCAGTTACTCACCGTGTCGGGGTTCAGTTACACACCGTGTCGGGGTTCACTTACACCCCGTGTCGGGGTTCAGTTACTCAGCGTGTCGGGGTTCAGTTACTCAGCGTGTCGGGGTTCAGTTACTCACCGTGTCGTGGTTCAGTTACTCACCGTGTCGGGGAGATCAGTTACACACCGTGTCGGGGTTCAGTTACACACCGTGTCGGGGTTCAGTTACTCACCGTGTCGGGGTTCAGTTACTCACCGTGTCGGGGAGATCAGTTGCACACCGTGTCAGGCATCAGTTACTCACCGTGTCGGGGTTCAGTTACTCACCATGTCGGGGAGATCAGTTACACACCGTGTCGGGGTTCAGTTACTCACCGTGTCGTGGTTCAGTTACTCACCGTGTCGGGGAGATCAGTTACACACCGTGTCGGGGTTCAGTTACACACCGTGTCGGGGTTCAGTTACTCACCGTGTCGGGGTTCAGTTACTCACCGTGTCGGGAGATCAGTTGCACACCGTGTCGGGATCAGTTACTCACCGTGTCGGGGTTCAGTTACTCACCATGTCGGGGATCAGTTACACACCGTGTCGGGGTTCAGTTACTCACCATGTCGGGGTTCAGTTACTCACCGTGTCGGGGAGATCAGTTACACACCGTGTCAGGCATCAGTTACACACCGTGTCGGGGTTCAGTTACTCACCGTGTCGGGAGATCAGTTACTCACCGTGTCGGGGATCAGTTACTCACCGTGTCGGGGTTCAGTTACTCACCGTGTCGGGGTTCAGTTACTCACCTGTGTCGGGGATCAGTTACTCACCGTGTCGGGGAGATCAGTTACTCACCGTGTCGTGGTTCAGTTACTCACCGTGTCGGGAGATCAGTTACACACCGTGTCGGGGTTCAGTTACACACCGTGTCGGGGTTCAGTTACTCACCGTGTCGGGGAGATCAGTTACACACCGTGTCGGGCTTCAGTTACACACCGTGTCGGGGTTCAGTTACACGCCGTGTCGGGGAGATCAGTTACTCACCGTGTCGGGAGATCAGCTACTCACCGTGTCGGGATTCAGCTACTCGCCGTGTCGGGGTTCAGTTACTCACCGTGTCGGGGTTCAGTTACTCACCGTGTCGGGGTTCAGTTACTCACCGTGTCGGGGTTCAGTTACTCACCGTGTCGGGGTGCAGTTACTCACCGTGTCGGGGTTCAGTTACTCACCGTGTCGGGGTTCAGTTACTCACCGTGTCGGGGTGCAGTTACTCACCGTGTCGGGGTGCAGTTACTCACCGTGTCGGGGTGCAGTTACTCACCGTGTCGGGGTTCAGTTACACACCGTGTCGGGGTTCAGTTACACACCGTGTCGGGGTTCAGTTACACACCGTGTCAGGGTTCAGTTACTCACCGTGTCGGGGAGATCAGTTACACACCGTGTCGGGGTTCAGTTACTCACCATGTCGGGGTTCAGTTACTCACCGTGTCGGGAAGATCAGTTACTCACCGTGTCGGGGTGCAGTTACTCACCGTGTCGGGGTGCAGTTACTCACCGTGTCGGGGTGCAGTTACTCACTGTGTCGGGGTTCAGTTACACACCGTGTCGGGGTTCAGTTACACCCCGTGTCGGGGTTCAGTTACTCAGCGTGTCGGGGTTCAGTTACTCAGCGTGTCGGGGTTCAGTTACTCACCGTGTCGTGGTTCAGTTACTCACCGTGTCGGGGAGATCAGTTACACACCGTGTCGGGGTTCAGTTACACACCGTGTCGGGGTTCAGTTACTCACCGTGTCGGGGTTCAGTTACACGCCGTGTCGGGGAGATCAGTTATTCACCGTGTCGGGGAGATCAGCTACTCACCGTGTCGGGATTCAGCTACTTGCCGTGTCGGGGTTCAATTACTCACCGTGTCAGGGTTCAGTTACTCACCGTGTCGGGGAGATCAGTTACACACCGTGTCGGGGTTCAGTTACTCACCGTGTCGGGGTTCAGTTACTCACCGTGTCGGGGTTCAGTTACTCACCGTGTCGGGGTTCAGTTACTCACCGTGTCGGGGTTCAGTTACTCAACGTGTCGGGGTTCAGTTACTCACCGTGTCGGGGTGCAGTTACTCACCGTGTCGGGGTGCAGTTACTCACCGTGTCGGGGTTCAGTTACACACCGTGTCGGGGTTCACTTACACCCGTGTCGGGGTTCAGTTACTCAGCGTGTCGGGGTTCAGTTACTCAGCGTGTCGGGGTTCAGTTACTCACCGTGTCGGGGTTCAGTTACTCACCGTGTCGGGGAGATCAGTTACACACCGTGTCGGGGTTCAGTTACACACCGTGTCGGGGTTCAGTTACTCACCGTGTCGGGGTTCAGTTACTCACCGTGTCGGGAGATCAGTTACACACCGTGCCGGGGATTCAGTTACTCACCGTGTCGGGGTTCAGTTGCTCACCGTGTCGGGAGATCAGTTACACACCGTGTCGGTGTTCAGTTACACACCGTGTCGGGGTTCAGTTACTCACCGTGTCGGGGTTCAGTTACTCACCGTGTCGGGGTTCAGTTACTCAACGTGTCGGGGTGCAGTAACTCACCGTGTCAGGGTTCAGTTACTCACCGTGTCGTGGTTCAGTTACTCACCGTGTCGGGGTTCAGTTACTCACCGTGTCGGGGTTCAGTTACTCACCGTGTCGTGGTTCAGTTACTCACCGTGTCGGGGAGATCAGTTACACACCGTGTCGGGGTTCAGTTACTCACCGTGTCGTGGTTCAGTTACTCACCGTGTCGGGGAGATCAGTTACACACCGTTTCGGGCTTCAGTTACACACCGTGTCGGGTTCAGTTACACACCGTGTCGGGGAGATCAGTTACTCACCGTGTCGGGGAGATCAGCTACTCACCGTGTCGGGGTTCAGCTACTCACCATGTCGGGGTTCAGTTACTCACCGTGTCGGGGAGATCAGTTACTCACCGTGTCGGGGAGATCAGTTACTCACCGTGTCGTGGTTCAGTTACTCACCGTGTCGGGGAGATCAGTTACACACCGTGTCGGGGTTCAGTTACACACCGTGTCGGGGTTCAGTTACTCACCGTGTCAGGGAGATCAGTTACACACCGTGTCGGGGTTCAGTTACTCACCGTGTCAGGGAGATCAGTTACACACCGTGTCGTGGTTCAGTTACTCACCGTGTCGGGGAGATCAGTTACACACCGTGTCGGGCTTCAGTTACACACCGTGTCGGGGTTCAGTTACACGCCGTGTCGGGGAGATCAGTTACTCACCGTGTCGGGGAGATCAGTTACACACCGTGTCGGGGTTCAGTTACACACCGTGTCGGGGTTCAGTTACTCACCGTGTCAGGGAGATCAGTTACTCACCGTGTCAGGGAGATCAGTTACACACCGTGTCAGGGTTCAGTTACTCACCGTGTCGGGGAGATCAGTTACACACCGTGTCAGGGTTCAGTTACACACCGTGTCGGGGTTCAGTTACACACCGTGTCGGGGTTCAGTTACACACCGTGTCGGGGTTCAGTTACACACCGTGTCGGGGTTCAGTTACACACCGTGTCGGGGTTCAGTTACACACCGTGTCGGGGTTCAGTTACACACCGTGTCGGGGTTCAGTTACACACCGTGTCGGGGTTCAGTTACACACCGTGTCGGGGTTCAGTTACACGCCGTGTCGGCGAGATCAGTTACTCACCGTGTCGGGAGATCAGCTACTCACCGTGTCGGGGTTCAGCTACTCACCGTGTCGGGGTTCAGTTACTCACCGTGTCGGGGTTCAGTTACTCACCGTGTCGGGGTTCAGTTACTCACCGTGTCGGGGTTCAGTTACTCACCGTGTCGGGGTTCAGTTACTCACCGTGTCGGGGTTCAGTTACTCACCGTGTCGGGGTTCAGTTACTCACCGTGTCGGGGTTCAGTTACTCACCGTGTCGGGGTTCAGTTACTCACCGTGTCGGGGTTCAGTTACTCACCGTGTCGGGGTTCAGTTACACACCGTGTCGGGGTTCAGTTACACACCGTGTCGGGGTTCAGTTACACACCGTGTCAGGGTTCAGTTACTCACCGTGTCGGGGAGATCAGTTACACACCGTGTCGGGGTTCAGTTACTCACCATGTCGGGGTTCAGTTACTCACCGTGTCGGGAAGATCAGTTACTCACCGTGTCGGGGTGCAGTTACTCACCGTGTCGGGGTGCAGTTACTCACCGTGTCGGGGTGCAGTTACTCACTGTGTCGGGGTTCAGTTACACACCGTGTCGGGGTTCAGTTACACCCCGTGTCGGGGTTCAGTTACTCAGCGTGTCGGGGTTCAGTTACTCAGCGTGTCGGGGTTCAGTTACTCACCGTGTCGTGGTTCAGTTACTCACCGTGTCGGGGATCAGTTACACACCGTGTCGGGGTTCAGTTACACACCGTGTCGGGGTTCAGTTACTCACCGTGTCGGGGTTCAGTTACACGCCGTGTCGGGGAGATCAGTTATTCACCGTGTCGGGGAGATCAGCTACTCACCGTGTCGGGATTCAGCTACTTGCCGTGTCGGGGTTCAGTTACTCACCGTGTCGGGGTTCAATTACTCACCGTGTCAGGGTTCAGTTACTCACCGTGTCGGGGAGATCAGTTACACACCGTGTCGGGGTTCAGTTACTCACCGTGTCGGGGTTCAGTTACTCACCGTGTCGGGGTTCAGTTACTCACCGTGTCGGGGTTCAGTTACTCACCGTGTCGGGGTTCAGTTACTCAACGTGTCGGGGTGCAGTTACTCACCGTGTCGGGGTGCAGTTACTCACCGTGTCGGGGTGCAGTTACTCACCGTGTCGGGGTTCAGTTACACACCGTGTCGGGGTTCACTTACACCCCGTGTCGGGGTTCAGTTACTCAGCGTGTCGGGGTTCAGTTACTCAGCGTGTCGGGGTTCAGTTACTCACCGTGTCGTGGTTCAGTTACTCACCGTGTCGGGGAGATCAGTTACACACCGTGTCGGGGTTCAGTTACACACCGTGTCGGGGTTCAGTTACTCACCGTGTCGGGGTTCAGTTACTCACCGTGTCGGGGAGATCAGTTACACACCGTGCCGGGGATTCAGTTACTCACCGTGTCGGGGTTCAGTTGCTCACCGTGTCGGGGAGATCAGTTACACACCGTGTCGGTGTTCAGTTACACACCGTGTCGGGGTGCAGTTACTCACCGTGTCGGGGTGCAGTTACTCACCGTGTCGGGGTGCAGTTACTCACTGTGTCGGGGTTCAGTTACACACCGTGTCGGGGTTCAGTTACACCCCGTGTCGGGGTTCAGTTACTCAGCGTGTCGGGGTTCAGTTACTCAGCGTGTCGGGGTTCAGTTACTCACCGTGTCGTGGTTCAGTTACCGTGTCGGGGAGATCAGTTACACACCGTGTCGGGGTTCAGTTACACACCGTGTCGGGGTTCAGTTACTCACCGTGTCGGGGAGATCAGTTACACACCGTGTCGGGGTTCAGTTACACACCGTGTCGGGGTTCAGTTACTCACCGTGTCGGGGAGATCAGCTACACACCGTGTCAGGGTTCAGTTACTCACCATGTCGGGGAGATCAGTTACACACCGTGTCGGGGTTCAGTTACTCACTATGTCGGGGTTCAGTTACTCACCGTGTCGGGGAGATCAGTTACTCACCGTGTCGGGGAGATCAGTTACACACCGTGTCAGGGTTCAGTTACTCACCGTGTCGGGGTTCAGTTACTCACCGTGTCGGGGTTCAGTTACTCACCGTGTCGGGGTTCAGTTACTCACCGTGTCGTGGTTCAGTTACTCACCGTGTCGGGGAGATCAGTTACACACCGTGTCGGGGTTCAGTTACTCACCGTGTCGTGGTTCAGTTACTCACCGTGTCGGGGAGATCAGTTACACACCGTGTCAGGGTTCAGTTACACACCGTGTCAGGGTTCAGTTACTCACCGTGTCGGGGAGATCAGTTACACACCGTTTCGGGCTTCAGTTACACACCGTGTCCGGGTTCAGTTACACGCCGTGTCGGGGAGATCAGTTACTCACCGTGTCGGGGAGATCAGCTACTCACCGTGTCGGGGTTCAGCTACTCACCATGTCGGGGTTCAGTTACTCACCGTGTCGGGGAGATCAGTTACTCACCGTGTCGGGGAGATCAGTTACTCACCGTGTCGTGGTTCAGTTACTCACCGTGTCGGGGAGATCAGTTACACACCGTGTCGGGGTTCAGTTACACACCGTGTCGGGGTTCAGTTACTCACCGTGTCAGGGAGATCAGTTACACACCGTGTCGGGGTTCAGTTACTCACCGTGTCAGGGAGATCAGTTACACACCGTGTCGTGGTTCATTTACTCACCGTGTCGGAGAGATCAGTTACACACCGTGTCGGGCTTCAGTTACACACCGTGTCGGGGTTCAGTTACACGCCGTGTCGGGGAGATCAGTTACTCACCGTGTCGGGGAGATCAGCTACTCACCGTGTCGGAGTTCAGCTACTCACCATGTCGGGGTTCAGTTACTCACCGTGTCGGGGAGATCAGTTACTCACCGTGTCGGGGAGATCAGTTACTCACCGTGTCGTGGTTCAGTTACTCACCGTGTCGGGGAGATCAGTTACACACCGTGTCGGGGTTCAGTTACACACCGTGTCGGGGTTCAGTTACTCACCGTGTCAGGGAGATCAGTTACTCACCGTGTCAGGGAGATCAGTTACACACCGTGTCAGGGTTCAGTTACTCACCGTGTCGGGGAGATCAGTTACACACCGTGTCAGGGTTCAGTTACACACCATGTCGGGGTTCAGTTACACACCGTGTCGGGGTTCAGTTACACACCGTGTCGGGGTTCAGTTACACACCGTGTCGGGGTTCAGTTACACACCGTGTCGGGGTTCAGTTACACACCGTGTCGGGGTTCAGTTACACACCATGTCGGCGTTCAGTTACACACCGTGTCGGGGTTCAGTTACACACCGTGTCGGGGTTCAGTTACACACCGTGTCGGGGTTCAGTTACACACCGTGTCGGGGTTCAGTTACACGCCGTGTCGGCGAGATCAGTTAATCACCGTGTCGGGGAGATCAGCTACTCACCGTGTCGGGGTTCAGCTACTCGCCGTGTCGGGGTTCAGTTACTCACCGTGTCGGGGTTCAGTTACTCACCGTGTCGGGGTTCAGTTACTCACCGTGTCGGGGTTCAGTTACTCACCGTGTCGGGGTGCAGTTACTCACCGTGTCGGGGTGCAGTTACTCACCGTGTCGGGGTGCAGTTACTCACCGTGTCGGGGTGCAGTTACTCACCGTGTCGGGGTGCAGTTACTCACCGTGTCGGGGTGCAGTTACTCACCGTGTCGGGGTTCAGTTACACACCGTGTCGGGGTTCAGTTACACACCGTGTCGGGGTTCAGTAACACACCGTGTCAGGGTTCAGTTACTCACCGTGTCGGGGAGATCAGTTACACACCGTGTCGGGGTTCAGTTACTCACCATGTCGGGGTTCAGTTACTCACCGTGTCGGGGAGATCAGTTACTCACCGTGTCGGGGAGATCAGTTACTCACCGTGTCGTGGTTCAGTTACTCACCGTGTCGGGGAGATCAGTTACACACCGTGTCGGGGTTCAGTTACACACCGTGTCGGGGTTCAGTTACTCACCGTGTCGGGGAGATCAGTTACACACCGTGTCAGGGTTCAGTTACTCACCGTGTCGGGGAGATCAGTTACACACCGTGTCAGGGTTCAGTTACTCACCGTGTCGGGGAGATCAGTTAATCACCGTGTCGGGGAGATCAGCTACTCACCGTGTCGGGGAGATCAGCTACTCGCCGTGTCGGGGTTCAGTTAGTCACCGTGTCGGGGTTCAGTTACTCACTGTGTCGGGGCTCAGTTACTCACCGTGTCGGGGAGATCAGTTACACACCGTGTCGGGGTTCAGTTACTCACCGTGTCGGGGTTCAGTTGCTCACCGTGTCGGGGTTCAGTTACTCACCGTGTCGGGGTTCAGTTACAGGTGGGGCAGACGGTGGTTGAAGGGGCGGGTGGGTGGGGTGCTTGGGTTGACGTGCGCTCCTTGCGCTTGGCCTCCGCTTGCACCCGGCGAAGAAACTCGAGGTGTTCGGCGCCTTCCCGGATGTTTCTCCTCAACTTTGTGCGGTCTTGGGCCAGGGATTCCCATGTTTCGGTGGGGAAGTTGCACTTTTTCAAGGAGGCTTTGAGGGTGTCCATGAAGCGGTTCCTCTGCCCACCTGGGGCTCTCTTGCTGTGTCGGAGCTCTGAGTAGAGTGCTTGTTTTGGGAGTCTCGTATCGGGAATGCTGATGATGTGACCCGTCCATCGGAGCTGATCGAGCGTGGTCAAAGCTTCGATGCTGGGGATGTTGGCCTGAGTGAGAACACTGACGTTGGTGCACCTATCCTGCCAATGGATTTGCAGGATCTTGCGGAGGCAGCATTGGTGGTACCTCTCCAGTGCTTTGAGGTGCCTGCTGTACATGGTCCATGTCTCTGAAGCATACAGGAGGGCGGGTATCACTACTGCTCTGTAGACCATGAGCTTAGTGCTGGATTTGAGGTCCTGGTCTTCAAACACTCTCTTCCTCAGGCGACCGAAGGCTGCACTGGCACACTGAAGGCGGTGTTGGACTTCGTCATCGACGTCTGCCCTTGTAGACAGTAGGCTCCCGAGGTATGGAAAGTGGTCCACGTTGTCCAAGGCCTCATCATGTATTTTGATAATCAGGGAGCAGTACTGTGTGATGGGGGCGGTTGGTAGAGGACCTTTGTCTTATGGATGTTTAGTGTAAGGCCCATGCTCTCGTGCGCTTCGGTGAAGGTGTTGACGATGGTTTGGAGTTCAACCTCAGAGTGTGCGCAGACGCAAGCGTTGTCTGCATACTGTAATTCGACGACAGAGGATGGGACGACCTTGGATCTGGACTGGAGGCGACGGAGGTTGAACAGTTTCCCGTTTGTTCTGTAAATTAGCTCCACTCCAGCGGGGAGCTTACTGAGGGTGAGATGGAGCATTGCAGCCAGGAAGATCGAGAAGAGTGTTGGTGCGATGACACAGCCTTGCTTGACCCTGGTCCGTACGTGAATTGGGTCTGTGGTGGATCCGTTGGTCAGGATCACGGCTTGCATGTCATCATGAAGCAGGCGGAGGATGGTGACAAACTTTTGAGGGCAGCCGAATTTGAGGAGGACACTCCATAACCCCTCATGGTTGACGGTGTTGAAGGTCTTTGTGAGGTCAAAGAAGGCCATGTACAGCGGTTGGTGCTGTTCCCTGCATTTCTCTTGTAATTGACGTGCGGTGAAGATCATGTCCATTGTGCCCCTTAGTGGGTGGAATCCGCATTGCGACTCTGGGAGGAGCTCTTCAGCTACTGGGAGAAGGCGATTGAGGAGGATTCTTGCGATGACTTTCCCTGTGGCAGACAGCATGGAAACTCCTCTGTAATTACCACAATCGGAATTGTCACCTTTCTTGAAGATGGTCACGATTACGGCATCTCTGAGATCTCCTGGCATACTCTCCTCCTTCCAAATAAGGGAAATGAGTTCATGTATTCGCGCCAATAGTGCTTCTCCGCCATGTTTTAGCGCCTCGGCGGGGATTCCATCTGCTCCTGAGGCGTTGATGTCCTTCAATTGTCAGATGGCCTTTTCAGCCTCATGCCGGGCTGGGGTTGTGCTGAAGTGGTGGCGGGTAGCATGCTGCGGGATGGAGTTGAGGACACTCGCGTCGAAGACAGAGTCTCGGTTAAGTAGATCTTCGAAGTGCTCCTTCCAGCGGGCACTGACTGCCTCTCTGTCCTTGATGTGTACCTCTCTGTTCTTGGGCTGCAGTGGGGTAGGACCTTGGGTGCTTGGGCTGTAGATGGTCTTGACTGCGCTAAAGAATCCACGCATGTCGTGGTTGTCGGCTAGCTGCTGGATCTCCTGCGCTTTCTCCACCCACCATCTGTTCTTTAGGTTGCGAGTTTTTTGTTGGACCTCGGCCTTCAGGCATCTGTAGAGCTGCTTTCATGCTCTCGAGTTCTGTTGCTGTTTCTAGATCAGGAATGCCTTGCGCTTGTGGCTTATTAGCTCCTGGATCTCCTGGTCATTCTCGTCGAACCAGTCTTGGTGTTTCCTGGTCGAGTGACCGAGCGTCTCTTCACAGGTGCTGATTATGGAGTCCTTGAGTGCAGACCAGGCGCTGTGGACACTTTGGCTAGAAATTCGAGTCGGAGGCTTACCGCGGGTGCAAGCATAGCGGGTGCACTTAACTAGCGCGCCTGCCGTTGTGCTGTGGGCCCGCGTGGGATTCAGATCCTGGGTCTCCTCCAGCTGCTGGTGTGCCGAGCTCGCGGATCCCAGCGGCGCAGATAGTTTGAAGCGTCCCCTGGGATCACGTGAGCCATGGGGAGCCAATCGGAGCAGGGAATCTCCATTCATAGATTTGACAGGAAGACCTGTCAAATCTATGAATAGAGATCGGCCCCAAAACCTAACTAAAACTTCAAATAATTTTTTTTTTAAACCATCACATTTTTAAAATAACTAAATTACATAAAATAATTATTTTAAACAATAATTTAAATTTTTGAAAAAATTAATTACTGTTTTTAACAGGGCTAAAAATAAACTTACCTTTCTTTAAAGTATTTAAAAATAATAAACTTGTGGAAAAAATGTTTTAATTTCACTTAATTCACCACTTACCTTGTTAAAAGCAGGCCTTGCGCCTCCTTTTTCCCCGCGCAGCTGCTGGGGACTTACCCGCATGGAGAAACCTGTCAAAAAAAGCTGAAGTTCGATGCGTACGCGCTGCCTCTCCTGCGCACGCGATTGACCCGCAAACCCCTTCCTTCACGAGACCGGAAGTTCCGGTTTCCGGTACATGCGCAGTGCATGCGCGAAACCGACACTTCCGGTGGCCCTACGGGTGAGTACACAGCGCGTACTCACCCGTGGGGACCCGAATTTCTGGGCCTCTGTCTCTGAATCACTGGGAGTCGACAGGTTGGTTGTGAGGCGCAGGCTGAATAGGGGTTTCTTTGAGTGCTCCAGCGTTGATTTTCCTGCGGCATTTCCTACATTGCAACAGTGACTACACTTCAAAAAAATACTTTGTTAGCTGTTAAGCACTTTGAGATGTTATGAAAGGCGCGATATAAATGCAAGTGTTGGGGTTCAGTTACTCACCGTGCCGGGGTTCAGTTGCTCACCGTGCCGGGGTTCAGTTGCTCACCGTGCCGGGGTTCAGTTGCTCACCGTGCCGGGGTTCAGTTGCTCACCGTGTCGGAGATCAGTTACTCACCGTGTCGGGGTTCAGTAACAGACCGTGTCGGGGTTCAGTTACAGACCGTGTCGGGGTTCAGTTACAGACCGTGTCGGGGTTATCAGTTACAGACCGTGTCGGGGAGATCAGTTACTCACCGTGTCGGGGTTCAGTTACTCACCGTGTCGGGGTTCAGTTACTCACCGTGTCGAGGTTCAGTTACTCACCGTGTCGGGGTTCAGTTACTCACCGTGTCGGGGTTCAGTTACTCACCGTGTCGGGGAGATCAGTTACTCACCGTGTCGGGGTTCAGTTACTCACCGTGTCGGG